>CM035438.1:71205657-71788157 GCA_020310875.1 Ceratopteris richardii | reverse complement strand
TATCCCTACTTAATGGGGGACGCCCAGGTCGGAGTACTGGGCATCCCTTATGGTGCCCACATGCTTTGGATGGGCATCAAAGGACAAAATCCCATCTAATGCCCAATTAGGGCATCACTTTTGAGCCCTGAGTTGGAGTGAATTTGTTTGCCACGTTTGTAATTCCATTAGTGGTGGAGACCGTTTCGTAGGGTCGGGCCTCAAAAGCTCTCTCTCGAAGGCCTACATACATATACATATGTACACACACATATATGCTGTGTACATATATGTTAGGATGTTAGCGACTGTCAAAGTCACTTCCCTTTTTTCTTAGATGGACGAGGTTCGACTTGCACCTACTTCCCCGAGCTTTAACTTTGAAAGTAACAATTCAACACGCGAATGGGCATAGTACCTATGGGACCCCCCTATCCCACAAAGCAAAGGTTAGAGAAGTTAAGACAAGGTTACAACCCATTTAAACTGATCACAGCCATTACATGTTCAATCCAGGGGTTGATCACAAGACCTCCACCTGAAGAGGCTAGTGCCAAACCTACTCACCTATGGGCTGTGGACTAGTCACTTCCCTTTGTGAAGGGTAGGAACCAAGATTTCAACAAATATAAACATCTATCTTGGGTCCTTAAAATTGTCTTTACTTCCCTCATATAAACTGGTTTTTAGTTCTCATTTTTAATGCGTGAAGAGTTGCTTGAAATGTCTCTGCAAAACTTCCTCCCCCCGTGTCTGATCATCTCTCTGATCACGTATAAGGAGTGCGTGATAAGATCTCTGTTGATCTCAACGTGGTCTTAAATCCTATAAGACCTCGGCTACGATCCCGATTGCTCCCATGAAGCGTTAAATACTATTAACCTACGAGCCCTAGCGCAATTCTGCGCATGCATCAAGCACACTAGAGATGTGGAATCTCTTGGAGGTGTTCTGCAAGCATTGAAGCACTATTAATCTGCAGGCATAACCAATGTGGGCTCTTCATTATCAAAACATGTTTCCAAGTTTTCACAATCTTCTTATGAACTCCGTACCATTCACGAACAGTCGCCTTCCTTACAGGGAGGGAGGACGCCGATGAAAACTACACAGTACTCTTACAGACATCTTCAGTGGTTATGACTCAAGGCTCTTTGAAGCCACAGAAAAATACAATGGACTGAATCTAGCCTCTCCCATTGAAGGCATAACCATGAAAAATTCACACATTGGCAGTAGAGCTTCACATAAAATTCAGATATCATTATAGAAACATGCTACAGAAACATAAGAACTCAAGATTGAAGCATAGCCCTTCGAAAACATCAACGCGTCTTTCTTACAGAGGGGAAGTAATTGGAATGCATCTAATTGGAAGGACATCTTTAGCAGGTATGAGTTGTGGTTCAATGAACCTGCATAAAATATGTTTGAATGCAGTAGGACTCTCCAATGGAAGGTACGGCCATGGAAAATGCATCTAATTTGTAATGAAACTTCAAATAGAATGCATATATGGTTATAGCAATATGCTACAGAAAGAGAAAAAACTTCAGACAGACTGCATATACGGTTTTAGCAATATGCTACAGAAGGAGAAAGTGAAGATTACAGCATATCGAAGAAGCAGTTAGTTCTCAGATCACCATTATCGCAACTAAAAGCTGATTACGATAATGACGATGATGAAGCGGTACACAGTTAAAACCTTCCCATCGTGAATGTGTCGGAAGGGGTGAGTGTGTGCCCTCTGCTGCCTCCGAATTCGAATGGTCACATATCTATAAGGTATAATCTCAGCATTCATACCTAGTCTGCTCTCGATCAGCGTCATGTTCATCACATCCTCGGTCATACAGTTCCGATCAATATCTGCATATCTGTATTACGGTCCAAAACATAAGAACTTCCTCGGCACATGGTTCTGTGCCCTAAACCGGGCAGCGAGCTCCTCCGCTTTTACCATCTCTTCTCCTTTCCTTGCCTCGGCGACCGCCCGTTGCTCCTCAGCAGATTTGTGAACCTCTGATATTTGATTTCTCATCTTCTCCACATAGGCCGCCTTCCTCCTTTCCAGCGTTTCCTGCAACAACATGAATTACAGAGATAGTTCACACGTCATAAGTCGCGCTGATAAGCCATAACTGAAGAAGTGTAAATTAAGGGAAAGCCCCGTCGCACTTCTGCTTTCTTGAGATTAGCTTCTGCTGCAGCCTTCTGGGCAATTTCCCAGGAGTCGATCTTCGCAATGGTCTTGTTATATCTGCATTAGCCAGAACAATATCAATCTCGTGACGATGGAGATGCCGCTGCGAAAACCACAATGTCCAACATGGACGCACGGCTTAAGTGATTCCATTCAAATACAGCACAGAGATTCAGAATACTTGTTAGCAGCCTTCGCTTTCTCATTCTCCTCCCAAGCTCTTATGTGCGATAATGTCCTCTCTTGATTGACCTTCGCAAGGGCTTCATCTGTAGAACCGCGAAAATCTCTCTCTCTCTCTCTCTCTCTCTCTCTCTCTCTCTCACACACACACACACACACACACACTCGCACACACATACACACACATGCACACGCGCTAAGACACATATTCGACAAAAAAAAGTTGCTATGTGTCTGCTTATCATGTGCAGCCAAAAACCCACCTCTGTCTCTATAATTCTCTCCTTCAACAATGTTTTTATCAGGTAAAGAGGTCGAGCTTGGCGATGTCTCGCCCGTCGCTGCCTCCATACACAGTTTAGAGTCATCTGGATGAGAGATAGCTGCAGAATTAGCGAGCAGCGTAAACGAGTGTTCTTCGTGTATCAAACTCTTGCAACCCTAGAAATGCATTACCTGTAGCAGGCGTGCCTAATTTCTCCCCAAGTTCTTGCACAACCAGAGGGGTGGGTGAAGTAGGATCGGTAATTCGTGTCCGAGACGTGGAAGACGGGAAGCGATCTTCTGGTGTTGCAGCTGCCATGGGAAGCTTGCGGAAGACGAGCGAAGACGATGCAACTACTGGATGGCAACGAGAGAGATTGCTATATTTTCATTGCATAGAATGCATGTACTTTCTATATTGAGTGATCAAATCTGAATTAGCCTGTAGATTACTGGTGTTTCTGATTGCAACATCATATTGTCCAGATGAATTCCAGAGGGCCATGCCTCATCTGCTTCCTGCTTCTGATTATAAAACTCGAGACTTCACAAGTTTCCATGGATTGATGGCGTGCTCTCCATGAATTTTTTGTCATAGATGATGTAGAAGAATGATTACCTTTGATCTTCATTATTTAAGAGTCTTCATGCAACGCTGAAAAAGAGCCCAAAGTCCAGAATTGTCGAATTTCCTTCCCTGCAGATTGCAGCCTTCTCCATTGCTTTCCACCTTCTCTTACTCAACCATTCATCTTGATGGACCATTCCACCTACATGCGAGGCATCTCAATCATGAAGACGGAGAAATGTGCTATCAGGAATTAGACTATGATGAAAATCATCCTTTTCATTTCCTAGCTTTCTCTCTCTCTAATGGGATTGGAGTAAGAGTGTCTAGTTCTTAAACGAAAAGAAGAAGAACTTCGACCTAAACCTACTCTCCCTTGTTTAAATTAATAAAAAAAAAACGATTGTACAATGAAGGGGCATAGTGCCCTAGGGATCTCCCATATCTCATAAAGCACGATAGGACAGTCTCAAGGCATAACACTGGCAACAACCAAGGTCAGCATGAAACCTATGTTTTAGAGGGAGTTACAAATAAGGTTCATGATCTTTTCATTGCCCTCATAGTATGTGTAGTTCTTGGTGATATGTGTACTTCTACTATTGACTGCCTTTCCTCATGCTATCCTTATCATACAAAGCAGGGGTTAGAAGCCCAGCAACTACTAGGATACAAAGTGTAAAGGCCTGCTAAGGTAGACACTAGGAAGGATGACCCTAAGGTGAGAAGAGATTGTTGAAATAAAAAAGAACTACTCCTACTCTACTCACATGCACAAATCTAACAAGCTATGGAGGAAGGAACAAAAGATAACAAAACATGATGAATGAATTAAAATGGAAATGAACTTACAAAGATTGCTCTATGAGCATGGAGACTCCATGAGGAGTGGGAGCACACTCTTGGCAATGAGCTAGAGTGGAATGACTTATGTGGAGGGAGGCCTTGCTTATATGGAGTTTGGGAGAATTCCCTTACATGTGGGATAATGTGCTTACATGAGAATGAAAGTGAGTTGGGACAAAAGGGTGGAGCATGGAACTCTCAACACCCCCCCTCTATGTGATGACCCTTTTTTTTTTAAATATGGGGGACTAGTGACATATGGGATCACTTAGCCCATTGGTTTTTAGGATCTAAGGACATATGGGATCCTTAGACATATCTTGGACATGTGGCATCCAAGTGTGGGACATATGGCATCCCTTGGTTTTTAGTTCCATGGACATATGGGATCCATGGTGTATGGGACATATGGCATCCCGAGGATCTTGGGACATATGGGATCCCAAGACATATATAGGGTTTACAACATGGGATAGGTGGTGCGTTTGGAACCATTTGCCTTCTCCTTTGAAAATTGCTCTTTTTGTTTGTAGTCTTCATAGGATCCATTGATGGGATCTTTGGTAGGGTCCTCTCATTCTTGTAGGCTCCTTTGTTTGTTGTAGTACTTGTCCTCATGCTTTGTCTATGGAGGCCTTCATTTGATGTTGTTTTGAATGCACATTAAGTGCCATATACTTATGGGACTTTGTATGATATGCTTGAGAGAGTACATAGGTTCAACATTATATGGCATTGGGAAGGTCCTACTATGCTCAAGCATAGTGGTGTCGAATCCCTTACAATAGAGCTTGAAATCCATGTTGTCACATTAAACCAAGTGGGAACAATGAGGCCTTATCCTTTCGAAAAAATATTCATAACCAAAAGTTTGGAGTTTTGAAAATCATAGACTATGACTAAATGAGATCCCAATTGATGCTTGAATTTTAAGGTTAAAACAAGTGCGCGAGAATCTCTTTTACCTATGATTCACACACTAATTCCCAAGAAATTTCATGCAGGAAAAAAAAGAACATTCATCAATGACCACATCTCAAAAGTTCTGACATAAGCACTTGTGTATGATTTGCTACAGCGCTACGAGCACATCGAAAACTTTGTATGAAGACAGGTTTTCATAAGCTTAAAAGTTAGAACTCAGCGGGAGTCGGGGGACGAAGAGTGGGCTCTTCCTTTTGTGTGTTCTACTCATTCCCTCTTTGTGTGATGCATGGATGATGGGCTCTCTTGCTATTAAAAGAATATGGCGCAGTCCGTTGTCAGATATCCTTGACCTCATTCATGCTCGTATGGAAATAAGTGCACCTGTAGAGTGTCACTCTCCATCAAACCAAGCCCGAATCTCACTCTAGGGATGAAGTAGCCTGTCCCCCCACCCGCGTTGGCACTCCATGGATTAATGAGCCACCTCGTGCGTTGGCACTCCAATGAGCTCACATCACCACTGATATAATATCTTCAGAAGAATATCTAGTTCTGTGTATTTTGGCTCTCACACGCACATCGTAGGCTTCATTTTTTAATGGAAACAACATGCATGTTTCTGTATAACATGAATCTAGCCGTCAAAGCTCCTGGCCTCAACGCCGTCAGAGAAACGGCTGCCACAATGGCAACTAATGACGTTCTTGTGAGGGCATACATATTTTTGCTTGGCACACAACCTCTCTCTCTCTCTCTCTTGTTCTCGCTCTGTATGAGTGTTTGCTTTCTCTCTGCACTATAATGCTCTGAAATATAGCAGAGTGCTGATTTCTCTTGCTTTTTGTCTGATGTGCATTATCTCTGTGTCTTGGCACGAATGTAATGAGTTGCATCTGTGAGCAATGTGATTGTGGCACAACAATACAACAATCTTCATTATTTAAGAGTCTTCATGCAACGCTGCAAATGAGCCCAAAGTCCAGAATTGTCGAATTTCCTTCCCTGCAGATTGCAGCCTTCTCCATTGCTTTCCACCTTCTCTTACTCAACCATTCATCTTGATGGACCATTCCACCTACATGCGAGGCATCTCAATCATGAAGACGGAGAAATGTGCTATCAGGAATTAGACTATGATGAAAATCATCCGTTTCATTTCCTAGCTTTCTCTCTCTCTAATGGGATTGGAGTAAGAGTGTCTAGTTCTTAAACGAAAAGAAGAAGAACTTCGACCTAAACCTACTCTCCCTTGTTTAAATTAATAAAAAAAAAACGATTGTACAATGAAGGGGCATAGTGCCCTAGGGATCTCCCATATCTCATAAAGCACGATAGGACAGTCTCAAGGCATAACACTGGCAACAACCAAGGTCAGCATGAAACCTATGTTTTAGAGGGAGTTACAAATAAGGTTCATGATCTTTTCATTGCCCTCATAGTATGTGTAGTTCTTGGTGATATGTGTACTTCTACTATTGACTGCCTTTCCTCATGCTATCCTTATCATACAAAGCAGGGGTTAGAGGCCC
Organism: Ceratopteris richardii; assembly: GCA_020310875.1. Lineage (NCBI taxonomy): Eukaryota > Viridiplantae > Streptophyta > Polypodiopsida > Polypodiales > Pteridaceae > Ceratopteris > Ceratopteris richardii. The sequence goes on along the minus strand of CM035438.1, from coordinate 71,781,655 downwards.
AGCAACTACTAGGATACAAAGTGTAAAGGCCTGCTAAGGTAGACACTAGGAAGGATGACCCTAAGGTGAGAAGAGATTGTTGAAATAAAAAAGAACTACTCCTACTCTACTCACATGCACAAATCTAACAAACTATGGAGGAAGGAACAAAAGATAACAAAACATGATGAATGAATTAAAATGGAAATGAACTTACAAAGATTGCTCTATGAGCATGGAGACTCCATGAGGAGTGGGAGCACACTCTTGGCAATGAGCTAGAGTGCAATGACTTATGTGGAGGGAGGCCTTGCTTATATGGAGTTTGGGAGAATTCCCTTACATGTGGGATAATGTGCTTACATGAGAATGAAAGTGAGTTGGGACAAAAGGGTGGAGCATGGAACTCTCAACACCCCCCCTCTATGTGATGACCCTTTTTTTTTTAAATATGGGGGACTAGTGACATATGGGATCACTTAGCCCATTGGTTTTTAGGATCTAAGGACATATGGGATCCTTAGACATATCTTGGACATGTGGCATCCAAGTGTGGGACATATGGCATCCCTTGGTTTTTAGTTCCATGGACATATGGGATCCATGGTGTATGGGACATATGGCATCCCGAGGATCTTGGGACATATGGGATCCCAAGACATATATAGGGTTTACAACATGGGATAGGTGGTGCGTTTGGAACCATTTGCCTTCTCCTTTGAAAATTGCTCTTTTTGTTTGTAGTCTTCATAGGATCCATTGATGGGATCTTTGGTAGGGTCCTCTCATTCTTGTAGGCTCCTTTGTTTGTTGTAGTACTTGTCCTCATGCTTTGTCTATGGAGGCCTTCATTTGATGTTGTTTTGAATGCACATTAAGTGCCATATACTTATGGGACTTTGTATGATATGCTTGAGAGAGTACATAGGCTCAACATTATATGGCATTGGGAAGGTCCTACTATGCTCAAGCATAGTGGTGTCGAATCCCTTACAATAGAGCTTGAAATCCATGTTGTCACATTAAACCAAGTGGGAACAATGAGGCCTTATCCTTTTGAAAAAATATTCATAACGAAAAGTTTGGAGTTTTGAAAATCATAGACTATGACTAAATGAGATCCCCATTGATGCTTGAATTTTAAGGTTAAAACAAGTGCGCGAGAATCTCTTTTACCTATGATTCACACACTAATTCCCAAGAAATTTCATGCAGGAAAAAAAAGAACATTCATCAATGACCACATCTCAAAAGTTCTGACATAAGCACTTGTGTATGATTTGCTACAGCGCTACGAGCACATCGAAAACTTTGTATGAAGACAGGTTTTCATAAGCTTAAAAGTTAGAACTCAGCGGGAGTCGGGGGACGAAGAGTGGGCTCTTCCTTCTGTGTGTTCTGCTCATTCCCTCTTTGTGTGATGCATGGATGATGGGCTCTCTTGCTATTAAAAGAATATGGCGCAGTCCGTTGTCAGATATCCTTGACCTCATTCATGCTCGTATGGAAATAAGTGCACCTGTAGAGTGTCACTCTCCATCAAACCAAGCCCGAATCTCACTCTAGCGATGAAGTAGCCTGTCCCCCCACCCGCGTTGGCACTCCATGGATTAATGAGCCACCTCGTGCGTTGGCACTCCAATGAGCTCACATCACCACTGATATAATATCTTCAGAAGAATATCTAGTTCTGTGTATTTTGGCTCTCACACGCACATCGTAGGCTTCATTTTTTAATGGAAACAACATGCATGTTTCTGTACAACATGAATCCAGCCGTCAGAGCTCCTGGCCTCAACGCCGTCAGAGAAACGGCTGCCACAATGGCAACTAATGACGTTCTTGTGAGGGCATACATATTTTTGCTTGGCACACAACCTCTCTCTCTCTCTCTTGTTCTCGCTCTGTATGAGTGTTTGCTTTCTCTCTGCACTATAATGCTCTGAAATATAGCAGAGTGCTGATATCTCTTGCTTTTTGTCTGATGTGCATTATCTCTGTGTCTTGGCATGAATGTAATGAGTTGCATCTGTGAGCAATGTGATTGTGGCACAACAATACAACAATCTTCATTATTTAAGAGTCTTCATGCAACGCTGCAAATGAGCCCAAAGTCCAGAATTGTCGAATTTCCTTCCCTGCAGATTGCAGCCTTCTCCATTGCTTTCCACCTTCTCTTACTCAACCATTCATCTTGATGGACCATTCCACCTACATGCGAGGCATCTCAATCATGAAGACGGAGAAATGTGCTATCAGGAATTAGACTATGATGAAAATCATCCGTTTCATTTCCTAGCTTTCTCTCTCTCTAATAGGATTGGAGTAAGAGTGTCTAGTTCTTAAACGAAAAGAAGAAGAACTTCGACCTAAACCTACTCTCCCTTGTTTAAATTAATAAAAAAAAAACGATTGTACAATGAAGGGGCATAGTGCCCTAGGGATCTCCCATATCTCATAAAGCACGATAGGACAGTCTCAAGGCATAACACTGGCAACAACCAAGGTCAGCATGAAACCTATGTTTTAGAGGGAGTTACAAATAAGGTTCATGATCTTTTCATTGCCCTCATAGTATGTGTAGTTCTTGGTGATATGTGTACTTCTACTATTGACTGCCTTTCCTCATGCTATCCTTATCATACAAAGCAGGGGTTAGAAGCCCAGCAACTACTAGGATACAAAGTGTAAAGGCCTGCTAAGGTAGACACTAGGAAGGATGACCCTAAGGTGAGAATAGATTGTTGAAATAAAAAAGAACTACTCCTACTCTACTCACATGCACAAATCTAACAAACTATGGAGGAAGGAACAAAAGATAACAAAACATGATGAATGAATTAAAATGGAAATGAACTTACAAAGATTGCTCTATGAGCATGGAGACTCCATGAGGAGTGGGAGCACACTCTTGGCAATGAGCTAGAGTGGAATGACTTATGTGGAGGGAGGCCTTGCTTATATGGAGTTTGGGAGAATTCCCTTACATGTGGGATAATGTGCTTACATGAGAATGAAAGTGCGTTGGGACAAAAGGGTGGAGCATGGAACTCTCACCACCCCCCCTCTATGTGATGACCCTTTTTTTTTTAATATGGGGGACTGGTGACATATGGGATCACTTAGCCCATTGGTTTTTAGGATCTAAGGACATATGGGATCCTTAGACATATCTTGGACATGTGGCATCCAAGTGTGGGACATATGGCATCCCTTGGTTTTTAGTTCCATGGACATATGGGATCCATGGTGTATGGGACATATGGCATCCCCAGGATCTTGGGACATATGGGATCCCAAGACATATATAGGGTTTACAACATGGGATAGGTGGTGCGTTTGGAACCATTTGCCTTCTCCTTTGAAAATTGCTCTTTTTGTTTGTAGTCTTCATAGGATCCATTGATGGGATCTTTGGTAGGGTCCTCTCATTCTTGTAGGCTCCTTTGTTTGTTGTAGTACTTGTCCTCATGCTTTGTCTATGGAGGCCTTCATTTGATGTTGTTTTGAATGCACATTAAGTGCCATATACTTATGGGACTTTGTATGATATGCTTGAGAGAGTACATAGGTTCAACATGATATGGCATTGGGAAGGTCCTACTATGCTCAAGCATAGTGGTGTCGAATCCCTTACAATAGAGCTTGAAATCCATGTTGTCACATTAAACCAAGTGGGAACAATGAGGCCTTATCCTTTTGAAAAAATATTCATAACCAAAAGTTTGGAGTTTTGAAAATCATAGACTATGACTAAATGAGATCCCAATTGATGCTTGAATTTTAAGGTTAAAACAAGTGCGCGAGAATCTCTTTTACCTATGATTCACACACTAATTCCCAAGAAATTTCATGCAGGAAAAAAAAGAACATTCATCAATGACCACATCTCAAAAGTTCTGACATAAGCACTTGTGTATGATTTGCTACAGCGCTACGAGCACACCGAAAACTTTGTATGAAGATAGGTTTTCATAAGCTTAAAAGTTAGAACTCAGCGGGAGTCGGGGGACGAAGAGTGGGCTCTTCCTTCTGTGTGTTCTGCTCATTCCCTCTTTGTGTGATGCATGGATGATGGGCTCTCTTGCTATTAAAAGAATATGGCGCAGTCCGTTGTCAGATATCCTTGACCTCATTCATGCTCGTATGGAAATAAGTGCACCTGTAGAGTGTCACTCTCCATCAAACAAAGCCCGAATCTCACTCTAGCGATGAAGTAGCCTGTCCCCCCACCCGCATTGGCACTCCATGGATTAATGAGCCACCTCGTGCGTTGGCACTCCAATGAGCTCACATCACCACTGATATAATATCTTCAGAAGAATATCTAGTTCTGTGTATTTTGGCTCTCACACGCACATCGTAGGCTTCATTTTTTAATGGAAACAACATGCATGTTTCTGTACAACATGAATTTCTGTACAACATGAATCCAGCCGTCAGAGCTCCTGGCCTCAACGCCGTCAGAGAAACGGCTGCCACAATGGCAACTAATGACGTTCTTGTGAGGGCATACATATTTTTGCTTGGCACACAACCTCTCTCTCTCTCTCTCTCTTGTTCTCGCTCTGTATGAGTGTTTGCTTTCTCTCTGCACTATAATGCTCTGAAATATAGCAGAGTGCTGATTTCTCTTGCTTTTTGTCTGATGTGCATTATCTCTGTGTCTTGGCACGAATGTAATGAGTTGCATCTGTGAGCAATGTGATTGTGGCACAGCAATACAACAATCTTCATTATTTAAGAGTCTTCATGCAACGCTGCAAATGAGCCCAAAGTCCAGAATTGTCGAATTTCCTTCCCTGCAGATTGCAGCCTTCTCCATTGCTTTCCACCTTCTCTTACTCAACCATTCATCTTGATGGACCATTCCACCTACATGCGAGGCATCTCAATCATGAAGACGGAGAAATGTGCTATCAGGAATTAGACTATGATGAAAATCATCCTTTTCATTTCCTAGCTTTCTCTCTCTCTAATGGGATTGGAGTAAGAGTGTCTAGTTCTTAAACGAAAAGAAGAAGAACTTCGACCTAAACCTACTCTCCCTTGTTTAAATTAATAAAAAAAAAACGATTGTACAATGAAGGGGCATAGTGCCCTAGGGATCTCCCATATCTCATAAAGCACGATAGGACAGTCTCAAGGCATAACACTGGCAACAACCAAGGTCAGCATGAAACCCATGTTTTAGAGGGAGTTACAAATAAGGTTCATGATCTTTTCATTGCCCTCATAGTATGTGTAGTTCTTGGTGATATGTGTACTTCTACTATTGACTGCCTTTCCTCATGCTATCCTTATCATACAAAGCAGGGGTTAGAAGCCCAGCAACTACTAGGATACAAAGTGTAAAGGCCTGCTAAGGTAGACACTAGGAAGGATGACCCTAAGGTGAGAAGAGATTGTTGAAATAAAAAAGAACTACTCCTACTCTACTCACATGCACAAATCTAACAAACTATGGAGGAAGGAACAAAAGATAACAAAACATGATGAATGAGTTAAAATGGAAATGAACTTACAAAGATTGCTCTATGAGCATGGAGACTCCATGAGGAGTGGGAGCACACTCTTGGCAATGAGCTAGAGTGGAATGACTTATGTGGAGGGAGGCCTTGCTTATATGGAGTTTGGGAGAATTCCCTTACATGTGGGATAATGTGCTTACATGAGAATGAAAGTGAGTTGGGACAAAAGGGTGGAGCACGGAACTCTCAACACCCCCCCTCTATGTGATGACCCTTTTTTTTTTAAATATGGGGGACTAGTGACATATGGGATCACTTAGCCCATTGGTTTTTAGGATCTAAGGACATATGGGATCCTTAGACATATCTTGGACATGTGGCATCCAAGTGTGAGACATATGGCATCCCTTGGTTTTTAGTTCCATGGACATATGGGATCCATGGTGTATGGGACATATGGCATCCCGAGGATCTTGGGACATATGGGATCCCAAGACATATATAGGGTTTACAACATGGGATAGGTGGTGCGTTTGGAACCATTTGCCTTCTCCTTTGAAAATTGCTCTTTTTGTTTGTAGTCTTCATAGGATCCATTGATGGGATCTTTGGTAGGGTCCTCTCATTCTTGTAGGCTCCTTTGTTTGTTGTAGTACTTGTCCTCATGCTTTGTCTATGGAGGCCTTCATTTGATGTTGTTTTGAATGCACATTAAGTGCCATATACTTATGGGACTTTGTATGATATGCTTGAGAGAGTACATAGGTTCAACATTATAAGGCATTGGGAAGGTCCTACTATGCTCAAGCATAGTGGTGTCGAATCCCTTACAATAGAGCTTGAAATCCATGTTGTCACATTAAACCAAGTGGGAACAATGAGGCCTTATGCTTTCGAAAAAATATTCATAACCAAAAGTTTGGAGTTTTGAAAATCATAGACTATGACTAAATGAGATCCCAATTGATGCTTGAATTTTAAGGTTAAAACAAGTGCGCGAGAATCTCTTTTACCTATGATTCACACACTAATTCCCAAGAAATTTCATGTAGGAAAAAAAAGAACATTCATCAATGACCACATCTCAAAAGTTCTGACATGAGCACTTGTGTATGATTTGCTACAGCGCTACGAGCACATCGAAAACTTTGTATGAAGACAGGTTTTCATAAGCTTAAAAGTTAGAACTCAGCGGGAGTCGGGGGACGAAGAGTGGGCTCTTCCTTCTGTGTGTTCTGCTCATTCCCTCTTTGTGTGATGCATGGATGATGGGCTCTCTTGCTATTAAAAGAATATGGCGCAGTCCGTTGTCAGATATCCTTGACCTCATTCATGCTCGTATGGAAATAAGTGCACCTGTAGAGTGTCACTCTCCATCAAACCAAGCCCGAATCTCACTCTAGCGATGAAGTAGCCTGTCCCCCCACCCGCGTTGGCACTCCATGGATTAATGAGCCACCTCGTGCGTTGGCACTCCAATGAGCTCACATCACCACTGATATAATATCTTCAGAAGAATATCTAGTTCTGTGTATTTTGGCTCTCACACGCACATCGTAGGCTTCATTTTATAATGGAAACAACATGCATGTTTCTGTACAAGATGAATCCAGCCGTCAGAGCTCCTGGCCTCAACGCTATCAGAGAAACGGCTGCCACAATGGCAACTAATGACGTTCTTGTGAGGGCATACATATTTTTGCTTGGCACACAACCTCTCTCTCTCTCTCTTGTTCTCGCTCTGTATGAGTGTTTGCTTTCTCTCTGCACTATAATGCTTTGAAATATAGCAGAGTGCTGATTTCTCTTGCTTTTTGTCTGATGTGCATTATCTCTGTGTCTTGGCACGAATGTAATGAGTTGCATCTGTGAGGAATGTGATTGTGGCACAGCAATACAACAATCTTCATTATTTAAGAGTCTTCATGCAACGCTGCAAATGAGCCCAAAGTCCAGAATTGTCGAATTTCCTTCCCTGCAGATTGCAGCCTTCTCCATTGCTTTCCATCTTCTCTTACTCAACCATTCATCTTGATGGACCATTCCACCTACATGCGAGGCATCTCAATCATGAAGATGGAGAAATGTGCTATCAGGAATTAGACTATGATGAAAATCATCCTTTTCATTTCCTAGCTTTCTCTCTCTCTAATGGGATTGGAGTAAGAGTGTCTAGTTCTTAAACGAAAAGAAGAAGAACTTCGACCTAAACCTACTCTCCCTTGTTTAAATTAATAAAAAAAAACGATTGTACAATGAAGGGGCATAGTGCCCTAGGGATCTCCCATATCTCAGAAAGCACGATAGGACAGTCTCAAGGCATAACACTGGCAACAACCAAGGTCAGCATGAAACCTATGTTTTAGAGGGAGTTACAAATAAGGTTCATGATCTTTTAATTGCCCTCATAGTATGTGTAGTTCTTGGTGATATGTGTACTTCTACTATTGACTGCCTTTCCTCATGCTATCCTTATCATACAAAGCAGGGGTTAGAAGCCCAGCAACTACTAGGATACAAAGTGTAAAGGCCTGCTAAGGTAGACACTAGGAAGGATGACCCTAAGGTGAGAAGAGATTGTTGAAATAAAAAAGAACTACTCCTACTCTACTCACATGCACAAATCTAACAAACTATGGAGGAAGGAACAAAAGATAACAAAACATGATGAATGAATTAAAATGGAAATGAACTTACAAAGATTGCTCTATGAGCATGGAGACTCCATGAGGAGTGGGAGCACACTCTTGGCAATGAGCTAGAGTGGAATGACTTATGTGGAGGGAGGCCTTGCTTATATGGAGTTTGGGAGAATTCCCTTACATATGGGATAATGTGCTTACATGAGAATGAAAGTGAGTTGGGACAAAAGGGTGGAGCATGGAACTCTCAACACCCCCCCTCTATGTGATGACCCTTTTTTTTTTTTAAATATGGGGGACTAGTGACATATGGGATCACTTAGCCCATTGGTTTTTAGGATCTAAGGACATATGGGATCCTTAGACATATCTTGGACATGTGGCATCCAAGTGTGGGACATATGGCATCCCTTGGTTTTTAGTTCCATGGACATATGGGATCCATGGTGTATGGGACATATGGCATCTCGAGGATCTTGGGACATATGGGATCCCAAGACATATATAGGGTTTACAACATGGGATAGGTGGTGCGTTTGGAACCATTTGCCTTCTCCTTTGAAAATTGCTCTTTTTGTTTGTAGTCTTCATAGGATCCATTGATGGGATCTTTGGTAGGGTCCTCTCATTCTTGTAGGCTCCTTTGTTTGTTGTAGTACTTGTCCTCATGCTTTGTCTATGGAGGCCTTCATTTGATGTTGTTTTGAATGCACATTAAGTGCCATATACTTATGGGACTTTGTATGATATGCTTGAGAGAGTACATAGGTTCAACATTATATGGCATTGGGAAGGTCCTACTATGCTCAAGCATAGTGGTGTCGAATCCCTTACAATAGAGCTTGAAATCCATGTTGTCACATTAAACCAAGTGGGAACAATGAGGCCTTATCCTTTCGAAAAAATATTCATAACCAAAAGTTTGGAGTTTTGAAAATCATAGACTATGACTAAATGAGATCCCAATTGATGCTTGAATTTTAAGGTTAAAACAAGTGCGCGAGAATCTCTTTTACCTATGATTCACACACTAATTCCCAAGAAATTTCATGCAGGAAAAAAAAGAACATTCATCAATGACCACATCTCAAAAGTTCTGACATAAGCACTTGTGTATGATTTGCTACAGCGCTACGAGCACATCGAAAACTTTGTATGAAGACAGGTTTTCATAAGCTTAAAAGTTAGAACTCAGCGGGAGTCGGGGGACGAAGAGTGGGCTCTTCCTTCTGTGTGTTCTGCTCATTCCCTCTTTGTGTGATGCATGGATGATGGGCTCTCTTGCTATTAAAAGAATATGGCGCAGTCCGTTGTCAGATATCCTTGACCTCATTCATGCTCGTATGGAAACAAGTGCACCTGTAGAGTGTCACTCTCCATCAAACCAAGCCCGAATCTCACTCTAGCGATGAAGTAGCCTGTCCCCCCACCCGCGTTGGCACTCCATGGATTAATGAGCCACCTCGTGCGTTGGCACTCCAATGAGCTCACATCACCACTGATATAATATCTTCAGAAGAATATCTAGTTCTGTGTATTTTGGCTCTCACACGCACATCGTAGGCTTCATTTTTTAATGGAAACAACATGCATGTTTCTGTACAACATGAATCCAGCCGTCAGAGCTCCTGGCCTCAACGCCGTCAGAGAAACGGCTGCCACAATGGCAACTAATGACGTTCTTGTGAGGGCATACATATTTTTGCTTGGCACACAACCTCTCTCTCTCTCTTGTTCTCGCTCTGTATGAGTGTTTGCTTTCTCTCTGCACTATAATGCTCTGAAATATGAAATATAGCAGAGTGCTGATTTCTCTTGCTTTTTGTCTGATGTGCATTATCTCTGTGTCTTGGCACGAATGTAATGAGTTGCATCTGTGAGCAATGTGATTGTGGCACATCAATACAGAAATCGACCCTTTAAGTATACCCAGAAGAGGACTTGTTTGCAGTGCACAACGACACAAAGAGTGCATCAGAAGGATGAACAGAGCCAAAAGACATGTTTACTGTGTTTACTCGGGCGCAGAACCAAATTTGGCAGGAAGAACTCTTTCTCTTGCCATTCTTCATTGAGAGAACATTCACGCATTGTGTGCATGCATATGTTCTATTCTCTCTCACAACCATCCATGGCTATCCTTTGAGCACGACAGCATGAAGGTCTCAACGCATCTCGAAAAATCTGCTCAGCATGTTCAGCCTGTCTTCCCCTTGTGTCTTTGGGACTACCTGCTGATGAGTAATGGTCATAGTCAGACGTAGTGCATATATGATAGTTGAGTGACGAGCTTATTGCAGACTACATGCTTTTGCTCATGTGCGAACTTCAATCGAGTGTACTATTCTCCATTGTCTTAGCTAAGATAGATTGCAATGACAAATGCGATACGTAATAATAGAAATGATGATGATAAGAAAATGATCAAGTGCTTACAACCACAAAAGTAGAAGTCTCCATGGTGCAAATGATTAAGAAACTAATGAAAGAAGAAAATACAGCAAAAAAAGAGAATCAAACAAACAATGATTATGATTAACGGCAAAATGATAGTGCTTAGAAGCACTTTTGATTTCACAACTCGAATATGGGAGGGTGGGAAGGGTTAAGAGATTAAAAGGAATGTATATGTTAATGATGAACATCTATAGAAATCAAAATGGAAACAACAATGAGAAATTATGATGAATGGAAATGAGAACACTACCATGCTTAACCTATGCTCTGATACCATGTTGAAATAACAAAGAACTACTCCTACTCTACTCACATGCACAAATCTAACAAGATATGGAGGAAGGAACAAAAGATAACAAAACATGATGAATGAATTAAAATGGAAATGAACTTACAAAGATTGCTCTATGAGCATGGAGACTCCATGAGGAGTGGGAGCACACTCTTGGAAATGAGCTAGAGTGGAATGACTTATGTGGAGTGAAGGGAGGCCTTGCTTATATGGATTTTGGGAGAATTCCCTTACATGTGGGATAATGTGCGTACATGAGAATGAAAGTGAGTTGGGACAAAAGGGTGGAGCATGGAACTCTCAATAGAGATGACTAGTTTGAATTGGGTAGCCCAAATGCCGACAGTCCCGTAAAGGATTTGCTTTGATAGACCACCATCCAAGTGGTGAATGGTATCTAACTCAAGCCCGCAAGAGTTCGAACCCCACCCCAACCTTGAGAGGTCAAGGGGCCAACCAAGTGAGCTTACACATGTAGATATGTCACCTATGATTTTGTAGAGAGGTCCTTGTCATGGTATAATATTGCCATGTTGGAAAACAAACAATGTGTTTTGGAGCAAAACTTAATTCATTTCTCACATTAGTGAGATTGGTAATCTCCCATTATAACCTTGTTGTCCATCATAAATTAAGGTCTTGATAAGAACATTTGAACATGCAGAGCATATTAGTAGGAACTTTTCATTTGTGATATCATTGGTTGGTACATAATAATAATTGTGAGGAAAATACAATTCGTTTTTAAATTCTAAAGATCCTTAGCAGATGAGAAGTACCAGGGGAAAAAATAAGAGACCCTTTGCAATCTAGAAATATACAAATAAGGGAGAATATCTTTCATTGGAACTATAGAAGTATCTAGTGATGATACCTTTAATTGGAGCTATAGAAGTTAGTCTCTTTGAAGTTGAGTTTCTTTCAACCTCATTGCTATCAAGAGGGAGCCAAACTCTAAAAAATATGAGAATCTAAGGGGCCATGTATGGCTCTCATTGAATCCCATATACAAGGGATTGAGAGGAGCTCATGGATATCCTACTCTAGGCTCTCTTATAAACTATAATATGATTCTACTTCAATCCCATGCATAAGTGGCAAATATATCCATACTTGCTCATTCTAATTTATAGTCTTTTGGGCTAAAATACGATCCTCTAAACTCATTAAATTAAGATCCTCTAAACTCATTTAATTAGTCATTTTTTCTCCAAAATTCCAAAGAGAAAATCACCATTAGGAAATTAATCGCCCCTAATTTTTTTTCCTTGATGAGTAGTAAGACCATTGGTACCATGTCTCCTATTTTCATATAGAGTTTGCATTCACACAACAAGGTTGATGCTCGTAGATGTTTTTATAGCATCGTTAAATCTAGACTTTTACTATTAAAACCAATCCAAGTACTTTGTACAAGAGGTATTGTATGGTTCTTGACAAAATCCCTTCAAGAGTATGTGGATATGGACGTAAACTCCTATAGTTTGATCTATTTCGATTAAACATCTAACATGTGCATTCCCCTAAGACAAAAAGGAATACAATTGCAGCTACATTTCTATGAATATATTGAAGATTTAGTGGTGTTAGATGTTGAAATTTCAGCTAAGTGATCAGCATTGCTACTTTGCTTAGTGACACAATCGTCTATATGAGCATTCTTATAACCATTGGAATTATCATCCATAAAAAATAAGAGTAACTATGGAGAGAAGTGAAGATATAAGCTGCACTCTGATAAAAAAAATAATGTGAATAATAACCAATTCAATGTTTTTCCCTCAAATACATGAATATATAATTTATATTAACACTTCCAAATTATGATCATATAAAGATCATGTAAGAATACGTTAGTACAAGAGAATGGTAAGATTTTGATTACAAAGGATTTTGATTATATAATAAACCATGTAGAGGAATACATTAAACATAATACTAATTGAAGACAAAAAATCCCCTCTAAAAAAAATGTAGAAGTATGTACTTGAAGACCACAACTCCTTCAGGTCTTAGAACTGATAGAGATCCCTTGCAACACCTTCTGTCAAAGTATCTTTGAGATCTATGTCTCCAATTTTTACATTAAAAACTAAAAATAAAAATCCTTGACTCTCCTTGACTCTCCTTGATGTGCAGGTTTCCATCAAACCTCATTCTTCTCACTCCAAAGGTTGGCCCCTCTACGACTTACTTACACTTTTTGTGTTGAGGATGATAACAACCCACCTTTGGCCTATGCCTCAATTCCCTACTTCAAATTACAATCCGAATTATTACCATTCCATAAGCTTGGGTACACCCATGTAACGCTCCAAAAGGATAGGGAGATCTCACTCCAAATCAACTTTTATTGTTGTACAAAAAATCTTAATGCCTTGATCAGACTCCTTGTAATATCCAATGCATTAGTACCTCACTAAACCAATCAATCAAATGTCCCCTTAATTGTGGATACTCTCTTACACAAACAAACTTTTCTAACATCTTCTAAGCTTCCTGAAAAATTATCGAAAATATTGCTATAAAGTACCTTGGTCGAGGTTAATGTGATGGTAACACTATATTCTTCTAGATTCATAAACAAAAAAATATATTTAGCCTAGTCGCTAGGTCTTGTGGATGGAAAAAAGGAGGTCTTGGTTCAATCCTTGTTGCAGAAGAAAGAGGCAAAGAAAAGCAGGCCCCAAAAAATTTCAAATCTAGACATAAATTTTCTTCTTCCAAATTTCAAATTATTCTATCAAGAGCCATGTAAATGCTCTAGAGGAGTCATCTAGATGCATAAATCCCAAACATTGTAACATTAGCCTTGTACAATAGTAGGAATTTAGTGATTTCTAATAAAAGTGCTGATCTCTTGTGTGAAAGGACCATTTTTAGGACACATGTATATAAGTAACTTGATGACTCTTTGTGAGGACTTTTTGCTATTTTGAGTAATCAAGTTGAAGATTTTCAAATTTGCTCCTTCTTTGCTGAGTATCTTCTTCTCTAAGAGCTGTATGTGTGTTTGATGCTTGAAATGTGTGTTTAAGAGTATTGTGTACCCCATCCCCTCTTGTTTTAACCACTGTAATGCATGTGTGATGCTTGGCAAGTTGTGGAGCTGAAGTAGTGCCACCATTCACTATTTTGTTCATAACTTGAAGCAAGTTTGTCAGATTAGGCTAAAAATACCATCGTTATTAACCATATTCGGATCTCTAAGTGAGAGAAAAGTCCTAATTTGTGCTTACTACTGTTGCAAGTATCATGGCATGCATTTTCAGTGATATAAGTGACTTGTGAGGTAGATGAACCTATGTGACATGCATTGTTAGCACTTTAACTTCATTTTTCATCATGTGCGCACATGTCTTCATACACTTGATATATCTAATTCCATGGATTGATAATTAAACTTGTATGAATCCACCACTATATGCACTTGTGGGAATTGAGGTATAGTCTCAATTAGCACAAGTCCCAAAGACTCTACAACTTAGGTAGACATATTTTTGGCACCATTGTCAGGGAACTAATTGAGTCAAGGTGCCTACGTGATGGTAATGGCTTAGGAGTGAATGTATCATGTGAAGAGAGGCAATTTCAATAAGTGGCAAGTCTCTGAAATTTTTGCACTTGTTACTTCACATTCTAGTGGTGTGTGTAATGAGTTTGTAGGGTTAGAAGGAAAGGAGTGAGAGAGCTAGGATTTAGGAATAGAAGGAACATATAGGATTAGATTAGAGGAACTACCACAAGAAAACCCAAAAAAAAATTGCTCATTTCAATTCAGGTATTGGTCACCCCAAAAGTCTTAATTTCACAACACCTTTCATTTGTAAGTCATTTGTGTGAGCACTGGTATCATGGAGAGCAGCAACACATGGTATCTCATTAGACCATAGGTATCATGTATCGTGGAAAATTCAAAGAATCTAAAAAAAGAAAATTGGGGGAAACAAAGTGCTAAAACTTGCAAGGATAGCCAATCCGGCCACAAACAAACCAAGAACTAAGTGATGAATGAACCTAAGGCTCAGAAGAGTATTAGGCAGTCAAAGAAGTGTAGTATGTTTTGTAGGGAGTGAAGCTCAACCAAGTAACCACTCTTGTTACTCAAATACTTTTAATGATTTCGAGTAGGAAAGATTCATGGCCTCAGAAGACATGAAAAGTTCTGTGCCTAGGGCAAGCTTGATGTTTGCAGTAGAAGGGGAATATCAGACATCCCTACAGTACGTATCTACGAATGTGCATGGATTATCGTGTATTGGTAAAGATCAAGTATTGTCTCGTAGTGGCTAAATATCATGTATCGCCCAAGAGCCAAGTATCATGTATTGTGGCCTTTGAATATCATGTACCGTGTCTATTCTCATGGTATATCATTAGGCGATAGGTATCATGTATCATGGAAAATTCAAAGAATCTAAAAAAAGAAAATTGGGGGAAACAAAGTGCTAAAACTTGCAAGGATAGCTAATCGGGCCACAGACAAACCAAGAACTAAGTGATGAATGAACCTAAGGTCCAGAAGAGTATTAGGCAGTTGAAGAAGTGTAGTATGTTTTGTAGGAAGTGTAGCTCAACCAAGTAACCACTCCAGTTACTCAAATACTTCCAATGATTCCGAGGAGGAAAGATTCATGGCCTCAGAAGACATGCAAATTTTTGTGCCTAGGGCAAGCTTAATGTTTGTAGTAGAAGGGGAATATCGGACATCCCTAGAGTAGGTATCTACAAATGTGCATGGAGTACCCATCTATCTTGATGACCTTAATAGGTATGTGGCAAGAATGACGAATGCGACTGAAACAGAGATAGTCCCAAGTCGATCTCTCAAATATGAAGGAGGTGTCTACTTTGATAAAATAGGGAAAATATATGTTGTGATTGAAAACCCTAACCAGATAAATGAAAGAGGGGAGATAGAGGAACAAGGAATCCCTAGCAGAACAGATAGTGGAGACATGGTAACTACCCCTATGGGAAAGTCTATGATCACTCCGGTGCTAAGAGGAGATCTGATACCCAGGATGACTATCTAATTGATGTGTACTTGGTTAGTGGGTTTGACCTACTATTAGAAACTACTTTATCTGTACAGGGAGAAGACATCAACCCAGCCACTATCTATGAATTGAGAGACCCTAAAGATTCATCAAGAGTTACCTACCTAGACCAAGATCAGAGAAGATATTGGATGATGGAAGATCTAGATAAGTCGAGATTGAGGTACATGGGGTTGCCTGTATTCCCTCCTTGAGAATAAGAAACTACTTCACAAAACCCCTTTTGAGCCCAATAAGGTACAAAAAATTTAGCTCTAGACAAAGCAGCCAATGGAGTGTCCCTCTCAAACCTCATGTGCAATTTTCCATGCCAAGACCCAACCTCACTAACCAAACTAATCCAAGAACATGAAGCATGAATAGACCACCTTTCCTAGTAAGACCATAACAAGGTGTAGGACTAGGAGTACACCCTGTACGGCCTGCTGTCCCCATCATTATTTGACCCCCAGAGCCAGGTAGAAGGTTGAGACCAATCCAAGTGGCTAAGTGTATGACAAATCATGATGACGGTTCAAGGGAACCTTATGATCACATTGCGGAATTCAGAAAAGTATTACGTGTAGAGCAAGTACATGATTTCTTTGTTCAATATGAACTTTCAGGCTAACCCTTATGGGAATAGTTTTGACTTGGTTCCTACCTTTGGACCCCAGTCACTTTGCTAATATTGAGAAATTCTTCCAAGAATTCATTGAAGAATTCACCAAAAGGGGAATCAAACAGAATTCTTCTTCATTGTTTCATAGTTTTAAACAGACTCCTAATGAGACGGTAAAGAATGCAGCCAAAAGGTTCAATCAATATCTAGATAGATGTCTTGTGATGAAGAGACCCTCCCAACAGAAAATGACATCTTTGTTCTTAGATGGTATAACTAACGAGACATTAATAACTTTGGTATATGTAAAGCGATTATAGACACTGAGTGAATGTCTACAAGAATGCATAGATTTGGAAGATAACCTAGTTGAAGACTTAAAAACCCCACAAAATTCCACTAAATCAGAGGACACAAGGAGCAACACTACCTTTAGCACGAGCAATGTAGAAGAACTAGTAGACTTAGTAGCTAAGAAGCTAGGGGTGCAGGGATAGAGAAATTACCAGAACACCCCTATGAGAGTGTCGATGTTAAGAAGATGCATGCATTGCGGTGGAGATCACCCATCCCATGTTTGTGCAAGAGGAGGCTTAGTGCCATCACAACCATATCCATACAATAGGCAACCAACCCAAGGACCTAATATGTAGTGTCATAATTAATAGAAGTACACCAACCATAATACCAAGAATTGTCCCTTTAACAGACAACCAAGACCTTCACTACCTCAGTATAGAACCTACGGATATCCCCCTAGGGATCAAGGCAGAGAGGCTCCTAGATATAATCCATACTCAAGACTGCTAGTAGCACCAAGAACATACAATATGGCGGATATAGTGGACCACAACCAGTGTTAGGGCAACAACCACCACACCCACAGAATGTAGTGCCAGTGAAGTATACTCAACCTGAAGAAAATCCAAAAAGAGCCATAGTGCCAGCCACATCTTTGTTCAATACCGAAAGCTCAATCCAAGGATTTAATGAGACACATGGGGAATATTATCCTTATGACTCAAGTCTAATGGAATACAAACAGGCCTATAAGCAGCAATACTATAAACATGAGGGATAAAAAATTCTTATGGACTAGAGTATGCTTATCTTATGTACACTACACCTAGGGTCCCAATCCCTACTAGACCCCCAACTAGACTACTTGCACGAAGAGGACTATGCTATAGATGTGGAGGATATCATTTCATTAGGGAATGCACTTTACCATGTAACCCAGCACCCCCCCTGTGTGAGGGAAGGCTAGTGTAATGAATGTGGTAAGGAGCATTTGTTTAGAGATTGCCTTAAAACCCCAATAAGGTCTCCACTACTATGCAAATCAATGTGATCAAAGTGATTGAATCATCAAGAAGTGATAAAGAATATACAGTGCCGTTGAAGGCTATTACTCGAGCCAAAGCCAAGGAGAATCTGGAAAAGGAAGCAATGTAACACCCTAAGGTTAAGAAGGAGCAAGACTCAGAAGCACAAGTGGTTGAGGACTCAGAGGAACTAGCAGAGGCTTGCAACAACAAAAAGACTTAGAGATGGAAGTCAGGACACAAAAAAATAAAAAAAAAATGGACTAAAAGAAAGATTGAAGATAAAGAGAGAACTCTGAAAGCAACTAAGATAGATGTAAATCAAAAGATGCACGAGAAAATTCACCAGGGGACCAAAGAATTGAAGAGAGCATAGGCAGGATCAATTCTAGCGGATCTGATGCCCGAAGACCTAAAAATGTGGTTGAAAGCCTATCAATCCAATAGAGAGAAGGCCTAGCATAGAACACCATGAAAGAAGTTATCCTAGAGGAGAGAGATTGGAAATATGCAAAAAATTGATTGAGATCACTCAAACCACACTTGAGAACTCTATACCAACCCTTCCCCAAACTAAGATACTAGAAAACAAATTCCAAGAATGTTTAGAAGTTGTCAATCAAGAACACAAAAATGGATAGCAAAATGATGAGAGAAAAGAAAATATCAACATTAAAGGGGAAAAACAAGGTTCGGCAATCCCAAAAATAGAGGCAACCTGGCCATATGAACTTTGGGCCAAAGTTCAAGAAGATTGATGGAAGAAAAGTGGGAACACACCATCCCCTTTTGAAGAACTAGACACCATTGGGAATCAGCCTGCATTGGAAACAGAGGAGATATATGAAGAAATATCAATTTTGGATCAAAACAGAGAGGAAGTAATGGCAATATATCAACACTTCCCAACTACATGGGGGAGTATGAGAGGAAGTCGGAATTATTTCATGCCCCTACAATCAGAGGCAAAGAAGGGAGATCACAAGACGAGACCTCTCACAATTTAAATGAACTCAAGAAAACAAAAGTATAATGTTCTTTAACTATAGAAGAGCTGCTACGGATTAAGCCTCAGTTGTGGGAACACTTGGCTGAACAATTAAAGATAGAAAGGGGAGAACAACCTAAGAAGAAGAAGGAGGTGGATGCACCACCCACAATTCAAATACCACTAGACAAAGTAGGAGAGTTCAACAAGGGAGATGAAGGAAACACCTGTCTCCCCATCACATTCAATGGACACATGACCAAAACAATTCTAGACATAGGAGCGGGAGTAGGAATAGTCACTAAGGAGATATGGGAAAAGTGGGGAAAACCAACTCTATGACCCACAGAAATGAAACTCCAATTGGCAGATGGCCATGTTGAGAGACCAATAGGGATCTTAGAAATGGTCATTCTATCTACGTGCTGAGTGGAATATGAGCATACCGTAGCTATATATCAGTTTGGAAAAGCAAGTAATTATGAAATGATTTTAGGGAAGCCTTTCATGAGACAACTAAGAGAAGTAGAAGAGTGGGGAATAGATGCTTTGTACCTCTGACATCAGGGTGCCACCACAAAAATAAATATGCATACCTTTGCATATAGAGATAAACCTCCTTTGAAGTGGAACCCTGTCCATAGAGAGGAAGATGATGTGTCCATTCATAGCGGTGGATCGAGTGATCAATCCTAGATGATTTAAGATGTCCAACTATGGATGTGTAAGGAAGCCAAACAAGAAGAAAAAAAGGCATAGTTGTGGCCAATAGGGCATGGCAACTATAGACCTATAGAAGACCCAACGTACATGCCACACACATTTCCAGATGAAGTGCTTGAACCCCACCGATGGATGGAAATATTAGCCACATTAGATGTCTTTGTGAATGAGGAAGTCCTAACGATGAATGAATGCATAGATGAAGCAGGATACGGTGTAAGCCTATACATGGTAGTTCTCCAAGAAGTGGAAGCTAGAGAATTGTTAGGGAAAGAATGGAGAGAGGACTACAAAAGCATTAAAATGGAGCCTAAATTTGATTTAGAAGAGCAATACTTGAAAGAAACTCAAGAAGAAGACCAAGAAGAACCTAGAGCATTATTCATAGAAAGGTATCAAGAGAAATGTAAGGAGGAGGAAGTTCGAGTTCATGAAGATCAACATCTTGACTAATTTGAAGTGCCAAAACATTTTAAGCGATATGAAGTAGAGGAAAGAAAAATAGCTATTCAAATGCCAAAGACAGAAGCTCACGAAGGAGAAGCATATGACAACAAGGAAAAAACTAAGAAGGTTATGGTAACTATGGAAGGAGAGGAAGAAAGATGTACATAGGAAACTGATATATTGGTTTCCAGTGAGGATGGAGTATCTATGGGTACTCAAGAAGGATTCAAGTGGAAGAATTATAGTATCCATGATGGATATCTGTTATATAAGGGTAAGGTGTGTGTCCCTTGAGACCTTGAGATAAGACGACACATTCCGTATGAGTGTCATGTCGCACCTGGTGCAGACACCCAAGAGTTAACAAGACTTATGATCTTGTTAAAAGGCAGTTTTACTGGCTTGGAATTCATAAGGACATCCTAGAGTATGTGCTTAAGTGCACTAAATACTAGATCAATACATCTCAAAGATTGAGGATTGGAGGACTACTCCACCCATTGGACATTCCCAATGGGAAGTGCGAGAGTATCTCCATGGCTTTTATAGTTGGATTACCTAAGACACAGAGAGGGCATGACTCACTCAGGGTAATTGTGAATAGGTTAACCAAAGTGACTAGGTTTATTCTCTCTAGATTTGAAACCATGAAGATGGGACCTTGTCCATTACTATGTCCTAGGTATTATGGACCCTTCCCAATACTTAAGAGAATAGGAAAGATGGCTTACTAGCTCCAACTTCCAGAGAATAGATAGATCCATCCAGTTTTTCATGTTAGCCATCTTAAGAAAAGGCTGGGTAAATCCGATAACCTCATTCTAAATAATGGGGTAGTAGAGCCTATTTCTATTCAATCTATTCCACATGAACCTGAGAGCATACTATGCACTCGAGAGAAATGGACAAGAAGTCACTTATATATAGAGTGTCTAGTAAAGTTGAAAGATAGTTCAAAAGATAGTGCCACATGGGAGTAGGTTAGCACCCTTCAAAAACCATTTCCCAGCTTTAGATTACTGTCCGAAGCATCCTCTTAAGGGGAAGGATACAAGGAAACAACACATAGATATGAACATGTATATCAGATACATTGGGATATAGTGGGGGTACTGTTCCATTGATTCTCACTTTTAATTAGACCTTCCCAAGCATCCTCTTAAGGGGAAGGATACGAGGAAACACCATAGAGATATGAACATGTACACCGGATACATTGGGATATAGTGGGAGTACTGTTCCATTGATTCTCACATTGGGATATAGTGGGAGTATTGTTCCATTGAGGACAAAAATGGAACTAAGGGGAAGTAAATTGTTATGTGGAGAAATTTTAGGAGAGAGGTGTGAACCACCTCTTATCTCTATTTAGAGTGGCTCACACATGAGTGCCATGTGGCACCCACGTGTGGAGTCATATGGGGTTCTCTTGATATGGGAAGGAGAGTTAATGGATGCGTATGTGGCTAAGCAGATATAGACTCTTGAGAGATCTCCTTGTGGCACATGGAAATTTTAGTCGGTGATCGTCGGGTTATCACCTCGTGAATTAAGCAAAAAGCCCTCCAAAAACCAAGGAGGTTCACATGGATCTGATATCTAGCATCTACATTAGTGCCTAAACAAAAATGTATGAGATTCGATGATAAAGTAGTGAAATGTATTTTTGCTCAGTACAGTTCTCAAAGCAAAGGCTATTGTCAATATCACCCATATGCTAAGCACATTCTGGTTAGCCATGATGTTGTTTTTGTGGAAGATGATAATTAGCCATTACTTTCATGTACTAAGGAGACATAGCTCCAAAGATATGTATGATACGTTGCTGCCTCTTTTTACAAGTGGATAGTCTAGTGCTGGTCCAAATGAGGCAATTTATGAGCCTTTATAGGTTTCACATGATGATGTAGATCATTCCATTTATGATGTAGATTTACATGATGCACTTATTGATGAGAGAAGTGATAGAGAGTAGGCACAAACTATGCCCAAATGGCTGGTGTAGACTTTGCAAGATAACAAATTAGATGCAACTCTGTCATATCATACTTGTTTAGGCTCTCATAGTGCTTCTCTTGCATGAGATTACTATGCTATGGCTGCTTCTAATCTTTGTGATGAGAATGAGCCTGTTTTGTTTGATGAATCACAAAATTCTAAACATTAGATGGCTACTATGCAATCAGAATATGATGCTATTATGAAAAATGGTACCTATTCCTTATGTGACTTGCCTCTTGGAAAGAGAGCCATTGGCACTAAGTGGGTTTACAAGCTGAAGTATAAGCTTGATGGAACAATTGACAGGTATAAGGCTAGGCTTGTTGCAAAGGGTTATGCTCAAGAAAGAGGCATTTACTTTGATGAGACCTTTGCTCCGACATGCTGAATGACTAATGTTCGTAGCATATGTGCACTTGCAGCTCATCATGGTTGGAATGTACATCAGTTGGACATTAAAACTACATTTTTGAATGGTGAATTGCATGAAGAAGTGTATTTTTTTCAGCCCCATGGTTTTGTGCAGAAAGATCATGAAAACAAAGTGTGTAGGTTGAAAAAGGCATTACATGGTTTGAAGCAAGAACCATGTGCTTGGTATGAAAAGATACATGCCTACTTGATTGCACATGGTTTTGAGAACAGTTCAACTAAGAGCACCTTATATGTTAAGTGTGCAAATGATGTGCTTTTGATCATTCTTGTCTGTGTTGATGACATGCTGCTCACTGGTCCTCATGAGAAGCATATTGGTGATTTTAAGGCTTATTTTCATGCCTCATTTGAGGTGTCATATTTGGCGCATTTGCATAATTATTTGGGCATTCAATATGTAAGTTGATGATGGAATAGATTTGTGTCAAAAAAAATATACTGACACATTATTGCAATGTTTTGGCATTGAAGACTACAAACCTATTCCTACTCTTATGGAAACAGGTTTATGGTTGAGTCTTCATGATCGGTTAAGTGCATCTTTTGCTACTTGAGTGGTACCCGACTATTTGGATTGTTATATCCTAAAGGGGGATCGCTACTACCAGATTTGCATGCTTTTTTTTACTCTGATTGGGCTGGTTACTATGACACTCCTTTGTCCACTAGTGCACTACAACATATGAGGGGCATACTGATGCTAGCCATATCAATGGTCATGCTCCAACGTCAGTATGACTATTGGAAATCTTGGAAAGACCACATTTGTCATACTGATGGTCACTTGACCATTGGTATAACCATTAAAAAACATAAAAAGATAATCATCGATATATGTATCGAAAAAGTAAAGCCATCAATAGAGGTGTCAATATATGCATCGGTATAGTCTTTGGTATGGGTGTCACCATAGGCATTGGTATAAGCATTGATAAATTCCTATAAATATTGATGCTCATACGGATGCCTATATCAATGCCCATACTGATGACATCTTTTAACATAACCGGACCAAAGAGCAAAAAGTCAACATTTGCTACTATTTTGAAGTATGTACTGCTAGTGTCAAGTTTGTGCACACATGTACATTGTGCTTGTCCACTTGCATTGTGATTGTCTTGTGCACATACACACACAAATCTTTCTCTCTTTACACACATCTCTCCATCTCTCTAGATCTCACATCTTGGTACATGATGTGAGTAGTCTTTCATCATTTCTCTTTCTCTATTTTCTAATTTCTCTTTTCTTTGGTTTTGTAGGAGCTTTTGGCATTAGTTCTTTGGAATTTGATGAGAGACAATGTTGATTGGGCTTTGAGGAAAGTGACATGAAGAATTACATCAATGTAAGTGATTGTTTTGTTCTTTATTACAAATAGAGATAGAGATAGAGAGAGAGATAAAGAGAGAGAAAGATATAGAGAGATGAAAGAGACATAGAAAGAGAGAGAGATATACACACACATATGCATACACACATATACATACACACATGCATATGCATACATACATACACACACATATGCAGACATACATATACATACACACATATGCATATGTGCATATACACATATACACCCATATACATACATGTTTTAGGTCTAGGTCTTTAGGATTAGGGTTTTAGGTTTTTTACATACATACACATATGCATACATACATATACACATACATATATATACACATGCATACACACACATACACATACACACATGTCACATATACACACACATACATACATACACATACACACATACACACATACATACATACATACACACATATACACATATACACATATACACATATACACATATACACATATACACATATACACATATACACATATACACATATACACATATACACATATACACATATATACATATACACATATACACATATACACATATACACATATACACATATACACATATACACATATACACACATAATACAAATACACATACACATATATATACACATGCATATGAAGATATACATGTTTTAGGTCTAGCTCTTGAGGATTAGGGTTTTACACATGCATACACATATACACACATAATACATATACACATACACATATACATACACATGCATACACACATATACATGTTTTAGGTCTAGGTCTTTAGGAATAGTGTCTTATGGTTTTTACACATGCATACACATATATACACATATACACACATAATACATATACACATACACATGTATATATGCATCCATACACACAGACATGCACACATATACACATACACATATGTATACATGTATACACACACATATACATACACACACGTCATATATATATACACATATACACACATATACATTATTAGGGTTAGGGTTTTGGGCTTTTACATACATACACACATGCATACACACATATACACATATACACACATAATACATATACACATACACATATATATACACATGCATACACACATATATGTGTTTTAGGTTTAGGTCTTTAGGAATAGGGTTTTGCACATGCATACACATATGTACACATATATGTCGAGATATCAAGCTCAACATGTGATGATCTAGGATGACACGTACCAATTTTTCGTTACTCTAACATGTATAGTGGTCACACCGGTATATGTCAGGGATAATTCATTGAGCTTTATTAGACTTATCTACGGAGAGTGATGGCACATTTGTTCCTTGCCAGCTCACTCATTCGCCGACATTAGGTTTTTTCTTATGTAATAATCTTTATATATTGCACTTGTTGTATTGTTGTTTTTAGGTCATTCTTGTACATTCGTTTTTATGTAATAGAAGAAGAAGAAGAAGAAGAAGAAGATCATTCTTCCTTGCCTCAATCTGTGTGTGTGCTTCTCCTTGAGACTAAGAGCATGTGTGTGAGCTCTCTAACTTATCTCCTTCCTCTTGACATGGTATCAGAGCCAGTGTGGTTGTAGAGAGCTCGTGGAGAAGGTGACGGTGAAGAGTACGGAGCAAGGCATGAAGAAAACATGATTCACAAACGACATTTATTTGCTATGAAAATCGGCATGAAGGTAGAAGACCTCAAAATATTTTTGTGAGTGTTTCCTTTAAGGTCACTCGTTTTTGTCAGATTGAAGTTTCGAGGCCATCTCGACCTCCATTTCAAGCCCGTAAGGTGGGGCCTATAGAAAAACCAGGTTAGTTTTAGAAACCGTAACTTTTGTTGTGTTCGGCAACACTCATATATTCTAGATCTAGAATTTCAAGCGATTCCATGTACCGTTGATACATGAAAACTGTGTTTTTCTGAGATCGAACTCTCGTGTCATAGTGCGATAGTGTTCAAGCAGAAGTGCTACTTGTAGTGTTTTGCAATGTTGTGAATTGCTGTAGAAATGGCAAACGCAGATGGAATGAGTCAACTTCTGAGCAATAAGCTACACAATAACAACTTATATGCTTGGAGATTTAGAATGACAAATTTCCTGATGGGAAAAGGCTATTGGAAGTACATCAAAGGAGAGAATGAAAATTCTCCGCAGTTACGAGAAATGAATCAGAGTGCAGATCAGGTAAGAGCATATGAGGAATGGAATCAAGAAGCACGAAAGGTAATGTACTGGCTATTTGTTAGGATACAAGATAGCATGATTGGACACATACAGGATGCCAAGACTCCAAAAGAGGCTTGAAATAGTTTGGTCACATTGTATGAGACCAATACAAAGGCATGGAAATTGCAACTCAAGAATGAGTTGCATACATTGGAGAAGAAGGTGGAAGTGTGTCTTCATGGTTTAGGAGCTCCATATAAGAAGTTCAGAACTTCTATACAGACCAGGGAAAATATTCTAAATTTTGCTAATCTGGTATCTATGCTGATTATTGAAGAAAAGAATCTTGGTGAGGATTCAAACTCCCAAGGAAAATCTATTTCCGAGCAGGTATTCTACTCTGGTAGAGGAAGAGGTAGAGGTAGAGGTTTTGGAAGTGGAAGAGGAAATAGTAACCAAGACCAAAGTCAACAACAGAATCATGCAGGAGGAAGAGGACAATTTCGAGGCAGGGGGAGCCAAAGAGGCCGCAAAAATTTCCAAAGAAATGATTCAGGTAATGACAGTAAAGGATGTTGGAATCGTGGTAAACTTGGACACTTTGAACATGATTGCAGGTTGAAGAATCAAAATAACAGAAGGTAGCAGAATAACTATGCATCCACAAGTGCAGATGATTTTGAGAAGCTGTTCATGGTTCAACATCACATGATGAATACGATGTCTGCTGGTGTTTCAAAATCAAATGATAATGTTTGGTATGTTGATTTAGGTGCTTCAAATCACATGAGCAGTCATGCGGAATGGTTTAGTACTTTGCAAAAATTGCATGTTATTGGATATGTTGAAATAGGTGATGACACATCACATCCTATTGAGCATAGAGGAAACATAGCACTATCGATGGAGGATGGAAAGGTAAAACATCTTGCTGATGTGCTGCATGTTCCAAATATAACAAAGAATCTGGTTTCTGTTGGACAAATGGTTGACCAAGGATTACAAGTCAGGTTCAATGTTGATGGATTATATGTAGGTGAGTACAAGCAGGATGGATGTTTGGTTGCCAAAGGAAACAAAGTGGGTAGTATGTTCACCTTAAATGTTAAGATTCCTAAAATGAATGCAGCCATGTTTGCAAAAGGTGCAGGAGTTATTGCAGATATAGAGATGTGGCACAAACGGATTGGACATGCAAAGTTGCAAAGGTTGAAATTGATGTAGCCAAAGAAGATTGTCCATGGACTACCAAATTTCAAAGTTGCAGAAATGCAAAAGGTATGTGCAGCATGTCAATTTGGTAAACAGTCAAGAGCATCATTTCCACATGATAAGCATGTTAGTGAGAATGTACTAGAAGTAGTACATACAGATGTTTGGGGTCCAGCAAAGTCCACATCTATGGGTGGTTGCAGATTTTATGTTGAAAAGAATATGCCTCATTGTTATTGGGCGAAGGTTGTGCATACTATTGTATACATCATGAACAGAAATCCGACTGCTGCCGTACATCAAGTTACACCTGAAGAGAAGTTTATAGGTAAAAAGCCAAACTTATCACATCTGAAAGTTTTTGGTTGTGTTGCATATGTACATGTCCCAGATGAATTGAGGATGAAGCTTGATCGAAAAGTAGAAAAGTGTGTCTTCATTGGATACTCCCTTGAGCAAAAGGGATATAAATGTTATAACCCACCCACATGACAAGTAAATATGATTAGATGTGGTATTTGATGAAATGTCAAGCTTCTATACAGATGCCAAAGAAGGACTGAATCTTGAACCAAATGACAAAGAAAATGTTGAAAAATCAAGTGCCGAATCTCAAGTTTTGAGTGGACCGGATGCATCACCAAGCAATAGTTCCAACTCAAATCCATGGAGTGGAAGATTGCGTGGAAATTTTAGTCAAGAAAATTCATCAAATACATCCAAGAAAGGTAAAGAAAAGCTTTTTGCAGGTCATAGAACATGTGTAGGTTTTGAAGACATTGATGGAGATTCAAGCGGTTCATAAAAGAGTCTTGATGAGGAACTTGGACTGCCCTCTTTGAAGACTCCAGGAGTAAGAAGGGCACATGCAGATGATACACAGAGAAGTGACCCAGGACCAAGAAGATCTGGGAGGATGCAGAATTCAATGCAACGATTGATGTATTATAGTTATATGGCTCGTCGTTGTGCCTACATGACAAAGGTAATACAAGATGCTGAACCTTCTTTCTTTGAAGATGCAATTGGAATTGCAGATTAGGAAAAATCTATGGATGAGGAGATGGCTGCACTTTATGGAAATGATACATGGAAGCTGGTTCCATTGCCGCAAGAAAAGAAACCCATAGGCTGCAAATGAGTTTACAAGGTAAAGCATAATGCTGATGGTAGCATAAGCAGGTATAAAGCACGATTGGTAGCTAAGGGATATGTACAGAAATATGGCATTGATTATGAGGAAACATTTAGCCATGTAGCTACAATGTCTACTGTCAGAACACTTGTTGCATTAGCTACAACAAAAGGATGGAATTTGCATCAGATGGATGTGAAGAATGCTTTCCTACATGGTGAGTTACAAGAAGAAGTATATATGGACCAGCTACAAGGATATGAAGATTCAAAGCATCCAGAATATGTTTGCAAGTTGCAAAAGGCTTTGTATGGGCTGAAGCAAGCCCCTTGTGCATGGCATGCAAGGATTGCTGATTACTTAACCAGCATTAGGTTTTCTATGTGTGATGCAGATCACTCACTATATGCAAGGAAGGCTGATGATGGCATCACTATTGTGGCTATTTATGTTGATGACCTGATCGTAGGTGGTGATAATGAAGGAAGCATCAAAGAGTTAAAGCAACTTCTTATGCAAGAATTTGACATGAAAGATCTTGGTGTGCTGCGCTATTTCTTGGGCATTGAGTTTATACATACAGAAATAGGTATATAGATGTCGCAAAAGCAATATGCCTTGAATATGCTGCAAAAGTATGGTATGGCTGATTGTAAGCCAATTTCTATGCCATTAGATCAGAATTTGAAGTTGAATACTACATGAGGTGAAGCATTGGAAAATGCTATAATGTACATGAAAATTATGGGAAGTCTTATATATCTCACAATTACAAGGCCTAATCTAAGTTATACTATTGACTTGAAAGTCAGTTTATGTAGGTTCCCAGGAAGCCACATTTGGATGCTCTGAGGCGCACTCTACGTTATGTGAGTGCTTTTTTGGATTATGCATTGTTTTATGAGGCTGGTGTAGATTTACAGGTTTATGGATACACCGATGCAGATTGGGCTGGTAGCATTCCAGATAGAAGATCTACTAGTAGTTTTCTATTCTCACTTGGGAGCGCAGCTATTACATGGAGCAGAAAGAAGCAACCCACTATTGCTTTGTCGAGTACAGAGCCTGAGTATAGAGGTGCTGCAATGGCAGCATGTGAGGCATCATGGCTAGAAATGCTACTTTCAGATTTAGGTGTGGAAGTGGGAAAGCCTATCACTATTTATTGCGATAATCTTAGCATCATACAGCTAGCATGGAATCCTATTTTCCATGCTAGAACAAAGCATATCGAGGTACATTATCACTTCATCAGAGAGAAGGTATTGGCAGATTATATTGATCTTGTTTATGTGAGAACAAATGAGCAGGTTGCTGATATTTTCACCAAAGCACTTGGAGCTGACAAGTTGAAGAAGTTTTGGGAGATGTTGGGATTACAGGATATGGCATTGAGCTTGAGGGGGAGTGTTGAGATATCAAGGTCAACATGTGATGATCTATGATGACACGTACCAATTTTTTGTTTCTCTGACATGTATAGTGGTTACGCTGGTATATGTCAAGGATACTTCATTGAGCTTTATTAGATCTATCTACCGAGAGTGATTGCACATTTGTTCCTTGCCAGCTCACTCATTCGCGGACATTAGATTTTTCCTTATGTACTGATCTTTATATATTGCACTTGTTGTATTCTTATTTTTAGGTCATTCTTGTACATTCCTTTTTATGTAATAGAAGAAGAAGAAGATCATTCTTCCTTGCCTCAATCTTTGTGTGTGCTTCTCCTTGAGAGTGAGAGTGTGTGTGTGAGCTCTCTTCCTTATCTCCTTTCTCGTGACAATATACACACATTATGCATATACACATGCACATGTATATACACATGCCTACACACATATACATGTTTTAGGTCTAGGTCTATAGGATTAGGGTTTTAGGGTTTTTATACTTGCATACATGCATATACACATACACACACACACATATATATACACAAGCATACACACATACACACATATACATGTTTTAGGTCTAGGCCTTTAAGATTAGCATTTTAGGACTTTTACACATGCATACACATATTTACACTTGATACATATATGCATTCACACACACACACACACACACACACACACACACATATATATATATATATATATATATATATATATATATATATATATATATATATATATATATATATATATATATATATATATATATATATATATATATATATATATATATATATATATATATACACACACACACACACACACACACACAAGCATACACACATATACATGTTTTAGGTCTCGGTCTTTAGGATTAGGGTTTTAGGGTTTTTACACACATGCATACACATATATACACATATACACACATAATACATATACACATACACATATACATACACAAGCATACACTCATACACACATTAGTTCTAGGTCTTTAGGATTAGGGTTTTAGGGCTTTTACATATGCATACACATATATGCACATATACACACATAATACATATACACATACATATATATGTACACAAGCATACACACATATACATGTCTTAGGTCTAGGTCTTTAGGATTAGGTTTTTAAGTTTAGGTTTAATATTAATATATATAATCAAATAAAAAGTAGGAAAAAATTAGAATATATAATAAAATGTATTATGTATAATTAATTATATAAGAAATTAGGATATTTGAATTAAAATCCATATATATAATTAAATATGTAAAAAAACAGGTCTTTAGGATTTTTTAGGGTTTTTACATATATATATTAAATATATAAAAAATAGGGTTTGAGGGTCTTTACATACAAACATATACACATAAAAACATATATATACAAATATACAAGAAATTAGGGTTTTTTAATTAAATTAAATATTTAAAAGCTAAAGTTTTAGAATTAATATTAATATATAATCAAATGTATATAAAAATCAAGGAAACAATAAGAATATGTAAATATTCATATTAAATGTATGTAAAAGTTATGAATAAATTAGTATATATAATCAAGTATATATAAAAATTGGATTTTAGTATAGATAAATAAATATGAAAATATCTAGGGCTTTTAATTAAATTAAATATATATAATTAAATATATAAAATATAGGGTTCTAGGTTCAATATTAGTATATATAATCATATATATAAAAAATTAGGAAACAATGCACTATATATATATATATATATATATATATATATATATATATATATATATATATATATATATATATATATATATATATATATATATATATATATATATATATATATATATAGACTATGTATAATTAAAAATATAAAAAATAGGATTTTATGTTAAAAAAGAAATTAGGTTTTATAATTAAAATTAGAATATATAATTAGATGTGTAATATATTAAATGTCCTAATATATCCACATGGTATCAGATGGCATTTTTGGATCCAGAGAAGAGAATGGCATGTCCTTACACTCAATGCAAATATCAAATTTTTTGAAAACGACGGATTTGTATAGCACATGTTAGAGAATATGGATCCTTTGATAAAAATCAACTACAAAACCTACACTACCATTCACATGGTTCCCCTCATGATCAAGTTGACCCAAATGACATTGCACTGTCTACCTCTCGTGGATAAAAGAGAACGAAGGGGGAGGTATAAGTACAAGGTACAGGTAGCATTACAAAGAATGAACACATGGAAGAAATGCTCGATACATTTTATTAGATGGACGAAGATCATGATGGTGGAGAAGATGTCGTGGGTTCTATAGACACATTAGAATTTCCACGATCCAAAGCTGACGAAGAACACTAGAACATGTGATGACTAGCCCACTTACCAGTATACACTAGGGTAAAGATATCTATACTACATGTGTCGCTCGTGATGCTCGATCTTCAATCCATTATGGATGGTCAGATAGTTTGTCTCTAAATTGTTCAAGGAAGTGGATTTAAAATAAACTTTCATTGCTCTATCAAAATAAGTTCATTTACTAATATCATTGCAAATGCTTATCGCTTGCAAGCTTCTGAAATATCAATTTCTGCAAGATAGCAATGACATGCCTCCAACACGTGGAGATGCAAAAAACATTTACAATCTGTTTGAATGGACTACACCAAGATTCATGCTTGTCCGAATGATTGCATTCTCTTTCGGAATGAGTATGAGCGTCTCCACATATGTTCAAAGTATATAGTGAACACGTTTAGAGAAGTCCTTATGGGGGAAGCAGTCCTCACAAAGGTTCTTTGCCACTTTACTTTCATTCCAAGAATTAAGTGCATGTTGAGATGCAAATCCATAGGTCAGTTAATGTTATGTCATGTAAAGAGCAGGTCTACAGAGGGTGTAATGTGAGTGCTTGTTGATTCTGATGCTTGGAAACACATAGATAGCAAAGTGGCTAGAGTTTGCTAGAGGGCCTCAGAACATACATCTAGGCCTAGCTATGGATGGAGTAAATCCATTTGGATTATGTAGCTTGTCTTGGAGCACATGGCCTGTATGTTTGGTCAAGTATAGCATCCCACCATGGCTAGCCAAAAAAGGTCCATTTATTATTATATCTCATTGTGCCAGGTAACTATAAGATAAAAGACATGGATGTATACCTCTTGCACCACTTTTGGAAGAGCTACACACTTTATGGGATGGGATTACTACGTGCGACATGTCTCAATCTATAAGAAGATGGGACGTGTGAGTGCAAGGCATACTTATGTGGGTGATGCATCACTCACCCGGTTATGGTGAAAGTTCAGGTTTATTGACTTTGGGTTACCATGCTTGTCCCGTATGCAGACCCCACTCGAAGCATGCTACTCCAAAGAACTTTGGAAAACTATCTATGAAGGACATCATAGATGTACCATGTTCACATCATAACTATATCTTTCTTAATTTTCTCATTGGCATGAATTATCAAGGTATTCCTTAGATTTCCAAACATGATCTTTCTTTTCTTCAATGCCTTCATTAGTTTATGCTCCCTAAATTCAAGTAATACTTCTCACATGAAGCTTTAGAGATTCAATCCTTGGACTTTACCTTCAAAATTTGAGAGGTTGATCCTTTATTTATTTCTAACTCTCAATACATAACATTTATTGAGAGATAGTGTAATAAAGTAAGTCTATGATCTAAGGGTCCGACTGGTTTAGACGGATCTGAAATCGAACACCGTTTGGTCTCTCGTATGTATGAGTCTAGACTTACTAGAAGGTCATTTACTCTTGTAACCAAGTGATCCACTTAGCGTAGTCATTAAGAGACTCAGAGATGTGAAGGAGGAGGTCTTGGGTTCAACCCCTATGGGGTACATGGGGAGAGCGTTTTGCCCAAAGAGCTCTAGAACCTTCTAGAAGCATCCACTTGAGTTAACTCTAGTTAACTCGGACACTTGGCACAGATGCAGTTACATGGCTGACACTTGGATGGTTAATATCCACCTGCCCAAGAAGGTAGTCCCTTGGAGAGAGCTATATATAGAGGCATTTGGTTGGGAGGCGAGTCATCTCTCTAGCATGTGGTGGTCGTAATCCTTGTTCTCTTGGAGATATAATTTTTACTATCTTGGTGAAAGAATTATTCTTCCTTTCGAGAGCATAATTGAAGAAGATGTCTATTTTTCCAAACATTATCTTGTTGATGTATTCCATTGGATTTTGAGTTCCTTTTCCTTATGACCATCAAAAGAAAGTACTCAGTGGGATTCAATTCTCACCATCCCATACTAGTGGGTTCTTTATCCAATCCGAATAAGTCTATCTCTATACTTTTGTATTTCACCTTCTCTTTCCTCCTTAATGATCTCTAAATCATATGCTTTGATATATGGCACCAAATTATGAGAGCAAGGACTAAGGTGGTTTGAAAATACCACAACTAATCTTACTTATCTTTCATAAATGTTTGGTTAGCCCTGTTAGGTGGTGCAAACATTTCCATCAAACTTAAAGTTTGAAATGATATCTGCCCTATGTGGGGCTTTTGGATTTTCTTTTCTTGTTTAGCCAAATAAGATATAAAACTAGGTCTTTCTTAATTAGACTCCTTTTTTAGATTTTGTATTCAATGTATTACCTATGGGTTTTAGTGGGGAATTTGACTTTTGTGCTTCAGTCAAGAAACCTTTTTCTTGCGATTTTCACTATTGGACTACGCTGCTTATGTTGTGTTATCCCATCACTACAAGGAATACGGGTGCATAGCGACGGTTAATGCGACACAATTTCATCGCCATAAAATTGCATAAAGTGTCGCAACAAGTGTGGAGCGTGTAACATCGGTTAAAGGACAAAAACTTTGATGTTTTTATCAACGTGTGGCACGACGGGATATGCGACGGTTACATTGAGCGTCACAAAAGTGATGATATAAAAAAGCATCACATAAGCAATGCTAATTTGCATCACATAAGCAACTATAATTAGCATCACTTATGTGATGCTATCTGGACAAGAGTTTACAATGCTTTAGCATCAATTGCACAACAGGTTTTTGATGAAAAAAATAAAAACATTGGAGGCTCTTCCATCGGTATCTACACACATCTCATGGAAGAGTTCTCCAACGTTCACAATTGTGCTACACTTATGAGCTGAAACAATGGCTTCTTGAATTGTTGTTTTGTCTAATCTCTATCTTATTGTCTCTTTCTCTATGTTTCTCTCTTTATACCTCTTTCTCTGTTTGAATTATCTCTCTCTCTCTCTCTCTCTCTCTTTATTGCAAGTTATTCAAGAAGTTAACCAACCAAACAATATGGCTAACTATTGTAAGTACAATTTCCATTCTTTGTATATCATTTGAATTGTGTTATTTTCATTAGTTAGCATACTCACACTTATTGATATGCACTTATACATGAAGATGTATGTTCACACATATACA
This sequence comes from Ceratopteris richardii, assembly GCA_020310875.1. Taxonomy (NCBI): domain Eukaryota; kingdom Viridiplantae; phylum Streptophyta; class Polypodiopsida; order Polypodiales; family Pteridaceae; genus Ceratopteris; species Ceratopteris richardii. Next base: position 71,746,514 of record CM035438.1, on the reverse strand, counting down.
CATATACACATATACACATATACACATGCACATACACACACATATATACACACACATACATGTGCACATACACTTACACATACGCACACATACACATGCATATGCACAAACAATTTCTACAAACACATAAAAAGACTTGCATGCATGCATTATTGCATATATACATACACATACACATACACACATTAACACATACTTAAATACATGTATATGCACATCCACATGCATGCACATTCACATGCATGCATATACACATGGATGCAAATGGAAATGCATCCACATGCACATGCATATTTCATACATATATATACATGCATATACATACACTTGTATATGCTTATACACATACACATACATATGCACATATGTACATATAAACACACATACACATATATATGCACATACGCACACACACATATGCACATACACACACATGTACATACATACATATACACATATATATGCACATACACACATATACACATACACTTACACATATACATGCACATACATACATATATACACACATACACATGCACATGCACATACACATACACATACATACTCATATACACTTACATCATGCACATGCACATGCACATGCACATACATACATACATATATATACAAACACATACACATGCACATACACATACATACACATATACACTTACACATGCACATGCACATACATGCATATACACAGACATATGTACATACATACATATATACACACACATACACACATATACATGCACATACATACACACACATATGCACATACACACACATACACATGCACATACATACATATACACACATACACATGCACATAGATACATATACACACATATACATGCACATACACACATATACACATACACTTACATATATACATGCACATATATACATACATACATACATACACACATACACATGCACATGCACATACAGATACATATGCACATACACTTACACATGCACATGCAGATACATGCATATATACATATACATATGCACATACATACATGCACACACACACACACACACACACACATATATATATATATATATATATATATATATATATATATATATATATATATATATATATATATATATATATATATATATATATATATACATAGATACATACATATACATGCATATATACACACACACAAATATAGATATATACTTACATGTGCACATATACATTTTATATACACACAAGCATACATAAATATGAATGAATTATATAATTAAAGTAATAAAACACATGCTAAATATAAACAATAATAAAAATCATTAGAACAAGATTTTTCATTACTTAATACCATACACACAATTCAAAACATTACTGAATTGAACTATATATATATATATATATATATATATATATATATATATATATATCAATGTAAATACATATCCAATGTCATAATCAAGAATCCTAATCATCATCATCCTCATTGTCATCATCACGATCATCCACATGACCTGATGTATCTGTGTGAGCACTCTGTGACGATCCAGTTTCTCCCTCCTGTGTCTGTCACACATCCACATACACATACACATAAGCATACACATATAAAAAATCATATGCATATATATACATATCTATATGTATATTTATTTATTTATTTTTATTAATATGTCTTTTTTTCATGAACTTATAGGTTATTATCTGAAATTTTTTTACCAATTCATAATATCTTCCTACCTCACATGATGAAATGAAGAAGATAATCAACAATCTTGGTATATATTATCAATGTAAACATGCATGTCATAATGATTGTATTTTATATAGAGGTGAATATGCAAACTCTTTGACATGTCCAAAATGTCAATCTCCTCGATGTAAGGACGAAGAAGGTAAAATCCCAAAAAAGGTATTGAGACATTTTCCATTGGCTCCATGGATTAGACATATGTTAAAAAGCCCTGAATTATCAAAGCTTTTGACATGGGGACATGACCATAAAAGTATTGATGGAATAATCAAAATTCCAACAGATAGTGTTGCTTTTCAGCATATTGATTCTACATGGCCTGTTTTTGCAAAAAATCCAAAGAATCTAAAGTTAGGAGTTGCATTAGATGGTGTTTATCCATTCTCCATGAAATCTAGTAAATGTTCAACATGGCCAATTGTGGCCCTAAACTACAACCTTTCACCATATCTTAGCATTAAAAAGGAACATTTAATGCTTTCACTTTTAATCCCAAGAAAAAGACAAGTTAAAGATATGAATATATATCTTGCTGCTCTAAGCCGTTGGAATATTATTTAGTATTATTTAGCCGAATCCTTGGAATTAGAATAGTCACGCACCAAAAGGGTGTAGCGAAACCGTTGTATCATTTCTTTTGAATACAAAGAATATGCGCGGAAGAGACGACAGAGAATCACCGGCTTGTGCGGTCTAGGTGATGATTTGGAGTTGATTCTGGTTTGAAGTTATATTAATTGCAGAATTGTCTGTATGAATTTGTGAAGTAATCAGGTATTATGTTAATGTTATTGTATTGAAGAGAAGTGAGGCAGTATTGTAAAGACGAAGTGAACGTGCTGCGTATAAAATTGCAATAATCATTGAAAACGCTATGCGCTCAAGTGTACTGTAATCTTCTGTAATTGATGGGGTTAATTAATGAAGTTGATTGTCGGAAGTTAAGCAGTGAATTGGGAAAATATATATAGGGCCTCTGATTTATCAGACCCCTGACCATCCCAAGAACCCATGAGTAGGAATAGAGTAATTGTAACATTAACACTAGCGTCCACCATGGGGCATGGAGTAGTCAGTTAGTGCATAGACTAAGAGTTGAGAAGAATCCGATGATATATGCTTGTAACACATTCAGGAGAATCGTACCCGAAGTACAGAAGGGATCAGCATCCCTGGGAAATTCCTAGCACATTGGGCACACCTTCGAGTAGTAGTGGTGACAGACAAATGTTGGAAGTGAAGTGCAAAATTTGGGCCAGTGAAGTACCACCTCAGCATTTCTTTGTGTAAGGATTACAGGGCATACTAGAGGTGCAACCAACCCCATCTGTGGAAAGTAAGGTTGGAGAAGTAAGAACTGGTTTCGGTGATAGTGTGGAAAATTCCGGTCGTAGTTTGTGGAATTCCGATGGAATGTCGAATAATTTCGGGGCCGGGTTGCTGAATTTTGGTGAAAGTTCCATTCTTGGTTCCGATTTTGAGGGGACTAGTGTGTTGTTGGATGAAAGTTTTGGTGAAAAGCGCACTACAAAAGTCCATTGCGATGAAGGGAAATTGGGTGTAGGTGTGTAGGAATGACTTAACAATATCCAATTACCAGAGGGCGTGCTAGACGACGGGACAAAACATCAACAATCAGGTGTAACTGGTTCAAATCATTTGACAGTAACATTTCCTCTTGATTCAAACACCATGAGTGGTTCACAACAACAACAACAACATCAACATAAACATCAACACCAACACCAACAGTAGAAGCAGGCCATACCACCACGACCGGTACTGCTGGAGTTACATATATGAAATTTGTTGAATTTCCCGATGATGATCCGGATGCACATGTGAGAACTTTTGAAATTAATTATGTAGTACTCAACTATTCAGCAGATCTGGCATATAAAGCTATAGTGTTCCACTCCACACTGGTTAATGAGGCTGCTCGGTGGCTAATTGAATATGACATTAACCATTTTGGTTAGTACGATGATGTTAAGGATGCCTTCTTACAACGATTTCGGTTGAAGAAAAACACGGCTGAGATCTTTGATTATCTACAAAACAATAGACAAAAACCGCACCAGAATGTGCAGGAGTATGCCACTTTATTTCATACTCATCTACGGCAATCGCCACCGATGCATGCTAACCTACCAGATGATGTGATCAATCAGTGGTTTATTAATGGATTAAACCTTAAACTTAAACAAGTAATGATCATACATTGTGTGGGTGGTATGACTCTGGATGCGGTCATAGCTATGGCTTTATAGTTGGAACATAAAGTGGGTGGATTCGTTGAAGATTTGGACTGGTTGAAGACAACCAAGGGTACGAGTGAAGATTCATTGAAACAAGTGTATTGCACAAAATGTAAGAACTCGGGACACACTGCTTCTGCATGTGCATTGAACCAAATGTACTATGCTATTTGTAATACGGTGAGTCACTCCACTGAAACATGTCCCTATAATGCCAAAGTACAGGCCAGGCCAATCATAAATGCTATAATACAAGAGCAAGGACAACAGGCTACTCACTATGTACCACTGCAATTGAGGAATACCTCCTACCAAAGTTATAGAACCTATAGGGGAACATGAGCAAACAATTTCGACGAGACGTGGTGGAATTCTGGTCAATCAGGTGAAGACACATCCCTCCCACCACCCGGATGCCATTTCTGTGGTGAGATTGGGCATATTCAAAGATATTGTAAAGAGGTAGCCGAGTATGATAAACGAAGAAAAGAGCGACAAAATCCAATGGCCAACATGGTATATATTTCAGCACTAGATACTCAAGTGGCAATACTCCAAACCAGTTCTGGCAAAAAATTACAACCGACAGCTGAGATTTTTGAACCTGGCATTCGAGAACAACAACCAGTTTTTACTAAAGCTAGCATGTGGGCTAGTCAAGAACCAACAGCTTTCCCCGATCTAGTACGAGTGGTCCAGTAGACAATACCAAATCCACCATCGGAAGTACCGAGCCCGATGAAAGCACCACCGGAGAGTACACCAAATGCGGTAAGGAATATGTCAAATTTTGACTCTGTGTGGAATATTATCTCGCAGGACTCCATTACAATACTGTTGGGGCAACTATTAGCCTTGGTTTCGGGTGTACAACAACAATTTCAGCAACAAGTTTGTCCCAAATCTTCATGTACACCTACTACGGCTACTATTAGTCTAGAAACTGATTCGACGGTGGACCATGTCGTCCCTTTTATTATGGTATGGTATAAAAACCATAAAATCAACCAAGTGCTAATTGATGGAGGCTTTCGTGTGAATATTGCGACAACTACCCTTTGTAAATGGTTCGGAAGGACTCAAATTGAACCTGTTCAGTTTTTTGTGAGGATGGCTGATCAGTCCAGGGTATGTCTAGTGGGTTCGGTACGTGATATACCCATTACTCTTCAGGGAGTGGTGTTCAAAATGACTTTTGTTGTTCTAGAATAACCTGATTCAACTCTGGACTACAACTTGTTGTTCGGAAGGCCTGGCTGAAACAAGCCAAAGTATTGCAGGTCTGGTCATCACACAAGCTTATTTTCAAAAGCAACCACTGGAAGTATGTCGTTCCGTTAGATGAGATGAAACCATGAGATCTCCATGCTCGACCCTACGTAGCCAAAACTGTGCATATGTTGGATGGACTTTCAGATGACGAAGAAGAAGTTTTTCTCAAGGCTAACCAGGATTTGCTCACCTTGGGGTCATTTGACTTACAAGCGGTTGCAGATAATTGGAATCCGACCGTTTGCTCGGTAGTTCCGGTTCCAAAAGAAGGGAACCTAGAGATGGATCCAGCTTTGAATGCCCAGAGTTTCCAGTATTTATTCCCGTCACCGAAGGATATACCCATGCCATGATAGCTTTATGTATCGAAAGATCAACTTATCACCTGCGATTTGGGAAATGAGGAAACACCACAGCCGGTGAAGATTAAAGCAAGATTACCGGAAACTTTTCAAAATAGTCTACTATAGTTGCTAAGAGAGGTCCAAGACGTATTAGCATGGGATTATCGAGATATGAAAGGGTTGGACCCTTGTGTCTATCAACACCGTGTGATGCTCAAGCGGGAGGCACGCCTAATTAGGCAACCTAGTTACCACATGAACCAAATTATGCTGCACAAGTGAAGGCTGAATTGGATCGCTTGCTAAAAGTCGGTTTCATCATTCCCATTGAGCATTGTGTACCTAAGCACCAACTTAGGGACTTGTGGAGAAAGAGACTATACCTCGATCCCCCTCAAGTGCATATAGTTATTTATCAATTCGAGGAGTATCAAAACCTAGCCGAGTGTATGGAGACATGCATTCAAATGATGATCAATGCAATTGAGCTTCCCAAAGATTGCAAATAAGCCTAAGTCTAATCCAAACAAGCTTCAACTGTCAGTTTTGGTGTCGTGATACTTGGAGCAGCAGCCAATAGTAAATTGAGCTTTTCTCTCAACTCCGAACTTCGAATATAGCAAATAGCATATGCATTTCGAAGCTCTCATGAAGACGCATCCAATGGTGGTATTTACTCAATTCTGACGCTTCTACTTCAAGTTATGAGCAAAATACTGAGTCGCGGGAATGACCTTCCTACACTTCAGCACTTCCTACACTTCACACATACCTTAACAATAGCAAACAAACACTTTCATGGATAGAAAACACTTCCTAACACTCTTTTCAAGCAACAAACATGCACACAAGCTCACGAAGAAGATGATACAGAGAGGAGAAGACACAAATTCGAAATTTTGTGCTCTTGATTCTCACAATGGCAAAAAGTCTCTACAAAGAGTCACAAATTGACTTATATACATGTGCCCTAAAAATGGTCCTTTCACACAAGAGACCGGCACTTTATTCACTAAAAGGTTAATTTCCTACTAATTTACATGGGTAAGCTACCAATCTCCATGGGTATGCATCTAGAGGACTCCTCTAGTGCATTTACAACGGAAAATATGTTACAAGATGGTTATGATACAAAAATAGAGTGTCCAATTCGGAAAAATTTTGAAGCCCTTCTTTTTCTCTACCTTGTGCTCTTCTTAGCTCTGCAACACTCTCCCCCTCTTTGTCTCTATCGTCCCTTGATAGGCTTTGCTTTTTGTCTGCACCTTGTCTAAGGCTCTTTCATATGTCCGGTTGGCTGTGATAAGTCGCGCTGCCACGCACGCCACCAGTGGCTAAGAACGTGCTGTTCTTAGTTACCCTCTTCAACTTTTCAGCCTCTACCTCTTTCTAACATTTGGTCTTCTGATTTTTCTTTGTCTTCACATATCTGACCTACTGTATTGCTATGAGCCTATTTACTTTGTTGACAATGCACGCTATCAGCGGGAGGATTATTAGCTGCCAAGTATTGTCTCGCACTTCTTCATGGATACTTCTTGGCCTTGGTTCCTCCTTCCCACCTACGTGCTTTTCCTTGATGTTTGCCCTTGCAGGGCTCTCTGCAGAGATGGGTGTTGTGCCCCTGCGGAGCTTCTTGCAGAGATATATCTTCCAATATGATCTTTTAGTGAAGCTTCTTTCTTTGTCTTCTTTTTTTCTTCTTTTTGCTTGACTCTCCCTCCACATTGCCCCCCTCCTAAACTCTGTCGTCCCCAACAGACTTTGGAAGTCGACGAACGTATGTTCTGTACACTTTTTGCTCTGTTTCATTAAGCAAATTAGCTTCACGTATCATGAGTTGCTTCCACTATTCTACTTTCACACCATCATGTGGTGGTTGTCTGTGGTCAGCGAAGAAGCTTAGCTCATATGCCACTAATCGGGCATTCAAGTTGGATGACATCTTTAAAAATATTTCCGAATCAATTTCAAAAAACCCGGTGAAAAAGGCTTCTTCGAATGTTTTCATATATGTACTCGATAAAAACATAAGCCTAGAATAATATTCCATTATTGTGGGTCGGCTAGGCATAACAGACAAATAAAAAATGAGGATATCTGTTCCTTGATTAATTCCAATGAAATTCAAAAATGTATACGCCGCGTGCTTGAACACATTCAAAACTGTAAGAATCATGCTGAGAATTTTATTCGTCATTTTGATGGTTAGATCGGGGACTGTGGCATAACAATGCAGCCAAAATTCAATGGTTTTTACCATATAATCTTCTATTGGTAGATAATTATGGGGTGGACTTGGAAGTAGCGGATAATTCAGCCATTGTTTATTGATCAAGCCATTCTTTTGCATGTCCAAAAATTCTCTTGCTTCTCTGCGACGTGGTGTTGGGCAAAATGAAGGATTTACCTATAATAAGTATGGTGTTGCTTGGCAGTGCACCCGCAAAGTAGGATTTTTCTCCAAAAATTTTCTCCTCCATACAGGTTGTGCAGCTTCAAATTCCTCTTGAGTACAATTGAATGTATTATTTGTGAAGTGCAGCTTCTCGTCTGGACTTCTCTGTGTGATCTTATTTATGTATTGCCTTGTTTTCTCTTTCAATAATCTGTACGGAATGTTGAAAGATTTCGTTATGGTATCCAAGTCTTTGCCTTTTATTTTTGCTTCTTTCATTACTTTGATCACTTCATTTTCAAAATTCTCTATCAACCAAGACACCCATAGTGCCCGTTCCTTCTGACTTATTTCTGCAGTATATGGCATTGGATGATCATCATGTGGTTCCGTGATCTTCTCTTTTATTGGAGAATTATAAATGAGGGGAGATAGAGGACGTACCTCTACCTCGTCAGTAGGACTCTATGGTCTTGGCTCTACTGGTGTCCCGATGGGTACTTTCGCTTCCGCTTTGGTTTCTAATTGTGCAAGGCGTTCAATCTTTTCTTTAACTTCTTGCATGGCTGCCCTGAGTGCCTCTTTGGCCGCAAGTAGCTCATTACCGATCTCTGCTACTTAGTCTACATTTTCGTTGTAACTCTTTACAAGATTGGCATTCACATTTTGTAATTGCGTTTTAAGTTCATTTGTTTCATTGATGTACCTGCTTTCCCATTCCTGTCTGAGAGCCTGTCTGCTTGACAACAAGTTTCAATTGAGCAACATCAATGTTTAACCATGTGGTAGGGATGCTAGGTTCCTCACCTGTTGCAACATCTTTCCCTTGTGCCACATGTAATGTAGTATCATGGGGCTATCGAAGATGGAGTTGTATCCGTGGCTCAGCCTCTCTGTGGTCAATCTTGCCTTGTGGCGTATCGTCCGGTATATCAATTATGATTTTTTCCTTATTTTGTGGAAGACTTTCTTCTTTATCCATGCATGTTTGTATTTCTTCCTTTATAGATGGCATTGCATCTTTAGTTGTTATTGGAGCTTCCTTGATGCTGATCTTGGAAGTATCATTTAATGGAATAACATGCACTGGTTCAGTGGATGCTTCTATGTTCTTTACTTGAGACTGTTGATTGTCAGGTGTAACTTTGATCTGATTAATCTCTGTCCATTCCTCATTGTGTGTTTCTGTTCTTATGTCAGTATCCAATGTGTCTTTTTCAAGGCTAGATTCCTCATTTGAGCTCGAGTCATCTAATCCCAGTTCCTTATATCTGGCAGTTTGTTTTGGGGTATGTTCTTTATCCTGGTGTTTCTTTCGTTGGTTGGATTGTCTGTACTGATGACCTTGAACATTCAAATTCAGTTGCCCCTGCATAGACATGTGCATCTCTTCTAGAGCTGTTGAGAGGTCCCTTTTTGTAATTGGCTGTTGTGTCACAGGGATCTTTGGCAATATATGTGTCCTCTTCGATTGTGGTGTCTCTTGAGCTTCTTCCTCTCTTATGCGTTTAGTCCCTCTCATGAGTTTCTTTGAACTGGTTCCGACTTCGTCGTTGGAGAGTACCGTTTTCTTTTTCTTTAGAACAGTCGCTGACTTTGCATATTTTGCTAGCTCTGTTGAGGTCGGCATCAAGCGTAAGCAGTTCTTCATGTCAAGTGCCTCATAGATGAGCAATGTCAATGCTGAACTTCCATTCAAGAACTTTTTCTGACCCCACTTTTTCTTTGCTTCAAATAGGCGGTCTTGAATATATGGAATCATGTTTACTTGATTTCCCACTTGTCTCATAGCATGTGAGAGTAGTTGCACAACAATTTTTTGAGGTGCTGTATATCTATGCATGCTTGGAAAGCAGAAATGTTGGTGCACTAAGCGAACAGAGTCTTCAATATCCGTTCTATTGATTTCCAAAAACGTTCTCTTTTTGGGATCCTGACATTCATCCTTGACATTGATGAGGCCATCTTGATTCCATCCAAAAGCTCTGTTGATTAGCTCATGAGTGAATTGAATTGTTTTCCATGTACCAACTTTGTCAAGCACTCTTGCTTTTGGGACTGATGGCTTGTCTGATGCAGATTGTAGTGTATTCATAACCTGTGTGCATCTCTAAAAGTCAGGCAGGTATATTGGAAGTCTCAGGAATGCATCAATTCCTGCTTGTGTCCAAACATCTGTCATGCACGGTAATCCTTGTATGATAGTCTTGAAATCTTGTGACATGATAGGAAAGTAGTGATCCCTATCCATGATCTTGATGTTGGAGATAGACGTCTGCGGAAGCATGCGAACAACACAAGGAAGAAGAAGAAGCTTGGAGCACAAACACACAATACTGAATGTATTACTAGAGAATGTACAAAGATAAGTAGCCCATTAGCGCAATAGGCATATATACAAGCCGGGGGAAAAAAACCTCCTAAAGAGGGAAAAAAGTGCCCCCGCAGTCCTAGAGTGTTCACACACATCACTACCTAAATATATCAACAAATCCCCCCTGGGAGTGATGCGGTGAACAAGGAGCTGGCACTCATGTATAAGGAAGTCCCAAGCTATGTGGAAATCACTCCACAAAAGGAAGTAAGCCCAAAGCTTTGCGGAAAGCTTCAAACTTCTCCCTAGGCAGAGCCTTCGTGAAAAGGTCTGCAATGTTCTCCTGCGTGGGCACATATGCCAAGCTGATCGCCCCAGCAGAGAACCTCTCCCTGACATAGTGATAATGCACCTCAATGTGCTTAGTGCGAGCATGGAACATAGGGTTCCTCGCAATTGCCAATGCGCTCTGACTGTCAGTGAAGATGGTGGTGGCAGAAGACTGGCCAACACCCAAATCAGCCATAAGGCGTTTGAGCCACACACACTCAACAGTCGTTGTGAAAGCTGCCCTATACTCAGCCTCACAATTGGAAGTGGCCACATTAGGCTGCTTCTTGCTCAACCAAGATATACATGAGCTACCAAGCATGAAGCAAAAACCACTGGTGGACACACGAGTGTCATAGCAACCAGCCCAATCGGAGTCAGAAAAAGCATGTAAATCTGGCAGCAGTGATCCCCCTTGGGATAAAACAACCCAAGTAGCCGAGTACCACTCAAGTAGCGAAAGATGCGCTTAACCGCTTTCCAATGCGTGACTCCTGGGCAATGCATAAACCTGCTCATCTGTGAGACAACAAACTGAATATCTGGCCGAGTAATGCATAAGTAAATCAAGCATCTAACAGCCTGCTGATAGAGAACAACATCAAATGCATCTCCAACATCATGAAGACTCAATCGTAAACCTGTCTCCATAGGAGTGGCAATAGGCTTACAGTCTTCAAGGCCAAAACGCTGCAATAATGTGTCAATATATTTTGTTTGACACAAAGCCATTCCACCATCAACGTGCATAAACTGAATGCCCAAATAGTGATGCAAATGCCCCAAATCAGACATCTCAAATGAGGCATGCAAATCAGCCTTAAAATCAGCAATATGTGTCTCAATGGGACCAGTGAGCAGCATGTCATCAACATAGACAACAATGATCAGAAGCACATCATTAGCACGTTTAACATATAAGGTGCTTTCAGTTGGACTGTTCTCAAAACCATGTGCAATTAGATAGGCATGTATCTTCTCATACCAAGCACGTGGTGCTTGCTTTAAACCATATAATGCCTCCTTTAACATGCAAACCTGGTTTTCATGCCCTTTCTGCACAAAGCCACGGGGCTGAAAAACATACACTTCTTCATGCAAGTCACCATTCAGAAATGCTGTTTTAATGTCCAACTGATGTACATTCCAACCATGATGGGCTGCAAGTGCACAAATGCTCCGAACAGTAGTCATACGGCATGTAGATGCAAAGGTCTCATCAAAATCAATGCCTCTTTCTTGTGCATAACCCTTTGCAACAAGTTTAGCCTTATACCTGTCAACTGTACCATCAGGTTTACGCTTCAGCTTGTATACCCACTTAGTGCCAATGGCCTTCTTGCCAGGAGGCAACATTAGGACCACCACTAGCCTGTCCACCTGTAAAAAGAGGCATCAAAGTATCATACATGTCTTTGGAGCTAAAAAATGTCTCCTTAGTACATGAAAGCAATGGTTGAATAGCATCTTCCACAAAGACAACATCACGGCTAACCAGAATGCGTTTAGTCTGTAGATGATACAGACGATAGCCTTTACTTTCAGAACTGTACCCAATAAAAATACATTTTACTGCCTTATCATCCAATTTTCTGTGATGTTGTTCAGGCACTAATGCATATGCCAAACAACCAAAAACACGCAGATGAGCAATAGATGGCTTGCGGTCATGCCAAGCCTCATATGGAGTGATAGACTGCAACGCTTTAGTGGGACACCTGTTAAGTACATATGCTGCACACATGACAACCTCAAGCCAGAAACTATGTGGTAAAGCCTGACTTTTGACCATGCACCTCGCCATCTCCATGAGTGACCTGTTCTTTCGCTCAGCAACTCCATTCTGTTGAGGTGTATACGACACTGTACACTGGTGTTTATCCCACGTTCAACCAGAAATGCATTAAAATCTGAAGACATATATTCCCCCCCTCGATTAGAACGGAAGGTGCCCATTTTACATGCTGACAGATTTTCAGCTAAAACCAAAAACTGTTTGAAGCACATGAACACTTCGGACTTTGCTTTGAGTGGATATACCCATGCATGCCTAGAAAAATCATCAATGAAAGTCACGAAGTAAAGGTAATTTCCAAAAGAGGGTGTCTGCATAGGACCACAGACATCACTATGTACAAGCTACAATTTCTGCGTAGCCCAAACTGAACCATCTTTTGGAAAGGAAGAACGCTGCATTTTGCCCAATATACAGCCTTCACAAACATGTTTTCCAGGTGCCTCAAGTTTGGGCAAAGAGGACACCATTTCAGATTTTTGCAGGCGTAACAAACTAGCAAAATTCAGATGACCAAAGCGTGCATGCCAAAGCTTTGGATCTGACATAGCCTAAGAATCATGAACTGCACATGCCGAATCATTCACAGATCTTTCATAGTCTATGAGCTTATACATCCCACAACATAAAATGCCAGAAGCAATAATCACATCGCCATTTGAGAGATCATGGACTGTACACCTGTCATCAACGACTTTCACAACCAAGCCAATCTTGGCTAATGCAGAAATTGATAATAGGTTCTTTTTGATCCCTGGCACAAATAAAGCATCTGACAAAGAACTACCATCAGCAGTAGTCAAAATGATCTTACCAACTCCCATAACAGGATAAGAGGAGTTATTGGCGCATGTGACAATATTCCCTGTAGGGGCAGACTCGAGTGAAGAGAAGAAACTGCACTGTGAGGTAATATGTTTGGTCGCCCCACTGTCAAAGTACCAAACATCTGAGTCTACTGCAGACATGCACTGATCATGAGAAGATGGGTCAAAACTGCAGACAGTAGTAAACGCCCATTCTTCTTCGTGCACAAGATTTGCAGACTCTGTTTTTGGTGTAGAGGCCTCTGCAACAACCATTCCAGCCTCTTTCTTCTTTGCCTCTTTAGCAGCCAGTTTTGGACAGTTCTTTATAATATGATCATTTCCTTTACAGTACTTGCAGAACAATTTCTGCTTTTCTGATTTCCTTAATGGGTAGTTGGTACCATCCAACTTATCCTCAACAGCCAACATACGGAATACATCACTGCTTTCAGCCATGGCCGGTGACTAAAATACCTTGATGCAAAAAATTGATTGTATCTCAAAAAGTTGAACGGAACAACCCAGACGAGTTCTGCTAGACCTGTAGCAGACTTTGAGACGCTTAAACTGGCGAATAGAAACTGGTATATACCTTTGGCACAAAAGGACGAAATAGCCTGCACAAGCACTGCGATAGTGCGTTCGGAGGCCGAAACGAGCTCAGATCGCGATTTCGGCACCACAAAGCGAAGCAGTTTTGATCTCAGAAACACCTTGAGTATGCTCACCAAATTTCATACGAATTTGAGACTGCAAACGGAGGAGTGTCGATGGCGCCCTAGAAGAAGCGACGACCTGCTCTGATACCAATTGTTGGAGATAGACGTCTGCGGAAGCACGCGAATAGCACAAGGAAGAAGAAGAAGCTTGGAGCACAAACACACAATACTGAATGTATTACTAGAGAATGTACAAAGATAAGTAGCCCATTAGGGCAATAGGCGTAGATACAAGCCGGGGGAAAAAAACCTCCTAAAGAGGGAAAAAAGTGCCCCGGCAGTCCTAGAGTGTTCACACACATCACTACCTAAATATATCAACACTTGATGGTTGCCATAAAAAGAAGCTGCAACACTGGTTGATCATCAAGAAACCAATGACCTCTCGCCTTCGTTATTGATTCCAAGGGAAGAAGCTGGATCTCTTCCTCTTGCGTAGCCTTGGAATTAGAAGATGCCATATGCACTCAATATATAGCAGTAATCAGTGGCAAGTTGGCATCAAGAAGCATCCCTCACTTATCCTTCTTGAATTTGGCAACTCTCCAAGTGACTGGTGTCGTCCCTTCCCCGTGGGTGTGAGAAAGGTAATACCTAGAATTTTTCATACTTATTTATATATTGTTTTGTTTATGTCTGAAAGAAAACAAAAAGGTTAGGTAAGCCGAAGCGGTTATTGATTTACATGTTATTTTCTTGGATTATGTACAAGTGCTCTCCTATTTCCTGAGAGGGAAATGTGCTTCACTATCCTGAAGTAGAAGAAGAATGTGCCGAATGCTTGGCCTTGTAATGTGGCCCTATTATGCATACTTTGGATTCTTGTGACTCCAAATGTGTGCAACTCGAATGATTTGGTCGATGCATACATATTGTCTTGCCCGTAGGCATCCAAAACTGCTTCACAACATTGGGGTATCCTGTTTTCCCATCACTCCTAGTGAAAGTTTTGTTTCTCATGCTGTACTCTTGTTTTGTCTACCGTTTGACTCTTTGAATGATTTTTGTCGCTTGGCGAGGTTCGTGCTCTGTCATGTAGTGGTTTATCTTCTGTTGTTCTGGCGCTCGATCATACTGATTCTCCTTGTGCCTTGACTTGTTCTTTTTGATGATGGTCGCTTGGGCACATGACTTGGGAATCCATATTTGCGTTCGGGCTGGCTGGGCCGCTATCACCTTCTTCGGGATCCATCTTCTAACAATTCTTCACGGACCAAGGTGTCCCATGTGACTTGTATTCTTATTCCGTTGTTCCTTCTGATGTCGTGAGTAATTCCTTTGGGTATCAAGAAATCAATTGGCAAGATAGCATTCTGTCCATACACCAAGTTAAAAGGAGTAGTTCCTATGGCAGTTTTGTAGGCTACTCGGAATGCCCATAAAGCATGATGTAATTGTTTATCCCAATCAGATCTTCCATTGTTCACAATTTTCATGAGGACTGTACATAAGATTTTATTTGAACTTTCGGCCTGTCCATTGGCTTGCGGGTGATGTGGGGCTGATTTCTTATGAATTACTAAGAATTCATTCAGTAGGGCTTCTATCACTTCATTCACAAAGTGCGTGCCTCTATCACTCAAATCTAGTAAACACGTTCTCAAAAAGAAACTTGGCCGTAGTCCTTGCATCATTTTTCTTGGTTGCTTTGGCTTCAACCCACTTGGTCAAATAATCTATGGCTACAATTATGTACTCGGCATGGGATCCTTTAGCTGGTGGGCTAATAGGTCCTTTGAAGTCTATTCCCCATTTAGTGAAGGCTCTAGCACTCATCATGGGTTTCAGTGGCATTTCATCTCTTCTAATTGGATATTTCATTCGTTGACAGGTATCACAACGTTGAACGTATGTGGCTGCATCCTGATGTAGAGTTGGCCATCACTTTCTTGCAAAAAGAATCATTTTGCAGTTTTCTCTGTAGAAAAATTTCCTCTTGCAGCTCCTATATGTGCCATGCTTTAAAGCATTGGCAGAAGAAGGATGCAAGTGCAAAAGCCTACATCTACAATACAATCTCTGATCATTTGCTACCACACATCAGAGGATTGGAATCATCTGAAGATATTTGGAATGCATTGGAGTATCATTTCCAAAGTACTACTAAAGCAAGGAAAGCAAGGAAAGCAAGTCTATGGTCAGAGTTTACAACATTCAAGAAGAAGCCAAGTCAAACCATTAGTGATTATGTCACTAAGATGAAGGATTTAGCAGATAGTCTTGGATCCATAGATGAAGATATTGAGGATCACAGATTGATTGCTCAACTACTTGCAGGTTTGAGAGGGGATGAAAGGTGGAAACCTTTTGTCTTATCAACAGAAGTTTCATTAAATCATTATGTTCCAGATTTGAACCAGTTGCTTGGTTTGATGCTCACATATGAGCAAGACTTGAAGGGAGATGGAGATAAAGGACAAAGTTCTACAATGTACATGAAGAACAAGAAGAAAGGAGATAAAGGTAAAGCAAAGGATGAAGAAGAGTCAACTTCTCAAGTTTATTATGCAAGAGGTAAAGGCACTAGTAGAGGAAGACCAAGAGGTTTTGGAAGACGAAGAGGTAATCAAAATAACAACAAGAAGGCTTGCTGGATCTGTGGATTGAGTAATCATTTGGCTCATGATTGTTGGCACAACCAACAAGGATCAAACCATACTGTAGCTCAATGATGAGTAGCACCTCCTTTAATGTCAATCCGGGAAGACGTGAGGATGGTATGAAGACCTCGAGCAGGTGGCGGCACAAGTGCGTGAGTGAGAAGCACACAAGCATGCACACACATACACACACACGCGCACACACGGCAAGACAAAGAGGGAGAATCAATGGAGTTCTTCAATTACTTTCAAAATGCTCTTACAAGTTCGTTTCAATTACAATCTAGCTTCAAAAATGAGCTCTCTAGCTCTTTTTATAGTTTTTGACTAGCTTTTGGCCCTGTCCAGACCTAGTGTCCGGCCTAGTTAAAAATTAGGTTCCAGGGCTTATTTGAGGGCTCAAACGAAGTCTAAAAATTATGAAATTTGGTACGATGGTACTTCTAATACTCCTCAAGCTCGAGGACTCCTCGGCTTGCACAAAATGGAGTCTAATCTACCAAAAACGGGATTTACAATGTTTGTGTAGTGATTAAAATCACTTGGGTTGTACATAATCTATGGGAAAAAATGATCTGGCCTTGTTGCCGTATTGTGCATGACTCCTTTATTGCTTTGTATGCCAACACTCCCCCCTTCCTAGCGTCTGTCGCCCCTGACAGACCTTTGTTCCCTCGGGTGGTCGATGTAATATTGGATGACATTGGTGGCCAGTTCATGTTCTCCTATCCTTAAGCCTCTTGCTAGATCGGCTTCCAATGCCTCCCAATTTATTGCACCGGGGGTCTCTGGTTGCGGGGTGGTGTAGTACTCTGAATACATTGCTTGTTCACAAGCAAACAGTTGAAGTAGATGTGTCGGCTTTGGCGCGAAAATCTCCGAGTGGTACTCCCAGAACCCTGATCTGAACATTTCTTCGAAGGTCTGTTTGTAGCAGGCGGGGAGGTATTTGATGCGTGCATGCCAAGCGTAAGCCACACGGATACTGGGGGTGGTGCTCATGTCATACACCAAGTCGTAATTTCCATTGCTAAACCCCGGAAGGCGTACCTGTGGTGCGGCTGCATTTCTAAAGGTCTTCAGCACCACTTGCATCATATCTAAGATTTTAAGCATCATTTGCGCTGCTACATCTTGCATGGGCTTCAAGCGCGGCATCCAGTGGCGAATGGTCCCCATCATATATGCTACCGATGGTGGTCCTTGTGGTGGCGCTATGTACGGGTAGTTCAGCCATTCCTTGCATTGCGCATTGTTCTGTACCTTGATATTAAATGCCTTCCACGACCTGCGGCGGGGGACTGGACCGTAGCATGGGTTGTACAGGAGGTGCAACGGCGCGTTGTTCCATGTGCGTAGCATTTCTGGATAAGTCTCTAAAAGTTTCTGCCGCCATGTTGGTTGACGGATCTTGCCTTTTCGCACCTCTGGAGGAAGGTCTTCGGGTTGAAATTGGGTCGCAAAAGTAGGAATCTTACCCGTGACTCTTTGTATTTCTGCATTATAATCAGCCAAGATAATATAATATGGCCTGTACTGGAGTTCCGATGAGAGAATCAGGCGTCTCGATGACAAGTTCTTGAAGTAATCTGATTGTAAAACAGTCTCCTCTATGACCCTCATAGCCTGATTTTGCACTACGGTGCGCTCTTCATGCGAGGTCCCTATTTCCTCCACTTGTCGTAACCATGGCGGCCGTGGTGCCTCGAACGTGTCCTGCGCTTCTTCTGTTTGTTGGCCTCCTGGGAATGGTTGCGGATCATATTCTTCATCAAACGATTGTTCCACAGGAATTTGCACAACTTCTTCGTCCGTGGGAGCCTCCGGAGGGGAAGATGGCCTCTCATATTGTAGTAGGCGTGTCTGCAATTCAGTTACCTGTTGCTGGAGATCTTTTATGGCCTCTGCGTCGGAGGGAAGCGAAGCTGCAGAGGGGGTGGTTGGAGGGGCAGCTGTTGGGCCTTGTTGGTGTTCCTGCTTCAGTTGTCCTAGCTCCTCCGATAGCTTATCATGTGCTTCGAGTAGCATGGCATAATCTTCCAATATAATCTTGATATTATCGGGGGTCATTGCTTGAAACTTGGATGGGCTGATGGGTGCCCCCGGTGTGCTCTCAATAGCTGCCTCCAGGTTCTCTTGATTTTGTATTTGCAGACGTCTGTTCTCTTCCTGAGCAGCCGCAAGATGGCGTTTAAGTAGCGCCATATTTCGCTGAAGTTTTGAGTTGCGTTCCAGTTGTGTCCGTAGGTGACTTTCTACCACCTGCACTGCTTCCTGATCTACGTTCTGTAGCTGTACTTCCAATATATTATGGGCGTCTTGGAGGGTTTGGAACTGTGTGTGGAGGCGAGCATTCTCCTCTTCTAGTACCGCAAGGCGGAGCTGTAGTGTCGCTGAGTGCTCTTGCAGGCGTGCGTTTTGTTGCTGGAGCTGAATGTAATCTGTTCTTAAATTTGATATACAAGCCAACATGGTGTCCAATGCATTACCTATAGATGAGTGGGGGGTGTTTACTGTGGAAGATGCATGGGAAGGGAATTGGGGAAGGGAGACAGTGAATGATGTGTCTACGAAAGTTGTGTGTGTGGGTGAAATTGGTGGAGGGGGAATGGGAGGAGGTGAAACCGTGGGTGGAGGTGCCGTGGGTGGTGAAATGTCCATACCTTCAGGAGTGGGTGTTAGTGTGGGGCCTGCCATATACATTGGTATGGTAGGTGGTGTGTGTGTGGAAGTGGTGAATAGATGTGACGTGGGGTGGGGAGCTGAAAAGACAGGGAATGGTTGAGGGCCTGGTTGAAAAGCCCTAGCAAAGATGTCTTGGAGGGATTGTAGAAATGGAGAGAGGGATATCGGGGGTTGGGGTCGTAAATTTGAGGAGGGCTGAAAGGGTTGCGTGGTAGCAGGGAAGCCCATGAATGTGGATCTGGGGTCAGGATGACCGGTGGCTGAAGGCATTGGGGATGGTTGTCCTAGGGCAGGCTCGGGAATGGTTTCGGTGGGTGGTGTAGTGATGGGGTTTGCGTCAAAGACCGGGTTATCAGTGGTAGAGAATAGGGTGGCACTGGAGATCGGAGTACGGAAGGTGAAGGTGGGGTCGGTGGGTTGAGCAGTCGATGTGGTTTCCACTGTTTCTCTTCTAGGAGGTGATGGTGGGGGAGTGGATGGTAGTGGTTCGGTGGACTCCTCATGGGTGGCGGGGTGCTGTTGACTAGCTGTTTGGGAGGTTGGTGTAGTAGTGGGCTCTTCTGCAACTGTAACGGGAATTTGGATATTTTTACCTGAGCGAGGTCGTGTCTGGAACCTTCGTGGGTCATATTGAACTGAAGGCCTCTGAATGGCAGTGCGCACAGCTTCTACAACTCCATATGTTTCTGCCATCAATAAGAGACCTTCCCTGTACTCTGAGTCAACTCCCGCCTCTTCCAACAACTGAGTCATAAGTACTCTGCTGCTCTGTTCAGTGAGTAACTGCTGCGATCGCACTCTTTCCATAATCTGATACAGCCTTCGGAGTTCTGCTGTATATGCTGGGGCTTCAGTGGTCTCTTCTTCATATGCTTCTTCTTCTTCCGGGTGTCCGTGTTGTTGGCTTTGCTGAGCGTCACTCCAATGGACATGTCTACCGTCTGTAGACTTTCTTCTTCTCCGTGAGGATGTGCCCTGCTCCTCTGCCTCTGAATAAAACTCCACATCAGAGAATTGTGTGCTTTGTAGGAATGCTTCGAAATCCTGGGGGTCCAGTCCTTCAGCCTTTCCAGTGGCAGCAAACTCGAATTCAGGTGTAACCGGAGGAGCCGATGGGGTGGGTTGTGTCGTAGTGTCAGATTCCGACCTGGGTATCCTAATGGTAAAAGGAGGTACAGTGCCCTCTCTTAATGGTGATGCCTCAGGAGTAGTCAGGACTTCCCTTGTCTGGACACACGGAATCGCGCCCCTCATGCGCTTGGACTGATGTGTGGATGTCTTGAGCCTTTTAAACATTTGTAATTGTGCCCAAGTTAAGGCACGCTCAATGGGGACATCATATGCCAAGCATCGGTAAATGATGCGTGTGAGTGCACAGCATCCGTTCACCACTAATTTCCTAGAAGCCCGTTTGTTCGCTTCATACAACTGATCTATAATCCACACTGGTAGCTTAATAGGTAGCGCACCTGCTTCCGCCAAGTAGAGAGCAAACCAGATCTTCTTGTGTGGTTGCGTGAATCGGTCTTGACCGGGGAAGGCGAAATGTTGCATGCACATGCGGAGAGGGATGGACACATTTGGGGTGAGGGCTGCCATGTCTTTCAGCTTCACTACTTTCCTGTCCTTCATGTTGTTGGGAACGAGAGCATCCTTTTCTGAGGGTACATGCGTGCCATGCATCTTTAAAGCATCACTCACTAGCTCCACAGTAAGTTCAAACCTCTTCAACTCGTTGTTGCCCAGCAATGAGGGGAGAACAAATGATCCGGGTTGGTCCTTATCTTCATGAGCTTGTAATGTAGAGACCAGATAGTAACATCGGAGGAGGTCGGGTTTAGGTAGTGGGGCTTCAAAATATTCCGCCAACCTTGCTCGTTGCCATATGATCTGGAGGTCTTCGGTGTTCTGTAAAGTCTCGAACTCCTTGGAGAAAAATTTGAAACGCACCCATGATCTGTCATACTCGCATTTAGACTCCCAGATATACTTAGCCTCTCCTAATGGACCGGGCATGCCATTGAACCAATGAGAGTTGGCATGGACTCTTTCCGTGATTCCTGTAGGTGGGTCTGGCACCGGGAGTTGCTGAAGGTGTTGCATCTCCACTGGTCGTTCAGTCGGGGGCACGTCCACAGGTAGGCTATCCACATCAATTCCTGCAGTAAGTATCCCTACTTGTGAGCCCGAACCTGTCGCTTCTGCCATTTTATTGCTTGCCTTCTGATTCTGTGAGAATATAGAAGCATGTGTTAACATCGTAATGGACAGACTAAATCCGTTGCTGTCCCCGTTACAACATTAACATGAGGTATATGGTGAGTTAGTGGTTAGTAAGTGCACGAAGACAGTGAGTGTAGTTAACGTTTGTGTATTCCTAGGAGACTAATGCCGTTAGTAAGTGGGGTGAATTTACAAATCGGGGTCGGGGGGTTTATTACAGATCTTAGACTGCCAAATGCAGTGGATGGGCTTTGCTTTCGGTTTCGTAGAGACTCCAGAGAGCTGTGTCGGTGTCGCTGTTTGGGAATGGGGCCTTTTAGGGACCCACTTATAAGTGATTACATGCATACTCATGGGTCTTTGTGTGTTCCTAAGTGTTGAGCACGAGGGAATTCTGGTGGTACTCGTAGATGGGTTATGCTGCATAGATTGCGACCCTGGTTTAACTACTTGTGCCCTCAAGCAAGCCTTAGGCACCCAAATTTGTCTAGATCGTGGGCTTGCCTTCATCAACTTCTTGGGCACCCAAATAGATTTTACTTTAGCAGAAGAATTTTTGAAAGACTCCTTATTAGTGTCGTGTTGTTGGTTACTAATAAGAGCTTTTGCCCGCGTAGTTGACGGTGGTGCACCCGGTCGTTCGCCTTTCCGCACCCACACCTGGTTTATTTTCTGGGACATTCTGCTGCGCAGGTACTTTGGATCTCGGACATAGGTAGTACTCGGCTTCTTCTGCTTGTGATCCGCCTTTGGTTGCTGCCTCCTTCTGGCCTTTGGAAAAGAAGGGAGTTCCGTTGCATCCCTGACTCCTTTTTTGCAAATATCATTCCTCTGCAATACAGGGTTTTGAACAAGAACAGCATGGTCATCTTCATGTGTACCCCTGGAAGGACCAGGAGTCTGTGCCTTTCCTAGTTCCTTGAGTGCTCCATTGTCTAATTCTACTGTAACTCGACTATGATTGACCCAAACCTGGAGAAGTCCACTTCTTGGGTTTAAGTTAATTGCTTGGTCATAGATCCAATCTTGACCCAAGACTAGAGGTTCAGTGAGATCCTCATCTTGACACACCAGTACTTTAACTGTCATTGCCTCATCATGAATGTAAAGGGGAAGTTCCGCCTCGCCCATGCAAGGGGTTTCCACTCCTCCCAATCCTATAAGATATGCTTCCACAGGATTGACAGTCAATTGTAATTCTTGGCAGTAAGACAATTTAACAGCACTAGTGGCTGCACCTGAGTCAATCAAGGCTCTTACGGTCCTTGCACTCTTTCCTTGTCCTATATTTAAGGTTACGAAAGGACGTCTATCAATTATCCTATGCGAGCTTGTTCCTGCGACTTCACACATGGCCATAGGAAATCCTTGGTCTGCATAGTCATTCGCTCCAGGCTGATCTCTACCTTGCCTTCGTAATTTCATCCTTCTGATGCGTTCTAAAGCTTCAGCTTGAGCTTCTTCTCGAACTCGCTTTTCTTCCTCTTTGCGTTTCTTAGCAGTGTTGAGTCGACTGAGCATTTCCTCCGTGAGGGGTTCCTGATACAACTTGACTCTGCAACCGCTAATATAGTTTGGGAGAACATCACCCTCTAACGTGGCTAGTTGTACTGCTCCGCTCGTGGAGATCCTATTGATGATCATAGGTCCGTAGCCTCTCTTTTCTAGCTTCCTCGCGTGTTGTTTGAGTGTATAAACTAGGACTAGATCTCCTGCTTTCAAGCCTTTATCCTTCACATGGGCATCGAAATATGCCTTCTGTCTCTTCTTGGCGGCATATATTCCTGCAGCGGCTCTTAGTCTTGTTTCCCCTAATCGTTCAAGGTCAAAGATCCTAGAGGAGAGCTCATGACCCATCCATTCGTGCTCTTGTGCTACTCTCAATGTAGGGATTAGGAAGTCCAAGGGTAGCACAGCGTTTTGGCCGAATACCATCTGAAAGGGGGTGGCTTGGAGTACCGTTTTGTAGGCAACTCGGTATGCCCAAACAGCATGGTGTAGCTGTTTGTCCCAATCAGAGCGTTTAGTGTTCACTAATTTTGTTAGTACATTGCATAGAATCTTATTAGTGCTCTCAGCTTGTCCATTAGCTTGAGGGTGATAAGGGGCAGACTTCTTGTGTATTACCAAGAATTCTTGGAGTAGATTTTCAATCACTTCGTTCAAGAAATGAGTGCCTCTATCACTTACAAGCTCTATAGGTAGCCCGTATCTTGTGAATACATTCTCAAACAAGAATTTGGCAGTTGTTTGAGCATCGTTCTTGGTTGTAGCTTTTACCTCTACCCACTTAGTGAGATAATCTGTTGCCACAATGATGTATTCCGCATGAGAACCCTTAGCTGGGGGATTAATAGGACCTACGAAGTCTATTCCCCACTTAGAGAATGCACGTCCACCCATCATAGGTTTCAGTGGCATCTCATCTTTGCGTATAGGATACTGAGTCCTTTGACAGACATCACACCGTTTCACATAGGTATGTGCATCCATGTGAAGGGTAGGCCACCAGAAGCCCGCAAATAGTATCGCTTTGATCACTCGATCTGGTCCAAAGTGTCCTCCTGCTACACCTTGGTGAGCAGTTTCTAAGATCTTAAGATACTCACTTTCATGGACACACAGTCTCAGGTAACCATCCTTACCGCGCTTGTATAGATTATCACCAACGAGTGAATAATCCTGGGCTTCTTGTTCCAAACTCCTTTTTCTAGCTAGAGTCATGTCTGGAGGGAATGTGTTTGTCCTCAAGAATGATACTAGAGGTTCACTCCAATCTGGCACAATGGATACTTGATAGAGAGTGGCATGTTCCACAGGTGGTTTAGTGCAACAGATTGGGCATTCCTTGCACAACTTTTGGACATCCGCTTCCATAGTTGGCCAATGCACTCCGAATCTCTTTAGAGTCTGCAACGTTCGTTGTTTTGAATGGTGTTGCTCTAGTGCACCTACATGTGCTAATTGCAACCATTTAGAGTACTCATCCTCTTCTACGCAGCAAGCCAAGATCCCTTGATCTGTGTGCTTGTACATGCTTCCTGCCATGATGTGATACTTTTGGGCTTTTACGATCTCTCTATTCCGTGTGTTTACCACTGGATGGTTGGGCC
The DNA here is from genome assembly GCA_020310875.1 of Ceratopteris richardii. Taxonomy (NCBI): domain Eukaryota; kingdom Viridiplantae; phylum Streptophyta; class Polypodiopsida; order Polypodiales; family Pteridaceae; genus Ceratopteris; species Ceratopteris richardii. The sequence goes on along the minus strand of CM035438.1, from coordinate 71,721,915 downwards.
CGTATGTCAATACTGGTACCAATGGCTTAGCCCACTGCGGTACAACTTCCAGATTAAACAAGTAAGCATCAGGAAGGTCATCTGATACTCCTTGTGGGGCTTCTCCCGATGTGAGCCTAGAGAGATGATCAGCTCTCAAATGAGTCCTACCTTTTCTTACCACAACCTCAAAGTCATATTCCATTAGCAAGAGAAACCATCTCACTAATCTTCCTGTATTGCATGGCTTGTTTACAAGATATAATAATGCCTGATGATCAGTAAAAAATTTAAACTTATTTGCAAGCAAATAGTGTCTAAATTTCTTAACTGCATATACCATGCCTAAGCCTTCTCTCTCTGTAGTGGTGTAATTCCGTTCAGCCGCATTCAATTGTCTACTGGCATAGGCAATTGGAAGATCCATATTACCTTCACCAGTAGGTTGTGCAAGCACACATCCAATAGCATAATTGGATGCATCCACATGAACATGGAATGGCTTATTCCAATCTGGTGTGGTCAAGATTGGTGCTGAACATAATCTTCGTTTAAGCTCTTGGAAGGAGTTCTCACATTCATCCGTCCACTCAAAGTTTGTCAGAAGTCCGTACATGGGCTTTGCAATGACCGCATACATGTGGATGAAACGTCGGTAATAACCACAGTGCCCCATGAAAGCTTGTACTTCCTTGACATTCTTTGGCCTCGGTAGCTCTGCTATGGCTCTCACTTTTTCTTCGTCTGTAGATATGCCATTCTTTGACACTATGTGTCCTAGAATCTTGCCTTGCCTGACCATAAAAACGCACTTTTCTGGGTTCAGGCAGACTTGATATTCTCTACATTTGTCAAAGATTTGTCTGAGTTCAGGGATATGGGTTTGTCTAATGTTGGAATGAGCACAAAGATCATCAACATAGACTTCTAAACTCTTCCTCAGGAACTCCTTAAACACATGGCACATCAGCCTCTGGAAGGTAGCTGGTGCATTGGTAAGCCCAAATGGCATTACTCTAAAAGCAAAAATGCCCCATTCTGTGGCAAAGGCTGTCTTATGCTGATCCTCTGGAGCTATGGCTACTTGATTGTAGCCCGAAAATCCATCAAGGAAGCTGTACACTTCCTTGCCTGCCACTCTTTCTAAGAGATGTTCTGTGATGGGAAGCGGATAGTTATCTCGAATCGTGGCGGCATTAACCTTTTTCAAGTTAATGCACACACGCAGCTTCCCATTCTTCTTGGGCACCACCACGATGGGGGATACCCATTCGGTGTGCTCAATTTCGTAGATAAATCCAGCTTCAACCAGTCTATCTATCTCTTCCTTGATCTTAGCAGCGTAATTATCATTATATGTATAAGGCTTTTGCTTAGAGGGTTTAGCGTCTGAAGTCATGGGAATGGTGTGTGAGCATATGTCAGGGTCAACACCTTTCAAATCCTTGTAACTCCAAGCGAATACATCTCTGTATTCTCTTAGCAAGGCAATCAACTCTTGCTCTTCTTCTTCTGTCAAGTCATGGCCTATATACGTGCATCTCTCCTCTCCTTCTTCTATGGCCACTACTATTTTCTTAGTAGTTTCTTTGTTATCATAGGCCTCTCCTGATTGTGCCTCTCGTTTAGGCATTCTTATCATGACTCTCCTGTCATCTATCTCATACTTCTTAAAATTTTCGGGGACCTCAAACAAAGATTCTTCCTCTTCTGGTGAGGCTTCTCTCTTTTTTCGTTTCTTTCCTTCTTCCTTCGGGGTCACATGTGTTGTTAATCTTACATTAGTTGTAACCTCTCCATGCCTCTGGGGTTGAAATTCTACTTCATGGAAGTATTCTTCATCTGATGCAAATGGTGGGTCCATAATGATTGACTCTAGATCGGAGTCACTTGCATCCTCAAATGCATCAGGGCTAGGTTCGCATTCTTCTAGAACTGCCTCTCCCATGATTGGCTCTATGGAGAAGACTGAAATATCATAACCATCCTCATCACAGTGAGGTGTCCATTGTTCTTCGTTGATGGCTACGTCCATTGTTGCTAAGATTTCTGCCCAACCGTGAGGTTCAAAGTCTTCGTCTGGAAAAACTACAGGTGCATAGGCTGGGTCTTGGATTGATCTATGGGTTTCTTTCGCACCTACCTCTCTGGCTTTCTCTCTCTTCTCTTCTTCTACTGCTACCTTGCACATCCATAAGTGAGTGTCTTCATGCATCCATGAGGATCCAGATTCTAGGGAATGCACAGATTCCGTATCATCTTTGGCTCTATGGATGGGATTCCACTGGATAGGAGGGACATCTCTATGAGAATAGTCCTTGAGATTGACTTTGGTTGTAACGCCCAAGTGTTGCAAATACAAGGAGTTGGTTCCCCAATCCTGTACCACTTGCGACTGTCGCATAAATGGTCTTCCTAAAATCATCTCATAAGCATGATTTTTGCTGAAGTCACATATAGCAAAGCTATGCTCAAACTCAACACCACAAGTGGTGAGAGTTATCCCTTCCAGCAATCCTAAGGGTCTCTCAATATGACCATCGGCCATCTGCAATTTCATTCTTGTTGGCCTGAGTGCTGGCTTGCCCCAACGCTTCCAAAGGGAAGTAGTGGCAATTGCAACTCCTGCACCTGAGTCTAAAATTGCCTTGGTGGTGTACTCTTGGTAGGTGATGGGAAGATAGGTGTTCCCTTCTTCACCTTCACACATATCCCCTATCTTATCCAAGGGAATTTCTGGCACTGTCCTATGGGATCCTACCTGGGAACGAGGTTTTGCTATCTCTGGTACTTGTTTGGCTACATGTTTCCATAATTCAGGTCTAACCTTGAGTAGCTCTTCTAACTTGAGATTACACTGCACATTAGTGTTCTTCACTACCTCTGTGTTCCTAGGAATGACTGAGTCGTCGTTCCTTACCATGACTGTGGGTGCTCTCATACATGTGGACTTTGCTTCCCATGGGCCTGTGAAGTGGGGTAGCTCTTGTATGGAATTCGACTCAAAGTCTAATCTCTCGTGAGACTGAACACTCTCATGCTCCCCGTAAATAGATGGGATGTCTTGTGGGAATTGGTCGTGTGCATCGTCCACAAGTTCAAAAGGAGGGGCGACCTCGCTTTCGTTATCCCATTTGTCTTCTTGAATCTCTCGTAGGAAGTCTGGTGCAAACCGATTCATAGAAGAAGAAGTGTCTGGCTCCGTAGAATTGGGCGCATAAGCAACCTGTGAAGGAGGGCTGATTCTATTGTTGACTCTCTCCTCGTTCTCGCAAATGGCTGGAGCACAAGCTTCTTGGGGAGGATTACTTATTCTATTACTTTTCCGAACAGGCTCACACATTCCCTGAGAAGGAATGTAGGCAACCTGTGGAGGTACTTGAGCTTTCGAGGGAGGCTCATCTGCCTTTTGGGGGGGAAGATAAGCTTCTTGAGGAGGCCCACGGGCTTCCTGAAGAGGCTGGCTTACCCGTTCTCTTGCCCTTTCCTTTCTTTGAGGGGTAGGTTCCTTTTTTGGCTGTGCTATTGGCCTCTCTATTCTTTCTAAGGAGGGGAAGTTGTCCGGTTTAGGGGCATTGGCCACATACACTTCTGATTGGGAATGATTCCTGTTTTTGCTTGCTTTTTCTTGGTCTTGATTTTTTTCTTCCTTGTCAGATCTTGCAATTATCCTCTCTAACTTCTCTAGGAATCCATCCAGGTGTAATTGCGTTTTGGCTGAGCCTGAGTAATTGAAAAGGCGACTGGCTTCAAACATAGTCTGAGCCAATGCGACCATTTTTGCGCATAGTTTGGTTCTTTCTATCTCTAGGTCAGCTCTAGGATAGCACTTGTCATGATCCGTGACGTTTGGCCCTTCTTGGATTCTGGCTTGATATGCCTTAAGCATCATGTCTATGTCTTCGGGAGTGGGATCAGCTAATCCTGATCCTGTTTGGGGTGGTGGGTGGGTTGCGTGGGTTGTCTTAGAGGGTGAAGGGATGGAGGGTGATGGGGATGGTAGCGGTGGGAATATGTGAGAGTGCGGTTGAGACGTGATCTCTATGATTTTAGCCTTGGTTTCTCGTAGACTTTCCTCAAGTTCACTCATCTTCTTTGCCCATTGCCTTTTCATGCGTTCGCGGCTATCTTTCCAAGCTCTTGTTCTCTTTTTATTTTGGCTCTCAGTATCGCTAGCATCTAGGCTCTTTTCCTGGCCTACCCCTTGGTTTTGCTGCAATGCCTGAGCCCTAGTGACTACCTGTACTGGTGCAGTGGAAGTGACACTTCCTGAGGAGTCTACCACTAACCCAACAACGTTGATAGGGGTGATTTTAGGCATGCTATTGGGGTTCTTAGGGCAATCTCGTAAGAGATGCTCTTTTCCGCAGTCTTGGCAAAAGCCTTGGATAGTCACGGACTGAGTTTGTGTAGGCGGAGGTAAGGGACAATCACGAATGAGGTGATCACCTTGGCATCTGTAGCACGGTCCTCTTGGGAATGGAGGTCTGACTTGCCTAGATTGAGGCCTAGGATTGGGATTTGCGTACATGACGTTCGTGTAATCTGACTCCCAACTAGGTTCGTTTGGCTCTTCACCATAGTAGGACTCGCCATGTTCTGGAGACTGCATGTAGTAAGCCTGGGGGCTATCCACATGGGTAGAATCAAAGCTATGATCACTTGGGTCATTTTCAGAGATCAAGGGTGTTACTGGGACTATAGCTCTATTCAGGTTCTCTTCTGCAGCAGTATACTTTACCGGAATCACATTAGCTGGGGCTGGGGGTTGTTGTGCTAGCACAGGCTGAGGCCTTTGTTGGTTTTGATATTGAGGTTGGAAATTTTGTTGTGGCCTGCCATATGGTTGTGGAGGGTACTGGTTCTGGTATCTGCCTTGTTGGTAGGGCTGAGGGTAGGGTTGCCTAACCGCCTGCTTGTTGTATGGGCAATCTTGTGCGGTGTGGTTGGTGTATCTCCGTTCTATGGTGCAGTACTGGCTACTAGGGTTTACTTGGGGTTGAGCCATAATGGGACAGACGTTCGCCATATGGTCACCACCGCATGTATAGCACCTTTTTATAGGAGCAAACCTTGGAATTTGTTTGCTAGTTACTCCTAATTTCTGGGCCACTTTCTCTGCGAGTTCCTCAATTGATGTGGATTGTGTGGAAGAGTGACTAGATGCACCATCTGAATCTTTGTAGATTTTGGAAAGCTCTAGTTCTTCTCCTAGGTTATCTTCAATGTCAATGCACATGCGTACACACTCTTCTATAGTCCTGGGGTCTTTCAGATACACATAGGATCTCAATTTCGTACTCAGCAATCCATCAAGGAATAAGGCTACTTGTTTGGCAGATGTGGGTAGCTCCGAAACAGGACATCTTTCAAGGTATTGCCTAAATCTTCTTCCGGCAAGTCTCACAGTCTCTTGAGGGGTTTGCTTGAAGCTGTGAATCAGTGAGGAGGTGTTGTGTCTTATGCCACTCTTGGAGAACTCAATAATAAATGCTTCTAGGAGTTGGTCTATGCTCCTGAACTGGCGCTCATCCAATGGCTGAAACCATGTAAGTGCCGTATTCCTCAGGGTTAGACCGAAGGCATTGTACTGCGTGAATAGATCCTCAACTTGTTCAGCTCTCAAGACTTGCTTGAACTCCGCCACATGATCATAGGGATCTCCTGTGCCGTCAAAGTAATTCTTCATGGACTTAACTAGCTGGGTGGGTCTCAAAGTTCTTGTGTGCTCTCTAGGCCTCGGCAGAGGGAATCCATCTACATTTCTTTGGTTCCTGTGGGCTCTATGCATCTCAGGTTCTACCCTATTCGTATCTGTTCTCGTTCTTTCTCTGCCCACTGGGTTGGCAAAACTTACTTCTGGTCTATCTCTACTTCTGTCTCTTTGCGTACCATGAGCTTGGGAAGTTCCAGCCCCAGGGTGACCATAGGATACATTTGATCTTGGTTGGGGGAAAATGAATTCGCCCTTCCAAGTGTAAGCATGCCTATCATTTTCTGTCACCACAAAAATCCTCTCTGAAGTGTGGTCTAAGTAGGTCACTCTACCTGGGCTATCTGGATCCTTAAACTCATAGATCATGATTGTTCCTATGTCAGTTGGGTGATCCGGTTTATACCTCCAGAAGGCTTCGTCCGTTTCTCGATTGAGAAGCAAATCTATGCACTTGTTATCTTGGGGGATCCACTCAGGCGTGATAATCCTAGTGAGAACTGATTTACCTCGAGGGGTTCTAGGTTCCACTCCCATATTTCCTTGTTCCAAGTCGCCTAAGTCCGCTTCTGAGATTACGTTTCCAAAGTCATCTGTTCTATCAGGATGACTAGTGACTACATATATAGTTCCTTCTTTGTCCAGGTATGCACCATTTTCAAACTTGACAGCTGGGTGTTCTAGTCCAATGGATTGATCAGGGTTTTTAATCTGGACCACAGATCTTCCTAAGCCGTCCTCATAGATGCTAGCACCTAATCGGTTGGTCCTCAGGTACTCCAGCTGTGTTTTGTAAGGGCCTTCTACCCTGTACAAGTAGGGCACTCCTGAACTTCCCGTAGGTTTGTCCATGCCTTGAGACATCTCTGACTCACTGGTCTCAGAGCGAGGGTAGTTCGAGTGGTGGCTCAACTGCTGGGCCCAGGACCTAGCAGTGTGGTTGACACTAGCCTCTGAAGACCTAAGGCTTTGTCTCTCTCTTACTAGGTGTCGTCCTGATCTAAGGTTCATATGCCTAACTGATTAGCCCAAATTTTTGCCCAGAGTACAACCTCGTTGCCGATCAATTGGTACCAGTCACTTGATTCTTTTTAGTTATTCCTCGTGTTTAAAGTCTTGTCTGCTATTACGTCGTCAGGAATACTTGAATGTTCTTCGTACTTTCAGGTTGATCGTTCCACGTTAGGTTCTTTCCTTTATGTTGTCGACAGTACAGAGATTAAGTTTTTAGCTTGAACTTGAGTTTTTAGGTAGTCTTCAACTTGATAGTGGCCTATCGTCGCCCTGACTTACTCCTACTTCTAATCGCTCTTAGCCTAGGCTAGGAATTGACGAAGAGGAGTTGAGAATATTCCGACCTTTCTTGCCGAACCTTGCTCTTTAGTGCTCGAGAAGTTGATTCTCAAGCGTGTGCCACACCCTTGCTTGGATACTCTCAATTGCTTCTCAATAGGCCTGCATAAATCCCAAGATTAGCTCCAAGTAGACCTTTCAATTGACAGACAATTTATTTCAGACACTTTTTTAATGACCCTTGTTCCCCCTTTTGCATTGTTAGAAATTGACTCTAGAGCTCCCTTGGTGTTCCTACCCCTCAGTGTGTCAACTTCCAAATATCCTATCCTATCCGAGCTTTCCGACAAGCCCTAGAGCTCAGAAAATGGATTTCGTATGAAAAAGTTATGACCGTTCAGGGTTTAGGGGGTTAACTAGACAAACAGAACCTTTCGGGGGTTTAAATGCATTTTCTAAGGCCTTTGTAAGTAGATGAGTACATGAAAGTGCAAATATGCCCAAAATTTAGCCTAAATTTCCAAGAATTCACTCCTTAATTCTTTGCCGAAAATGCCTGTCTATCGCGATAGACGGTGTCTGTCGCGATAGACACAATCTATCGTGGGGGCTGTCTGTCGCGATAGACGGTGTCTGTCGCGATAGACGGTGTCTATCGTGGAATTCTGTCTGTCGCGATAGACGGTGTCTGTCGCGATAGACGGTATCTATCGTGGATTTCTGTCTGTCGCGATAGACGGTGTCTGTCGCGATAGACGGTGTCTGTCGCGATAGACGGTATCTATCGTGGATTTCTGTCTGTCGCGATAGACGGTGTCTGTCGTGATAGACGGTATCTGTCGCGGATTTCTGTCTGTCGCGATAGACGGTGTCTGTCGCGATAGACGCTGTCTGTCGTGAAATTCGGTCTGTCGCGATAGACGGTATCTGTCGCGGATTCCTGTCTGTCGCGATAGACGGTGTCTGTCGCGATAGACAGTGTCTGTCGCGGATTTCTGTCTGTCGCGATAGACGGTGTCTGTCGCGATAGACGGTATCTGTCGCGGATTTCTGTCTGTCGCGATAGACGGTGTCTGTCGCGATAGACAGTGTCTGTCGCGATAGACTGAAAAAATGCAAATTTTTGAAAAACTTCTAGTGATCTAGAGTGCCCTCAAGGTGTAGGTTACAATGATAAACATGCATTCACAAAATGTTAAGATTTTCTGTCTGTCGCGATAGACAGAGGCTGTCGTCCCGGGACCTGTGCAGAGCCTGTCGTACCTGCGCACACTGCTGGGGATGATGGTACAGCAAAAAACCTGCAAAATAGCTCAGAAAACATGCAAAAACAGCACATGCAAGTTCGCTCTCTCGCTCTCTCTCACAAGTGAAATGAGGGAAATGAGGTGGAGGTGGGGATATAGTCAAAAAACTGAAATTTTCGCGATGATGGAGATGGATGTGGGAGATGGTGATGATGATGATGAAGATGGTGAAGAGAGTAAAAGAAAACCGATGAGAGTGAAGAAAATACCTACAACTCCAACGCGTCAACTCTACGTCTTACCATCACACGCTCGTCCTCAAAGCTCGATCCCCGGCAACGGCGCCAAAATTTGGTGTAGCTCAATGATGAGTAGCACCTCCTTTAATGTCAATCCGGGAAGACGTGAGGATGGTATGAAGACCTCGAGCAGGTGGCGGCACAAGTGCGTGAGTGAGAAGCACACAAGCATGCACACACATACACACACACGCGCACACACGGCAAGACAAAGAGGGAGAATCAATGGAGTTCTTCAATTACTTTCAAAATGCTCTTACAAGTTCGTTTCAATTACAATCTAGCTTCAAAAATGAGCTCTCTAGCTCTTTTTATAGTTTTTGACTAGCTTTTGGCCCTGTCCAGACCTAGTGTCCGGCCTAGTTAAAAATTAGGTTCCAGGGCTTATTTGAGGGCTCAAACGAAGTCTAAAAATTATGAAATTTGGTACGATGGTACTTCTAATACTCCTCAAGCTCGAGGACTCCTCGGCTTGCACAAAATGGAGTCTAATCTACCAAAAACGGGATTTACAATGTTTGTGTAGTGATTAAAATCACTTGGGTTGTACATAATCTATGGGAAAAAATGATCTGGCCTTGTTGCCGTATTGTGCATGACTCCTTTATTGCTTTGTATGCCAACACATACTCAAAACAACAATAGCAGAGGTCGAGGTGGAAGATATCAAAGTAATTTTCAAAGAGGTAGACAAAGTCAAAGAGGAGGCTATGGTAGAGGTGGAGGAAGAAGTTGGGGACAAAATCAATCCTACAACACCACCTACTACAACTATGCAAATGACACACAAAATGAAAGTCATACATCATTGATGATGAATTCAATCAGCACATCAGATAAAGAAGATCTAAAGGTATTTTACATTGACTCTGGATGTTCTAATCATTTGTCAGGAAACATAGAATTGATGTCAGAATTGGAAAAAGGTATTTCTAGTCATACAGTTCAAACAGGTTATAATACAAGACATAGTGTACATTCAATTGGAAAAGTGAAATGCAAGAGTGGAGCAGATTTGCTAACCAATGTTTTGTATGTTCCTACAATACCTAAAAACTTGATTAGTGTGGGACAGATAGTTGAAAAAGGTTTTCAAATCAGGTTTACAAATGAAGGAGTATTTGTTGAAGATCTAGAGAATGGATATAATCAGATTGTATCTGGTAAGAAAGAAGGTAGACTCTTTACTTTAAGAGTACAAGGGAACATTGGTCAAGCTTTGCTCACACATGGTGAAGGAGTGATTACAGAACTTGATCTCTAGCATAAGAGATTAGGTCACTTCAATGAAAGAGGAATTAAAGCTATGGTTGCTAATCAGTCTGTACTAGGATTACCAAATGTGCAGAGTCAACATATGGTTTATAAATGTGAAGCATGTCAAATGGGAAAAGCACACAGGTTACCATTTCAGAAGAAAGGATTCAAACATGATGGAGTACTTGAGCTCATTCATACAGATGTATGGGGACCAACAAAAGAAGGATCTATCAGTGGCTCAAGGTATTATGTTCTTTTCATTGATGATGCTACAAGATGGATAACATTATATGTTTTAAAGGAAAGATCAGAAGTGTTTGGAGCTTTCAAGCATTTTCATGCATATGTAGAGAGAGTCACAGGTCAAAAGCTTAAGAGACTAAGGTCTGATGGAGGGGGAGAATACTTCTCCCAAGAGTTCAATGATTATCTTTGGAATGCAGGTATTAAGAGAGAAATAACTTGCAGGTATACACCACAACAAAATGGTGTAGCAGAAAGAAGGAACAGGACTCTGGTTGAGTTTGCTAGAGCTATGCTGAAGGAGAAGAATTGTCCAAATTATCTTTGGGCTAAGGCTGTAAATACAGCTACATATCTTGTGAATAGATTACCATGTGCAACTCTAAATGGAATGACTCCATATGAAGCCTGGTGGGGTAAGAAACCAACACTAGATCATTGTAGAGTGTTTGGATCAATTGCATATGCTTATGTGCCATCACAACTTAGACATAAAGTTGAACCAAAGGCAGAAAAATATGTGTTCATTGGTTATGATGAAAAGTAGATGGGTTACAGATTGTGGAATCCTCTAACAAAACAATTTATTGTTTCTAGAGATGTTACATTTGATGGACAGAAAAGTTGGTATGTAGATCAAAGTCATACAGCTGAAGAATTTGAAGAAGAGGTAAGAAGATGTGAGAAAGGAAAATCAATTGTGCAGGTAAATAGAGATGAAGACCATATGCAAGCAAGTACATCCAGAAGTGGATTAGAAAGAAGAACTGAAGAATCTCCTATATTTGATGAAGAGGTGTATCTAGACACATATGAAGAATGTGAACCAAGGAGGTCAAGCAAGACTAGAAGGCAACCAGAAAGGTATTCTTATGATACTTCTTACATAACTCAAAAGAATTATGCATATATGGTCAAAGATGATGAAGAACCTCAGAACTATGATGAAGCTAAAGGTAAGAAGCAATGGGAAGAAGCAATGAAAGAAGAGTTCAATGCATTGGAGGAGAACAAGACATGGGAACTTGTTCCTAAACCAAATGGTAAGAAAGTAACTGGAAATAAATGGGTTTATAAAGTGAAGAAGCTTGTAGATGGAAGTATAGCCAGATACAAAGCTAGATTGGTGGTGAAAGGCTATGCCCAAACCTATGGCATAGATTATGATGAGACCTTCAGTCCTGTAGCTAAGATGTCAACTATAAGGACAATCATTGCTATTGCAGCTTCAAAAGGATGGACTCTAAGTCAATTGGATATAAAAAATGCATTCTTGAATGGATACATATCAGATGAGGTATACATGGAACAACCTCAAGGGTTTATAGATTCTAGGTATCCAAATTTTGTTTGCAAGTTGAGAAGAGCACTCTATGGATTAAAACAAGCTCCAAGAGCATGGAACTATAGACTGGTGAAGTATCTCAATGATCTTGGATATCAAAGTTCAAAAGCAGATCCAAGTCTACTTATCAAAAGAACAGAGGAAGGTACAATCTACATTTGTATTTATGTAGATGACATTATAATCACAAGTACTTCAGATAAAGGAATCAAGGAGGTAAAGAGATTATTTGAGAAAGAGTTTAAGATCAGTGACCTAGGAAAGTTGTCATACTTTCTTGGAATGGAAGTCACTTATACAGATCATGGCATATATGTATCACAAGAAAGGTATCTTCTGAATTTATTGAAGAAGTTTGATATGGAAAATTGCAGAGAAGCTTCAACTCCACTTGAAGTTAATCACAAGCTCAGTAAATATGATGGTGCAGAATACAAAGATATGAGGAAGTATCAATCTCTTGTGGGTAGTTTGATTTATGCTACACTAACAAGACCTGATCTTAGTTATGCAGTGGGAGTTTTGTCACAATTCATGCATTGTCCAAAGGACCCACATTGGATTGCAGGTCAAAGAGTTCTCAGATATATCAAAGGAACTATAAAGGAATGATTATATTATCCTTTTACATCAGATTTGAAGTTGAGAGCCTATAGTGACTCAGACTGGGCAGGTAATCAAGATGACAGAAGATCAACTCATGGCTACATGATATACATTGGTGATAAGCTTGTAAGTTGGTGTTCAAAGAAACAACATACAGTAGCATTATCATCAACTGAAGCTGAGTACAAAGGACTTGTGGAAGCAGCTAAGGAGGTCATATGGATGCAGACATTGTTCAAAAGCTTGGGCATTGATCAAGGTACACCTACAATACATGGAGATAATATGAGTTCACTTTATCTTGCAGCAAATCCAGTTTTTCATGCAAGGAGAAAGCACATAGAGATACAGTATCATTTTCTCAGAGAAAAGGTAATGGAGAAAGAGATTGAAGTGGAGTACATTTCTACTAAAGATCAGTTAGCAGACATAATGACAAAGAGCTTGGATGGTGTGAAGACCAGCAGATTCAAAAGCATGGCAGGAGTAAAAGAAAAGAAGATGATATGAAGAAACAGAGAATGTCAATTAGTGATTGAGGGGGAGCTGTTAGAGAAACAATCACTAATTAGACATATATTTGAAGGTCAAATCTTAGGAAGAAAACCACATGCCTATGTGAAGGGACAAATTCACAAGTGTATTATATTTTGTAAAGTTAGTTCACTTTAGTTCTAGAAGTTTTTTAAAAGTCACGAGAATGAGAAAATCTATATAAGTTAGTTTGTATCAACTGACGCGGCGAGAGAGAAGAAGTGGAAGAGAGTGATAGAATGTGAGAAGGAGTTCATTTTGTATGACTAAATAGAGTCGAGCTTCTCTGAGTGAGATAGCACCTGTAAAACTTCTGAGTTTTTTCATAGCTATGAGAAGAAATAGTTAAAGTTCTGTGTATGAGATTCTCTCCATCATCTCCATGCTTGCCTATTGTGTGATGAATTCAAAAGTTCAAGTTTTCCAAGAAACTCGATGCCTAGCATCAAGTTTGTGCTGATAAGTCTGTGTTTTATTTTCTGAGTTCCAACTCCTGCTATATCGTCTTGAAAAGATGAACTTTGTGGAGTTTCAACATAAAGTCGATGCCTGGCATCGACTTCTAACATAAAAGTGATCTTCTTCATGTGTGTGTAAAAGAGGCTAATTCTGGTACTGAAAAAGTGGCTGAAAAAGCTCAAAGTCGATGCCCAGCATCAACTTTTGGTTGCAAGTCGATGCTATGCATCCAATTTTTATTTTTAGACAGTGAAATTTACTAAAACAGGCAAAATTTCTAGTTTTGGAAGGTCATACAGGTTCATTTTGTGAAGAACTTGAGCTGTAGAGATCCGTTTCATGCATATGATAGCTTGTTGGAAAGCTCTACTCTTATAGTTTCAGCCTATAAAAGATCTTGAAGAAATAATACTTGAGCTTAGAGAAATTAGCAAAATACTGAAGGTATGTCATTTCAGTGACTAGGAATTTCTGTAGAAGCAAAGTTCTCACTTTAGGCTATCATTTCTCAAAGTTTGGAGGTGCAATGAGTTAATGGTGACCATAGAGGTGTTCTAGTGTCACATTAATTCATTTCTTGTGGTGTTTTACACATCAACAATCCCGGTATTCTCGAATGAGTCGTATCAACTTTTGCTTTTCTTCCAATGAGACATCTTGACCTATAAAAGTACATCGTTCTTCTCCTTCCTCTAAGGCTACTACTATTTTTTTGGTTTGTTCTTTGTTGTCATATGCTATTCTTGGCCATGCTTCTCATTTCGGCATTTGAATAGCAATTTTCCTCTCTTCTACTTCATATTTTTGAAGTGAGCAGGCACTTGAAATTGATCTTGTGGTTTATTTTCTCCATCTTCTTGTTCTTTATCTAACCCAGGCTCTTCTTCCTGTGTCCTTACTTGATCTAATTCATTAATTATGACACTTACTCCTTGAGTTCCATTTTCCATTCTTTTTCAATTACTTCTCCTTCTTCAGCCTCTTGAAGAACTACCACGTATAGACTAACATCATAACCTTCCTCGTTAATGCATTCATTCATGGTTATCACTTCTTCGTTTACACATACATCAAGTGTGGCTAAAATCTCCATCCACCCATGAGGTTCGAATTCTTCATCGACGAATACTTGAGGCATGTAAGCTGGATCTTGTACAGATCTAGCAACTCCTTGCCTTTGCTTCCATCCTTTCCTCCTATCCTCTTCCTTTTTTGCAATTTGGCATATCCATAGATGAGTGTCTTCGTTCATCCACGATTGGTCGCTCAAACCTATGCTGTGAGTCGACTGATCGTCTTCCTCCTTATGAATCTGATTCCATTGCAAGGGAGGAACATCTTGATATGTGTATGTGTGGAGATTTATTCTTGTCGTGGTTCCTTCATGTTGTAAGTATACCGCGTCTTTCCCCCAATCTTGCACTACCTTTACTTGTCTCATGAAAGGTCTTTCAAGTATCATTTCATAATTGCTCGCTGGTTCAAATTGACAGATCGCTCAGGTGTGCTCGAATTCAACTCCGCAGGTGGTAAAAGTTACTCTTTCCAATAATCCCAAGGGTCGTTCAGTGTGTCCATCGGCCATTTGTATCTTCATGCATGTTGGTCTTAAAGCTGGTTTTCCCCATTTCTCCCAGATTTCTTTAGTAGCGATTCCTACTCCAGCTCCAGAATCTAAGATGGCTTTAGTGGTGTAACCCCTATAGGTAATTGGAAGGCAAGTGTTTCCTTCATCTCCTTCATTGAAATCTCCAACCTTATCGACTGGGATTTTTACTATGTTTACTTCATCACGGATCTCCTTCTCTTCTGCCTTAATCTCCAATTGACTGATTAATTTCTCCTTCAAATGTGGTTTGACCTTCAAAAGTTCTTCCAATGTCAGAGTGCAAGGGATTTTTACCTTTCTTAGGTGTTGTATGATGGCTGATGTTTGGACTGATGGGTTCATCTCTTTTTTTCTTATTGTGGGAATGCAGTATAATTCCGAATTATGTTTGTATTCTCTAGTGTAATTCGGCAAAGCTTTTACACTATCATTTTCTTTGTCACTTTGGTCAATTTGTAATAATCCTTCTGAATTCAGCTCAGGTATCGAATCTTCGATTTCACCTTCTGCTTCCAGCTCCTCAAAGGGTGGTTCTATTCCTTCCACTTTCTTCCATCTCTCTTCTTGGACTCTTTCCCACAAGTCTTTAGTCCATTCTCCATCTACTTCAGGGACAATGGATCCTTCCCTTTTATCCTTGCAGTGATTTCCATTATGTGTCTCACCTTCTTTGGGTTTCTCCGGGTCATTAGGGATGACACACTTTTGGAATTCTTTTTCGGGAATTCGTGAATTGGGTAGTTGAAGAACAGGTTTTTCTAAGGTCTGTTGAGCTACTTCAATTAATTTCTTGCATAAATCCAACCTTTCCTTCTCTAAGTCACCTCTAGGATATTGTTTTTCGTGTTGTTCAATGGTTGGTCCCGCTCTTATTCGTGCTTGGTATGCCTGAATCCACATGGCTAACTCTTCTGGCATGGGATCTGCTAAAACTGATCCTACCTCTTTTTTTTTAGACTTTCCTTTCCGAATTTCTCCTTCCACTTCTTGTTTTTCTTTTTGATCTTGTTCATTCTTTTCATTTTCCTTCTTTTGTTGTAGTTTCTTTTCCTTTATCCTGTCTCTACGATTCTTCCATCTTTGTGTTCGTTTACTTGTAACACTTTCCCAGGCTCTTCCGAGTCTTCAACTACTTGGGGTACATGTATATTCATTTCTCTGTCACCTTGATTATTTTCTTCACTTTTTTCTGGGGTCTCTCTAGCTTTAGCTCTTGTTATTGCTTTCAATGGCACGGTGTACTCCTTATCACTCCCTGACGACTCTACTACTTCTATCACATTAATTTGCACGTTCAAGTTAACTTTGTTGGGGTTCTTGGGGCAATCTCTAAAAAGGTGTTCTTTACCACAATCACCACAATATCCTTCCCAAACTCGCTGTGGTGGTGGTGGGTTTGGTAGTGTACATTCTTTGATATAGTGATCACCTCCACATCTATAACATGGTCCTCTAGGTACAGGTGGTTTGTTCATAGGTCCAAGGGGTATGGGTGCTCTGGGAGCAATATACATCAATGACACATAATCATGCTCATATCCGTAGGAACTATCTGGTGCTTCCATGCCATATGTATATGGTTCACACATTTTTCCATATTCTATCATAGAGCTCTCATAAGTGGAATAGTTTCCTTGACTATGGCCATAGGATGAGTCATATGGTTCATTACTAGTCAAAGGTGTGGCTTGAACTATTGCTCTCTCTAAGTTTTCTTCAGGTTGAGCCATTTTTATTGGGACAACATTCTGAGGATGGGGCGGTTGTTGACCTAACACCGGTTTTGGTTGAGTGTAACCTTGATAAGCATAAGGTCGTGGTAATGGTGCCTGCTATTGATATGTGGGATATCTGAAGGCTTCTCCTCCTTGATCTCTCTGAGGGTATCCATAAGGTCTCACTAGCAGTTGGGCTGGTCTTGATTGCCGATTGTAAGGATAGTTTTATGTGCTATGATTTGTGTACTTTTGTTCTATGCTGCAATATTGTAGAGGGCCCGGGACAGGTGGTCTATTGTAAGCATAAGCACGTGGTGGGACTACTCCCCTAGTGCACAAATGAGAGGGATGATCACCTCCACAATGCATACATGGGTACTCTCATTGGGTTGTTGGGGTAGTTCCTCTGTCCTTGAACGTTCAGTTTCTTTGCTACTAAGTCGGCTATTTCCTCTACATTGTTCTTAGGGTTTGATGTGCTGTTGGCAGAATCTTCACTTCTTACGCTACCTTGAGGTATTTTCAGATCTTCTGCTAGGTTTTCCTCTAGATCAATACATTCTTTCATACACTCTTGCAAAGTTTGAACTCTTTTCACATATACCAGTGATCTTAATGATCCATCCACTAGCCCTTCCAAAAACAATGACACCATTTTGTTTTGAGTGGGTCTCTCTTCAACTAGACAGCTATCCACATACTACTTGGATCTTCTTGTGAAGACGCATCCAATGGTGGTATTCACTCAATTCTGACGCTTCTACTTCAAGTTATGAGCAAAATACTGAGTCGTGGGAATGACCTTCCTACACTTCAGCACTTCGTACACTTCACACACACCTTAACAACAGCAAACAAACACTTTCATGGATACAACACTTCCTAACACTCTTTTCAAGCAGCACACATGCACACAAGCTCACAAAGAAGATGATACAGAGAGGAGAAGACACAAGTTCGAAATTCTGTGCTCTTGATTCTCACAATGGCAAAAAGTATCTACAAAGAGTCACAAATTGACTTATATACATGTGCCCTACAAATGGTCCTTTCACACAAGAGACCGGCACTTTATTCACTAAAAGGTTAATTTCCTACTAATTTACATGGGTAAGCTACCAATCTCCATGGGTATGCATCTAGAGGACTCCTCTAGTGCATTTACAACGGAAAATATGTTACAAGATGGTTATGATACAAAAATAGAGTGTCCAATTCGGAAAAATTTTGGGGCCCTTCTTTTTCTCTGCCTTGTGCTCTTCTTAGATCTGCAATCATTCCAATTGAGCATGCAAAATGGATTTCACCTATTGTTATAGTCCCAAAGAAAAATAAGCAGCTACGTATCTGTGTGGATTACCGAAAACTAAATGTGGTGACTATACTGGATCCCTTCCCACTTCCATTTCTGGATACAATGCTCGATGATGTTGTTGGACGAGAGATGTATTCCTTTTTGGATGGTTACAGTGGTTACAATCAGGTGCGCATGGCTGAAATGAACATACCAAAGACTGCGTTTATTACAAATTGGGGTGTATATGCATGTACTGTGATGTCGTTTGGTCTTCGTAATGCTCCTAGTACCTTCCAACGATGCATGCAAGAAATCTTTTCCCCCTATTTAATGACCTTTATGCGAGTATATCGGGATGATTTTTCGTTATCGAGTGATACATCGGATCATCTTTACCACCGTCGGTGTTGTTTCTCTAAGTATCGAGAGTTCCAGTTGTGTTTAAATCCCAGCAAGTCAGTCTTTTCAGTTTCTTGTGGCAAGTTGCTTGGTCATATTATTTCAAAGCAAGGTATTCAAGTGGATCCAGACAAAGTGCAAGCCGTATTAGACGCACCTGCCCCAACGATACCCAAGGAGGTTATGCGATTCCTTGGCCAAATACACTGGCATGGGCGACATCTTTGGTGGCTCGCACACTTAGCCATACCCTTGAATCGATTGGTTACTAGTAATCCTTGACAGTTTGTGTGGACGGAAGAGTGCCAAATTGCCTTCGATCGATTGAAAACACTGTTAACCCAAGCTCCTATACAGCAAGCACCAAACTGGTAGCTCCATTTCCATGTCTTCATGGATGCATTGGAAAGTGCCATTGGTAGTGTGCTCATGCAACAACAGGATAAGTGGTTTCATCCTGTCTATTATGCTAATCGACAGTTAGCTACTGCTCAACGGAATTTACTTAGTCACTGAGCGAGAATGCCTCAGCATAGTTTATTCGGTGAAGAAATTTCTGCACTACTTGTTGGGACGCCAATTTACGTTCCATGTGGACCATGCTTCTCTGGTTTACCTTGTCCGTCAGCAACACTTAGGAGGTAGATTAGCCAGGTGGGTGTTGTTACTGCAAGAATTTGATTATGTGATCGTACATCGTCTAGGATCAGCTCATGCATTTAAAGCTGATTTCTTATCTCGACTTGATTTTGGTGAGCCTTCCGGTGGCATTGATGACTCCAGTCCTGCTATTTATGCGACTGATCTAGTCCAAGATGAGGGACAGGAGCTCCTAGTGGCCCCATCGTATTATGATACTCTTCTGACCTTCCTCACCAGCGAACACCCCCCGACTCATACATCTACTTTGGCTCATTGTAAATTGGGAATGTATAGTTGGCGGTTCTAGCTCATTGTGGGACAGTTGTATTACATGGATCCTTCTGGTGCACTATTACGGTGTATTCCACCCCATGAAGTTCCTTCGATTATTGCCATGGCACATTCTACTCTCTTCGGTGGTCACTTTTCGATCGATCTTACTTACCAGAAAATTCTGCACAGTGGCTTATGGTGGCCCACTATGCAATGTGATATTGCTACTTCTATCAAAATGTGTGATGATTGCCAATGTTCAGGACAACCTTTACAATGGCATCATTTTCCATTGCAGCCTGTTGCTCCCCTTGAACCTTTTCAAAAGTGGGGCTTGGATTTCATTGGGCCTATTACACCTCTGGCTATGATGACTCATCATCGATATATACTTACTTGTACAGATTATGCGACTCGGTGGGCCGAAGCTTGGGCTTTACGGTCTGCTACTGCATCTGTGGTGGTTAAATGTTTGATGACTGATGTGTTCCCTTGGTTCGGTCTTCCCTTAGAGATTGTTTTGGATCAGGGCACACATTTTGGTAATTCCTTACTGCAAGCACTTACCCGCACCCTACAGATTGGCCATAAATTTAGCTCTCCATATTACCCTCGTGCCAATGGTCTTGTTGAAAGTACCAATACAAATCTACTCAACATGCTCAAGAAATTAGTTTTGGAATGTCCGGAGCATTGGGATCAATTCCTTCCTTCAGTTCTGTGGGCATACCGCACTACGTACATAGTGGCTACAGGGAATACGCCTTTTAAATTGGCATATGGGCTGGAGGCCATTGCACCCATGGAGTTGGTGGTACCTAGCCTCAGGGTGGTACTAGAACATAAGCTCTCACCGGAGGAATCCTTTCCTTTTTGGTTGGATGTGTTGCGGTCCTTGGACGAACACCACTGAGAAAGTTTTCTACTGATGCATGGAGTCCAATTGCGACAAGCCAAGACACATGATCAGTTTCTCGGCACTCGTGTTTTTAATAAAGGACAATTAGTTCTATTCTATAACGCTAAATCTAATCGATCAGTGGGCAAGTTCAAACTTTGGTGGTTTGGTCCTTACCGTATTGAATCGCAGGTTGGACCTGCTATGTTCAGATTATCCATGCTAACTGGTACCCTTCTCCCTAAGGCAATCAATGGATCAAAGCTTCATCCCTATTATCCCACGCCTTCTTCATCGTGATGCTTGATCGGTATTTTTATTCTCCGCCCAGTTTCTCCCATTGTTCTGACTCGACATTCCTTTCCTCTCTATGTGTTCCGGTTGACCGACTGACCGTAATATTTTTGTTTTCTTACCTAACTATGATTAGTAGCCACCTTATGTATCTAAGATTCTATTAATGCGTGCATGTCGCCATTATGTCTGTATATTTCCAACATTGCGTGATGATTATGTTTCTTTTTGCATGTTCATTCAATGTTTTTACTTAATCCCATTCTCCCCTCTATTTTTTGATATCGAGTCTTTGTGCGATTGCGTATTCTGTTTTTCCTCTTGTTTTCGTGCTCTCGTACTTTCCATGGAAGCTTTTGCTAACATTGCTACCTTCTATGCTGGCCTCGCTCCAGAATTGAGCGAGTTTCTGTGCATTCGTGGCCTTCCAACATTTGCTAAACTGCCCTGACATTCGGTGGAATGCCATCCTTTCTTTGTGCAGATCATATCTGCCATTGCTGCTATGCCTGCTACTGAAACCTGCTAGCCGCTAGCTTGTCTTAACCCACGTGTAGTCGTCACCCTTAACACAGTTGCTGAGGGATTCCATCTCCCTCAGGAGGGTCTTGTAGGGCTATTTCCACGCCATTCTTCCAATGAGTTTGCCATTTTCTTATCGCTGCCCTTAACCTCCAAAAACACACATATGGCATTTCTCGCCCCTTCTATTCTATGATCGACACTGCAATAAGAGAAGTGGTTAATTTTGCTTCATTCTTCTTCCAACGCATTCACCAGGAATGCCAGGCAGTTTCTCATCAATTGACCAAGAACGAGATACCTTGAACCTGCTTGTCGCATCTACTGACCTTCCTCCTCCTGACGATTCAGGCAGCACAACCTCCTCCATTGAATACATGTCTCTTCCATGAGGAGTCTGTACAAATGATGGAGGTCGACGATGATGAGGATCTCCTGCAGTTCTTTAAAGGAAAGCGCCACAAATTGAGCCCCTCTCATAGTAAAGCACCGTCGTCCTCAACTCTTCAGTTGCAGGACACCGCTTCGTCTGCCCAGATTCTTTCTGCTCCACCATCCCCTAAAGACCAAGTTAATCCTGACACTGTTATTGAAAAAGCTCACCCTAATGATACGGTCATGCAGCCACAGTCTCATCCACAGGAGCCAACGCCCGACACGGCTACGAAAACTACATAACTCACAGATAACACACAACCTAAGGAGGAGATTGTGCAACCGGATGTCTCGTCTCTCATGGTAACAACTCTTGCTTTGCTCTCTTCATCTCAAAACCCACCTTTGCCTCTGTCTCCATCAAAGGAGCCTTTGCCACCTAGGTCCCCTTCCTCCCCATGTCATTTGGTAGCCCATCCTCTTTCTTCCTCCCCTGATTACTCCCCTCCCTCATCATTTGCCATCGTTTTCGCTAACCCCTCTCAGCCAATCTCCACCTCTATAGAACCTGATTCATTGGCCCAACTAGCTCAGATCGGTAACTATCTCATTCATCTCTCCACTCATCTTCCCCATCACCTCCAAGTTGCCCAACAATCCCTCCGACAGTAGTACCAATCCAAGTTGGACATGCTTGAAGCGGACATCACACCACTTCAGGAAGAGGTGCTCATAGCCAAAGCCGAATCTAGTTCCTTCGAGGAACAGATTCGAAGTCTTCAAGCCAAGTTGAAAGAGAAGAAGGCCATCATCGCATCTCGCGATGATGAGATTAGTCGGTTGACTCAGATCGTGATTGACAAAGAGGACGCCATGA
The DNA here is from genome assembly GCA_020310875.1 of Ceratopteris richardii. Taxonomy (NCBI): domain Eukaryota; kingdom Viridiplantae; phylum Streptophyta; class Polypodiopsida; order Polypodiales; family Pteridaceae; genus Ceratopteris; species Ceratopteris richardii. The sequence continues at coordinate 71,700,033 of CM035438.1, read as the reverse complement.
CAGCTTTGGGCAATCTTCTCGAGACCACGCATGCTGATTTTGCTAGTGGAGCAAAAGGGTCAAGAGATGGCGGATTTAGCCTTACAAGCTGAGAGTCAATTAAAGAAAGTCACCGAGGAGCTCTTTCAGAAAAGTTGCTCCTTGGAAGAAGAAAGTGGCCGCAATATTCAATCGAAGAAGGATATTGAAGCCATCCAGAAGGAGTGGCAAGATTTTTATAAAACTATGCAGTTCCAGTCTCAAGAGCTCGAGCATAGAGAAAAGCAATTGGGTATCCAGGCCGAGCGCTTATCACGCATTGATGCCAAAATTGCAGATATGAAGCTAAGACGAGATGCGGTGCTTGCCAATGAGTTCTACCTTCAAGAAGCTTTTTTGTAGAGTCAAGTCGACACCCTCCTTTCCCAAGTCATCGCTCCCAGCTCTGTGCGGAGTGATGCACATCTGGTTGAACCACAAATTTTGAAGGAAATATTGGACTCCCTGAAGCAAAAAATCACACAAACCTTTAAATTAGCAAGATCTATATATATCCAAGGAATCATTGATGATTCCTAAACCTTGTAATTTTCCCTGCTAGGTTCAAGTCCACCGTGCGTGTCAGTGTAAGCCGCCAGAATATTATTTAGTATTATTTAGCCGAATCCTTGTAATTAGAACAATCGCGCACCGAAAGGGTGTAGCGAAACCGTTGTATCGTTTCTTTTGAATACAAAGAATATGCACGGAAGAGAGGACAGAGAATCACTAGCCTGTGTGGTCAAGGTGATGATCTAGAGTTGATTTTGGTTTGAAGTTATATTAATTGCAGAATTATCTGTATGAATCTGTAGTCGAAGTGAAGTAATCAGGTATTATGTTAATGTTATTGTATTGAAGAGAAGTGTGGCGGTATTGTAAAGACAAAGTGAATGTGCTGCATATAAAATTGTGATAATCATTAAAAACGCTATGCCCTGAAGTGCATTGGAATCTTCTGTAATTGCTGGAGTTAATTGATGAAGTTGATTGTCGAAAGTTAAGCAGTGAATTGGGAAAATATATATAGGGCCTGTGATTTATCAGACCCCTTGCCATCCCAAGAACCCATGAGTAGGAACAGAGTAATTGTAACATTAACACTCCTCTCATTGACGATGATCTCCAAGAGTTATGGACATGTATTAATGTCATTGATGTATCGAAAAGCATCAAAGATATATTACGGTTCATGGTATTGTGGCTTGGAGTATTCACAATTTTCTAGGATATGGTGTTTGTTCAAGTATTGATATAATTTTTTTATTCAATATGCATACAAATAAATGTGAGTTAATCTAAGTATATTTTTATCATTTTCATGATGCAGGAATATCTACTAAGGGTTATAAAGCTTGTCCATATTGTGCTGATTGGTTGAGATTAGTCTATAATAAGAATCTCAACAAAAATATTTATCTTCGACATCGAGGATTCTTGTCTGATGATCATCCATTAAGATGTAAAAGAGAAGCAATACATTTTAATGGAAAGCTTGAAATAGCTCAATGTCCAGAACCTATGATGCCTATGGATTGATATTGAAAATGGACAAATGGATTTCTAGATAGATCGAGAATCAGAAATCTTCAGTGATGACGAAGATAATGAGAATGTGAAGAGAGGTAAAGGAAAATTGGCACTCACAGAGAATATATCAATATGGTATTCTTTGGAGTATTGGAAAGAGTTAAAAGTATGTTATCTTCTTGATCCTATGCATATATTCAAGAATATTGGTTATTCATTATGGCAGCATCTTCTTGGATTAAAAGACACCATAGCATCAAGGAATGATTTGAAGGAACAAAACTCAAAACCAAAGTTATGGTCAGTTTTTGATAGACATCGACAAGAAACGACTTCTGCACCTACTCCTTGGGTACTTACAACAAAAGAGATATAGACTTTCAATAATAAGATTCAATTGATTCAGACTTTTATAAGATATGGAGCATCTTTCCAAAACATGCTTACTATGAATGATAAGGGCTTATTTGGGTTAAAGACCCATGATTGGCATAACTTTTTAAAACATATTTTACCTTTGGTTATCGATGGATGTACAACAAAAGGAGTATGAGATGTGATCTATCATCTTGGATCGCTTATAAGGTAATTATGATACTTTTATATTTAATATATATGAATATTTGATATCTTTTATTTTTGAATTAATTTCTTTATAATTTTTCTTATGATATGTATAGGTGGATTACATCAAAAGAGATTGACAAAAGCTCAATCCCACAAAAGAAATGTGAATGCAAAGAGCTACTATGTTTGATGGAGAAAGAGATTCCTACTTCATTTTTTGATATTCAGGTTCATTTATTAGTCCATCTTGTAGATGAAATAGAGACTGCAGGTGTTTTCAACACTTGATGGATGTTTTGGGTTGAGCGATTTATGAGAATATTAAAAGTTTATGTATGACAAAGAGCGAAACCAGAAGGATCTATGGCAAAGGGTTGGATGCTTGAGGAGTGGAGGTACTATATTAATGAGTACCTTGAAAGAATTCATGAAGAAGCTCCATGTGAATGGACCAACGATTCTTCTTCAAAAATAAGATTCGAGGTATTATCGGGTAAGGGAGTTCCATTTTTACTTACATTTCAAGAAACAAATGATGTCTCTACTTTTGTGGCATATAATAGCAAATGCATGCAAGCATTAGTAAGCGAGTACGAACAGGAACTTCAAAATCTCTGAAGTAACAGATGGAGAAACAAAAGATATAGTCCTAATCTTGATAATAATGAGATTACAAATATATCTTCTTTCACGGATTGGCTATATACTCATTTGCAATGAGCCAATGCAAATAATGGAGAAATCTCAGATGAGCAGAGAGAGTTAATGATAGGTTGTGAATGAGAGGTAATTTTATTTTAATAATATTTTGTTTTTATATGTATATATATATATTAGTTTCTCTTTACTAATGTAATTTCTTTTGTAGGTTCGAATGTTCACTAGCATGTGGGCTTTTGGACAACATATTAGAATCAAAGCTATTGATTCTTTACGTAAAACAAAGGATTCTAGTATTATTGCTTCTTTCAAGCAACTATCACATGCTAGCTCAAAAGACACGAACCTTATAGATGGCGAACTTGGTTACGAGGGAACTGTTGTTGGTATCTATGAAATATCGTTTCATACATTCAATCAGGTAGAAAAAAGTTTATATTTTTTATGATAGAGTTTTTAATTTTTTTAGGCACCTAATAATGGTTTTCTATTTTTATATACTTTGATAGGTCATTTTGAAGGTTGACTGGTTTCAAGCCGAATATAAAGGTAGTAATCTCACATTGAGAAAGGAATTATCTGGGTTTTGTGCAATTGATTCTTCCAAGGTAATGCGATCTACTAGAGAACCATATACTCTTCCTAGGCATATTGAACAAGCATTTTTTTATAAAAACCTTGATGCTCATCCTTGGTGGAAATTCATTCATGTTCAACCTAGAGGTAGGTCATTGTTTGAACATTTTATTGTTACAAAGATCGAAGAAAGTCCTCTTGATGATTGACCATCAGATACTGATACATCAACATCTGAAAGAGAGATTAGAATCATTGTACATGATAATGATACTAATCTTTTTGATGAAGAGGATAATACTCTACATGTTGATTCTATTGATAATGAAGAGGAATTACCAAAAATCAATATTAGTACATCAATAGATGATGTCATTTATGAGAACACATATTTAACAATAGAAGAAATAAATGAAATCAATAAGGATAATGAAGATGAGACTATATTGATGTCTTACACAGATGATGGAAATAATGAAAACATATGAGTAGATTAGATAGTAAATCCTACTCTAGTTATCGATCAATAACTTGAATCATTTTAATGGATATCAGATAATAAATTTTTCTTTATTCAACCAGAATATCCATGAATCCTACTAGAAATATGAAATCATGTTCTTTTAAGTTAGAACATGAAGCTCGGGGGTATGCCTAAAATTTTATATATAGCTTTATTTTCGAGTAGCAAATTTATGTCATGTATGTATGCATATGTGTGTGTATTCATGTGTATTATATGTATACATGTGTTAGTATGCACATATATGTTTTTCATGTATATGTATGTGTGTGTGCATGGGTCTGATATATGTATACATGTGTTGGAATGCACACGTGTATGTATGCATATGCATTTGTGTAACATATGCAAGTGTGTTTATAATTGTGTATGCATGTATAAGTATACATGGTTGCATGTACGCATGTATATGTGATGTGTATATATGTATATGTGTATATGTGTAAATGTGTACATGTAAATATGTATGCATGCATATGTATACACGTGTGCATATATGCATGTATGTATGATGCATAATGTATCTACTCCATCATTTTATATTTATGTATGTGTATCTACATGATGTGTATGTATGCTTATATATATTATGATCCTTGTTGATTCGTGTAGCTATATATAGAGGCATAAGGTTGGGAGGAGAGACATCTATCTAGTAGGTGGTCGGAGGAATAGATGCAATATGTACATATACTTCAATCATATGGCTAAAAGACTGAATTATGGTTTTTAAGTTAGGGTTTGTAAAACCCTAATATTCAAATTAGTGTTTCCAAATTAGGGTTTTTGAATTAGGATATATATATATATATATATATGTGTGTGTGTGTGTATGTATGTATGTATGTATGTATGTATATATATATAAATATATATATATATATATATATATATATATATATATATATATATATATATATATATATATATATATATATATATATATATATATACACACACACATACACACACACATTGTATGTATGCGTGTCTATATGTGCGTATGGATGTGTGTATGTATATGTATCTATATGTGTGTATGCATGTGTTGTGTGGGGGTGTGTGTATGCATGTGTATGTGTATATATGTATGTAAATATGATTATGTGAGTCTATGTGTGTACATATGATTATGTATGTGTGTAGCTCAGTGATGAGTAGCACCTCCTTTAATGTCAATCCGGGAAGATGTGAGGATGGTATGATGACCTCGAGCAAGTGAAGGCACAAGTGCGAGAGTGAGAAGCACACCAACATGCACACACATACACACACACGTGCACACACGGCAAGACAAAGAGGAAGACAATGGAGTTATTTTAGATTACTTCCAAAATGCTCATACAAGTTCAAATCTATCACAAGCTAGCCTCAAAAATGAGCTCTCTAGCTCTATTTATAATTTTTGACTAGTTTTTGGCCCTGTCCAGACCTAGTGTCCGGCCTAGTTAAAAATTAGGTTCTCTGGCCTATTTGGAGGTCCAAATGGAGTCTAAAAAATGTGAAAACTGATAGGTAGGTACTTCTAAAGCTCCTCAAGCTCAAGGACTCCTTGGCTTGCACAAAATGGAGCTACAAAAATATGAAATGATATTTACAATGGTTTTTAGTGATGAAAATCACTATTTTTGTAGGGATTTCTTCTAACAGTTTGACATACATTTCCTGGATCTCCCTACTTGCTCCTTCTTCTTGTGTGCCCACCTCTTTGATACATGAAAAATTTAGATGGCCTACTTGCCAGATCTTCGTTGACTGCCTAGTCTGCTTGTGCCTTCTCTCCGCTCTGACTCCCTTCTTTGGCTTCCCTGTCTTGTGAGTCCTTTGGTACCTTGACTGCTGCCAACACCCCCCCTCTCTCACGTTTGTCGTCTCTGAGAGACCCTTGTCTAGCTGAGCGTTGGACATAATATTGAACCACATCGGAAGCAAGGTGGTGTTCTTCTAATCGTAGCCCTCGTACTAGGTCTGTTAACAATGCATCCCAATCCACTAGACCTGGGACGTGTGGATGGGGCACCCGCATTTGATCTGAGTGGATGGTCCTTTCCACAGCGAATTGTTGGAGGAGATGTGAGGGCTTGGGTACCAATATTTCTGAGTGGTATTCCCAGAACCCTGTGATGAACATCTCCTTGAAGGTCTGCTTGAAGCATGCTGGGAGGTATATTCTTGCGTGCCAGGCATATACTACCTTTATTGAGGGGGTAGTGCTCATGTCATATACCAGGTCTTGGTTGCCTGTAGTGAAGCCAACTCCTGAGAAGTGGGGGTCCTTGATGTTCTTGAATGTCCTAAATGTGATCAGCATTAATTCAAAGATCTTCATGCACATCTGTGCCATCACATCAGGGGTGCTCCGTAGTCGAATGCTCCAGTGACGGATTGTAGAAATCATGTAAGCAAAAATGGGAGGCCCTCGTGGAGGTGCTAGATAGACATAATTTAACCACTTTGCACAACCTTTGACGTTCTTTACATCATTGGTAAATTCGGGCCAGGTGCGTCTGCGGAAGACTGGAACATAACATGGGTTGTATTTGATAAAGAGTGGCATGTCAGTCCAAGTACGAACCATCTCGGGATAGGTCTCAAGAAGATGGATCCTCTAGGTGGGTTGATGAATGGATCCTTTTTTAGCACTCTCAGGGATATCATCGGGCCCAAATTGTGTGGCAAAGGTTGGAGCCTTGCCACATCGTCGTTGAATCTCTACATTGTAATCTGCCAGGAGTACACAATAAGGCACATACTGATCATCGTTGGTGCCTATCCATCTGTGATGAGACATACTCCGGAAATATTTTGACTTTATGATAGTGTCTTCCAATTTAGCCATTGATTGGATTTGGACTGCTACTCGATCTTCATGGGTCTTAGCTGTCTTTTCGAGTGTCTGAAGCCATTTGGGTACTTCGACTTCCAAGGTGTCCATTCCTTCTGAGGTTTGCTGACCTCCTGGCATCGGCATAGGAACATATGGTTCCTCATACGATTCATCCACCTCAATGGGAACCAATTCATCTGGCTCTGGTTCTACAACTGAAGAGGGTTGTCTTTCATATTCCAGTAACTTCTTCTGCAATTCTGCCACCTGCTCTGTTAATGCCTTTACTTCCTCTGAAGTCGTGGTTGTCTCTATGATCTTGGGTTGTGCCTCCTGTTCCCTGAGCTGGCGGCGTAGCGCATCCCGTTGCTTTCCCAAATCATCATGTGCTTCTAATAGATCGGCATAGCTTTCCAAGATTGTCTTCATTTTTTCTGAGGGGACTGCTTTGAATTGTTCTGGGTCGATCTCGTGGGGAGAGCCTTCCATGGCAGCTTCCAGGTTTTCTTCGTTTTGCTTCTGCAGACGCTTGTTTTCTTCAAGGGTGGTAGCCATGTGTTTTCTAAGTAGAGTCAAATTACGCCGGACTCTTAGATTATCTGTTTGGTAGACTTCCAGTAAAGCTTCGAGTTGTTTGACACCTGGCACTTGTGATGGTTGGGGTGCCTCGAGGAGGGTTTGATGGGTCTGCTCGAGTGTGGTATAACGTTGATTGAGGTCAGCTTTTTCATCTTCTATGGTTATAATCCGTCTCTGCAGTTGTTGGTGACTCGTAGTCAGTTGACGATGACGGTCCTCGAGAGCCTGATACTCACTCTAAAGTTGATACACACACTGATGTAACGTTGAAAACATATTATTTACATTAAAGAATGCAGGGAAAGGGGAAGATGCAGGGGGAATGGGGAGGGGAACGAGAGTCGTGAATGCTGTGGAGTCAAGTGGTGAGGTGGGTGGAGGGGGTATGGGAGATTGAGGCTGCGTGGGGGGAGGGAGTGGTGCTGTGGCTGGTGATGTTTCCATTGTGTCGAACGTGTGTGTGACTGTGTAGATGGGGACAGTGGGTGGGGTGGATGTGATGTTTGTGAAGAGTGTTGTGAAAGTGGGCATGGTAACTCCTCCGAATTGGATGTCGAGAGAGAGAGGAATTCCCATGACATATGTGGTAACGACAGAAATAGGGGTGATATTGCCATGTGGTGAGGTGAGTTGTGTAGTGAGAGGTGAGGTGTGTGGTGAGAGTGGTTCCACCTGATGTTCTTTTGTTTGTGTATTATCTCCTGATTCTGATACATTGATGTGAATTTGCTTGCCAGACCGCATGGGGCGGGTAGGCACTCGTTTCTCAAATCGATGAATATAAGCCATGGCTGCATGAACGGCTTCATCTAAGCCTACCGTGTCTGCGTGCAGGTTCATTGATTCAATGAACATGTCATCCACACCTTCCTCGGCTAACATTTGGCTCATGAGCACCTTTCCTATTTCAAGCGACAGTTTGTGTTGTTCTTGGACTCGCTTCATGGTTTCATACAATCATTTTATTTGGGCCGAGTAGGCTGGGGCACTTGCCAGTTCTGAAAGTTCGTCATATTCTTGATCATACTCCTCGTTTGCTTCTTCTTCTTCTATTTCTTCTTCATCCTCTTCTACTTCTACTACTTCCGGTTGGGTCGGGGCTGAAGTTGTAGTAGTGGGTTGTGGTCCTTGGGTCTGCTCTGCATCTGTCTCCAGGTTAGACTCATTGATCATGTGGGCAATTTCTTCATGTGTCAAATCGACTAGGGTGTAGCCTTGTGGGAACTCCAAGTCTGATGGAATCGGAGGGAACACCAGATTGGGTCCTGCACTTGGTATGGGTAGGCGAATGGTAAATGGTCGGACACATCGCGTTTGTGGAGGGGTCCCCTCTGGTGTGGTGGTGGCTCCCCTTACTTGAGCACATGGTAATTGAACTCCCCCTCTCATCTTCTTCGATGGAGGACCTGCCGTTGATAGCCGTCTTTGGAATTCTTGGGCCCTGGACCATACTAGTGCTCTTTGAATGGGCACGTCGTATGCTAAGCACCTGTAAATTATTTTTGTCAGAGCACATCATCCATGAAGCACATTCTTTTGTTTCTTATTCCATCGTTGGTGGGCTAGGTGGATTTGATCGATGATCTAGTGTGGCATATTGATGGTGAGATTCTCTATCTCTGCCAAGTACAAGCTGAACCAGATCTTTTTTGATGGCATTGTGAAGCGTTCTTGGGCGGGGAAAGCGAAGTATTGCATGATCATCCGTAGGTGGAGAGCGATGGTTGGTGTCATTGCTACCATGTCCTTCAATTTGTTGAGATCCTTGTGCTTCATCCTGCCTGGGATCATTGTTTCCTTCTCAGTGGGGATATGCATACCTTGCATGTTCAATGCTTCTTGTACTAGGTTGAGGGTCAGTTTGAATCTTTTGAGCTCGTGGCCTGGTGTTAATGAGGGTAGCACGAAGGTACTATCGCTTCCTTTAGCCCTGCTCGGGGTGATGGTACTGATAAAGTAGGAACAACACAGGAAATTTGGCTTAGGTAAATGTCCCCGGAAATAGCCATCCAAGCCTGCTTTGGTCCATACTGATCACATCACTTCTGCATTCTGATATTGCTCAAATTCACTGGTGAAGAAATGATATCATCCCCATTTGCCATTAAACTCAAGTTCTGCCTCCCAAAAGTAGGTGTCGTCTCCCTATGGCCCTGCGACATCACTGAACCAATGTGCATGCTTCCCCACTTGAGAAGTGTGCCCCTGAGGCGGGTCCTGAATAGGAAGCACATGCACAGCTTTAAGTTCTTGAGGTCTTTGAGTGAGTTGTGGTTCCAGAAGGAGGGTTTTGATGTCCACTATCTGGGCGCTAGACCCTGCCTGGGAACTGGTGCCTACGGTTTCTGCCATGTTACAGCTTGCTTGCTAGTTTTGTGAGAATATAGAAGCATGCGTTAACATTGTAAAGGACAAGGTAGAACAATTTTTGTCCCCATTACAACATTAACATGAGGTGAATGATGAGTGAGTCGATTAGTGAGTGCTCGATGATTGTGTGTGTTGTTAATCCTATGAGCTAAGTGAAAAGATGCAGTTAGTAGGTGGGGAGGAATGTACAAATGGGATCGGGGGGTTTATTACAAGCTTTTGGCTGCCAAACACAATGAATGACCTTATGTTTTGGTTTTGTGGAGACTCTGGAGGGCTTTATGAGGGTGTCTGCTTGGAAATGAGGTTGTATAGGGGCCCATTTGCAAGTGATTCTGCTCATGCTCATGTGTAAATGTGCGTTTGTGTGTGTTGAATGAGAGTGGGCATCGGCTCTTTGAGTGAGTGAACCCCGTTGTGTATGGTGCGATTTGTGTGTGATTAGTTGAGCCTGCAAGCAAGCCTTAGGCACCCAAATTTGTCTTGATTGTGGGCGAGCCTTCATCGAATTCTTGGGTACCCAGATAGATTTCACTTTCACAGAGGAATTTTTGGAAGTCTTCTTATCAGTATCATGACGTTGATCACTAATAGGAAGTTGAGATAGTTGTTGTGGCTTGACCGCAATAGGACGCTCGCCTTTTTGCACCCACACTTGGTTCAATGGTTGAGACACCGTGCTTTGTATTTTATTTTGGCTTCGAGCATAAGTTATCTGCTTCCTCTACCTTTTATCTGTCTTTGGTTGCTGCATCCCGATGGCCTTTGGAAAAGAAGGGAGTTCCATTGCATCCTTGACTTCTGTGTTGCAATAATCATCCCTCTGCATCACATAGTTTTGGACAAGAATAGCATGGTCATCTTCATGTGTACTCCTGGAAGGACCAGGAGCTTGTGCCTTTCCTAGTTCCTTGAGTGCGCCATTGTCTAATTCAACTGTAATTCGACTCTAATTCACCCATACCTGAAGAAGTCCACTTCTTAGGTTTAGGTTGACTGCATGATCATAGATCCAGTCTTGACCCAGGACAAGAGGTTCAGTGAGATCCTCATCTTGACACACTAGTACTTTAACTCTCATTAGAACATCTTGAATGGAGAGGGGAAGTTCCACCTCGCCCATGCAAGGGGTTTCCATGCCTCCCAACCCTATGAGATATGCTTCCACAGGATTGACATATAATTTCAACTCTCGAGAGTAAGAAAGTTTAACAGCACTAGTGGCTGCACCTGAGTCAATCAAGGTTCTTACAGTCCTTGCACTCGTTCCTTGTCCTATCTCTAAATTCACAAAAGGATGTCGATCAACTATTCTATGAGGGCTAATACCCGAAACTTCACACATAGCCATGTGATATCCTGGTTGTGCATAGTCATCTATCCTAGGCTGATCTCTACCCTGTCTTCTCAATTTCATTCTTCGGATGCGTTCCAAAGCTTCTGCCTGAGCCTCTTCTCGAATTCGTTTTTCTTCTTCCTTGCGTTTCTTGGCAGTGTTGAGTCTATTTAGCATCTCTTCAGTCAAGGGTTCTTGATATAACTTGACTCTGCATCCGCTAATGTAACTAGGGAGAACATCACCTTCGAGTGTAGCTAATTGGACTGCTCCACTTGTGGAGATCCTATTGATAATCATGGGTCCATAGCCACGCTTTTCTAGCTTCCGTGCATGTTGTTTCAGGGTATACACCAAAAATAAGTCTCCGACCTTCAATCCTTTATCCTTAACATGGGCATCAAAGTACGCCTTCTGTCGTTTCTTAGCTGCATATATCCCTGTAGCAACCCTCAGTCTGGTTTCTCCTAACCGCTCAAGGTCAAAAATTCTCAAAGAGAGTTCATGACCCGTCCACTCATGCTCCTGTGCTACTCTCAATGTGGGAATCAAGAAGTCCAAAGGTAGCACCGCATTTTGGCCAAATACCATCTGAAAGGGTGTGGCTTGGAGTACCGTTTTATAGGCGACTTTGTATGCCCAAACAGCATGGTGTAGCTGTTTGTCCCAATCAGAGCGTTTAATATTTACCAATTTAGTCAACACATTGCATAGGATCTTATTTGTGTTCTCAGCCTGGCCATTAGCTTGTGGGTGATAGGGGGCAGACTTCTTATGTACTACCAAGAATTCTTGGAGAAGATTTTCAATAACTTCATTCAAGAACTGAGTCCCTCTATCACTAACTAGCTCGATAGGTAGCCCGTATCTAGTGAACACATTCTCAAATAAGAACTTAGCTGTCATTTGAGCATCGTTCTTCGTTGTGGCTTTCACTTCCATCCACTTGGTTAAATAGTCTGTGGCCACAATGATATATTCAGCATGTGAACCCTTGGCTGGGGGATTAATAGGACCTACAAAGTCTATTCCCCACTTAGAGAATGCACGTCCACCCATCATAGGTTTTAAAGGCATCTCATCTTTGCGTATAGGATACTCAGTTCGCTGACAGACATCACACCTCTTTACATAGGTATGTGCATCCATGTGAAGGGTCGGCCACCACAAGCCTGCAAAAAGGATTGCTTTGATCACCCGATCTGGTCCAAAATGTCCTCCTGCTACACCTTGGTGAGCAGTTTCCAAGATCTTAAGATATTCACTCTCATGGACACATAATCTGAGATAACCATCTTTACCCTACTTGTATAGATTATCACCAATAAGTGAGTAGTCTAGGGCTTCTTGTTCTAGACTTCTTTGTCTGGCCAGTGTCATATCTTGAGGAAATGTTCTTGTCCTCAGAAAGGCTACTAGTGGTTCACTCCAATCTGGCACTATGGACACTTGATAAAGAGTGGCATGTTCCACAGGCGGTTTAGTGCAGCAGATTGGGCATTCCTTGCACAACTTTTGGACATCACCTTCCATAGTCGGCCAATGCACTTCGAGTCTCCTTAGTGTCTGTAGGGTTCGTTGCTTTGAGTAGTGTTGCTCTAATGCACCTACATGTGCTAATTGCAACCATTTAGCGTACTCATCCTCTTCCACACAACAAGCTAGGATCCCTTGATCTGTATGCTTGTACATACTTCCTGCCATGATATGATACTTTTGGGCTTTTACTACCTCTCTATCTTGAGTGTTTATGATTGGGTGATTAGGCCCGTATGTTAGTATTGGCACTAATGGCTTAGCCCATTGAGGTACAACTTCTTGTGGGGCTTCTCCAGATGTGAGCCTAGAGAGATGGTCCGCTCTCAAGTGAGTCTTCCCTTTCCTCACCACAACTTCAAAGTCATATTCCATTAGTAAGAGAAACCATCTTACTAATCTACCGGTATTGCATGATTTGTTTACCAAGTACAACAGTGCTTGATGATCAGTAAAAATTTAAACTTATTTGCAAGCAAATAGTGTCTAAACTTTTTAATCGCATATACCATGCCTAATCCTTCTCGTTCGGTGGTGGTATAGTTCCATTCAGCTGCATTTAGCTGTCTACTAGCATAGGCAATTGGAAGGTCCATATTACCTTCGCCCGTAGGTTGTGCGAGTACACATCCAATAGCATAATTGGATGCATCCACGTGAACATGAAAGGGCTTATTCCAATCTGGTGTGGTCAAGATTGGTGCTGAACATAATCGTCATTTAAGCTCATTGAAGGAGTTTTCACATTCTTCAGTCCACTCAAAATTAGTCAAAAGTCCATACAAAGGCTTTGCAATGATGGCATACATGTGTATGAAACGTCGGTAATATCCACAATGCCCCATGAACGCTTGTACTTCCTTGACATTCTTTGGCCTAGGTAGCTCGGCAATAGCTCTAACTTTTTCCTCATCTGTAGGTATGCCATTCTTTGACACTATGTGTCCAAGAATCTTGCCTTGCCTGACCATGAAAACACACTTTTCTGGGTTCAAGCAGACTTAATATTCTCTACATTTGTCAAAGATTTGCTTGAGTTCAGGTATATGTGTCTGTCTAATGTTGGAATGAGCACAAAGATCATCAACATAGACCTCTAAATTCTTCCTCTGGAATTCTTTAAATACGTGGCACATCAGTCTTTGAAAGGTTGCAGGAGCATTGGTAAGCCCAAATGGCATTACCCTAAAGGAAAATATGCCCCACTCTGTGGCAAAAGCAGTCTTATGCTGGTCTTCCGGAGCAATGGCTACCTGATTGTAGCCACAAAATCCATCAAGAAAACTGTATACTTCCTTGCCTGCTACTCTTTCCAGTAGATGCTCAGTGATAGGAAGCGGATAATTATCTCGAATAGTGGCAACATTAACCTTCTTCAAGTTAATGCACACATGTAGCTTTCCATTCTTCTTGGGCACAACTACAATGGGGGACACCCACTCAGTGTGCTCAATTTCATAGATGAATCCGGCTTCTACCAGTCTATCTATCTCCTCTTTGATCTTAGCAGCATAATTATCGTTATATGTGTATGGCTTTTGCTTAGAGGGTTTCGCGTCTGAGGTCATGGGAATTGTGTGTGAACATATGTCTGGGTCAACACCCTTCAAGTCCTTGTAACTCCAAGCGAATACATCTCTGTATTCTCTTAGCAAGGCTACCAACTCTTGTTCTTCTTCTTCTGTCAGGTCATGCCCTATGTAAGTGCATCTTTCTTCTCCTTCTTCTATGGCTACAACAATTTTCTTGATGGTTTCCTTGTTATCATAGGCCTCTCCTGACTGAGCTTCACGTTTAGGCATTCTCACCATAACTCTCCTATCATCTAGCTCGTACTTTTTGAAATTGTCAGGGACCTCAAACAAAGATTCTTCCTCTTTTGGTGTGACTTCTCTCTTCTTTATTTTCTTTCCTTCATCCTTAGGGGTCACTTGTGTGGTTAACCTTAACCATGTCTCTGGGGTTGAAATTCTACTTCATAGAAGTATTCTTCATCTGCTGCGAAAGGTGGGTCCATAATGATTGACTTTAGATCGGAGTCACTTGCATCCTCAAATGTGTCAGGGCTAGGTTCGCACTCTTCTAAAATTGCCTCTCCCATGATTGGCTCTATGGAGAAAACTGAAATATCATAGCCATCCTCGTCACAGTGTGGTGTCCATTGTTCCTCATTGATGGCTACATCCATTGTTGCTAAGATTTCTGCCCAACCGTGAGGTTCAAATTCTTCATCAGGAAATACTACAGGTGCGTAGGCCGGGTCTTGAATTGATCTATGGGTTTCTTTTGCACCTATCTCTCTGGCCTTTTCTCTCTTCTCTTCTTCTACTGCTACTTTACACATCCATAAGTGAGTGTCTTCATGCATCCATGAGGATCCTGATCCTATGGAGTGCACAGACTCTGTGTCATCCTTGGCTCTATGGATGGGATTCCATTGAATAGGCGGTAAATCTCTATGAGAGTAATCCTTGAGATTGACTTTGGTCGTAACACCTAAGTGTTGCAAATACAAGGAATTGGTTTGCCAATCCTGGACCACTTGCAACTGTCGCATAAATGGTCTTCCCAAAATCATCTCATAGGCATGGTTCTTGCTGAAATCACATATGGCGAAAGTATGCTCAAACTCAACACCACATGTTGTGAGAGTTATTCCTTCCAGCAAGCCTAAGGGTCTTTCTATGTGACCATCGGCCATCTACAATTTCATCCTTGTGGGCTTGAGTGCTGGCTTGCCCCAACGCTTCCATAGAGAAGTGGTAGCAATAGCAACTCCTGCACCTGAGTCTAGAATTGCCTTGGTTGTGTACCCCTGATGGGTAATGGGAAGATAGGTGTTTCCTTCTTCACCTTCGCTCATATCTCCTATCTTGTCTAGAGGAATTTCTGGCACTGTTCTATGAGAACCTACCTGGGATCGGGGTTTCGCTACTTCTGGCACTTGGTTCGCTACATGTTTTCATAACTCTGGCCTAACTTTGAGTAGCTCTTCTAAAGTGAGATTGCACTGCACTTTAGTGTTTTTCACTACCTCCGTATTCCTAGGTATGATTGAGTCCTCGTTTCTTACCATGATCGTGGGTGCTCTCATACAAGTAGAGTTGGCTTCCCATGGGCCTGTGAAATGGGGTAATTCCTGTAGGGAGTTAGACTCAAAGTCTAACCTCTCTTGACTTTGTGCACTCTCCTACTCTCCATAAATGGAAGGAATATCTTGTGGGAAGTTCAATGGGAGGAGGGACTTCACTTTCTTTAGCCCATTTGTCTTCTTGAATCTCTCGTAGGAATTCTAGTGTGTACCTATTCATAGAAGAGGTTTCTGGTTCAGTGGAATTAGGCACAAAAGCTTCCTGTGGGGGAAGGCTGATTCTTTTACTTGCCTCATCCCTTCCTTGGTTTTTTTCTTCCTTGGAAGATCTTGCAATTATACTCTCTAACTTCTCTAATAGTCCATCCCAGTGCAATTGTGTCTTAGCTGAGCCAGAGTAGTTGAAGAGGCGACTGGCTTCAAACATGGTCTGAGCCAATGCGACAATTTTCGCGCAAAGCTTGGTTCTTTCTATCTCTAGATCAGCTCTAGGGTAGCACTTGTCATGATCCGTCACATTTGGCCCTTCTTGGATTCTGGCCTGATATGCCTTAAGCATCATGTCTATGTCTTTAGGAGTAGGGTCAGCTAGCACTGATCCTACTCTAGGGGGTGGTGGGATGGCCTGAGGTGGGTTGGAAGATGGTGGATTAGATGGTGATGGAGATGAAGGTGGCACTGGTATGTGAGAGTTTGTTTGAGAGGTGAGTTCAACAATTTTGGCTTTTGTTTCTCTTATGCTTTCTTCTAAGTCGCTCATCTTTTTAGACCATTGTCTTTTCATTCTCTCTCGGCTATCCCTCCAGGCTCTCGACCGTTTCTTGGCTATGCTCTCAGTTTCACTAACTTCTGCACTCTTCTCTTGGCCTACTCCTGGGTTCTGTTGCAAAGCCTGGGCTCTAGTGACCATTTGCACTGGTGCAATGGAAGTGACACTTCTGTTGAGTCTAGAACTAACCCAATAATGTTAATTGGAGTTATTTTTGGCATATTATTGGGATTCTTTAGGAAATCTCGTAAGAGATGCTCCTTTACGCAATCTTGACAAAAGCCATGTATTGTTACTGACTGTGGTTGTGTAGATGCAGGCATTGGGCAATCACGAATGAGGTGATCTCCTTGACATCTATAGCATGGTCCCCTAGGGAATGGGGGTCTTACCTGCCTAGGTTGAGGTCTAGTATTGGGATTTGTGTACATGATATTTGCATACTCTGGCTCCCAACTAGGTTCACTCGGTTCTTCACTATAGTAGGATTCACCATGTTCAGGAGACTGCATATAGTAAGCCTGTGGACTATCTATGTGAGTGGAATCAAAACTATGATCACCCGGGTCGCTTTCTGAAAGCAATGGTGTCACATGCACTATGGCTCTATTCAGGTTCTCTTCTGCAGCCGCATATTTTACGGAAATCACATTAGCTGGAGCCGGGGGTTGTTGTGCTAGCACTGGTTGAGGCCTTTGTTGGTTTTGGTAGGGTTATTGATAGGATTGTTGCGGTCTACCATACTGTTGTGGAGGGTACTGGTTCTGGTATCTTCCCTATTGTGGATAGGGTTGAGGGTAGGGTTGCCTAACTGCTTGTTTATTGTATGGGCAGTCTTGTGCTGTGTGATTTGTGTATCTCCGTTCTATGGTGCAATATTGGCTACTAGGGTTCAACTGGGGTTGAGCCATGATGGGATATACGTTCGCCATATGGTCACCACCGCAAGTATAGCACCTCTTTACTGGGGCAAACCGTGGGATTTGTTTGCTAGTGACTCATAGTTTTTGAGCTACTTTCTCCGCCAGTTCCTTAATTGATGTGGATTGCGAGGAAGAGAGGCTAGAGGCACTATCAGAATCTTTGTAGATTTTGGAAAGCTCTAACTCCTCCCCTAGGTTATCCTCGATGTCGATACACGTGCGTAGACACTCTTCTATCATCCTAGGGTCCTTCAAGTACACATATGACCTCAATTTGGTACTTAGCAGTCCATCCAAGAATAGAGCCACTTGTTTGGCCGGTGTGGGTAACTCAGGAACAGGGCACCTCTCAAGATATTGCCTAAATCTTCTTCCTGCAAGCCTAACTGTCTCTTGGGGGGTCTGCTTGAAGCTATGTATCAATGAGGAAGTATTATGCCTTATCCCACTCTTAGAGAATTTAGTGATAAAAGCCTCTAAGAGTTGGTCTATGCTCCTGAACTGTCTCGCATTCAATGGTTGAAACCACGTAAGGGTTGTGTTCCTAAGGGTTAGACCAAAGGCATTATATTGCGTGAATAGGTCCTCAACTTGTTCAACTCTCAAGATTTGCCTAGACTCAGCCACATGATCATATGGGTCTCCTGTGCCATCGAAGTAGTTCTTCATGGACTTAACCAGCTGTGTAGGTCTCAAGATTTTGGTGTGTTCCCTAGGCCTTGGTAGAGGGAAATCATCAGCATTCCTTTGGTTCCTTGGGGCTCTAAGTCCCTCAGGTTCCATTCTATTTGTTTCCGTTCTCGTTCTTTCTCTTCCCACTGGGTTGGCAAAGCTTAGCTCAGGTCTATCTCTATGTCTGTCTCTTTGAGGTCCATGACCTTGGGATGTTCCAGCTCCGGGGTGACCAAAGGACACATTCGACCTTGGTTGGGGGAAATAAATTCACCTTTCCAAGTGTAAGCATGCCTATCATGTTCTGTAACCACAAAGGTCCTCTCTGAAGCGTGATCGAAGTAGGTCACTCTACCTGGGCTATCAGGATCTTTGAGCTCATATATCATGATTGTTCCTACCTCATTTGGCTGATCAGATTTATACCTCCAAAAGGCTTCATCAGTCTCTCGGTTCAGGAGTAGATCTATGCTCTTATTGTCTTGGGGAATCCACTCTGGTGTGATAATCCTAGTGAGAACAGATTTGCCTCTGGGGGTTCTAGGTTCTACACCAATATTTCCTTGCTCCAGGTCACCTAAGTCCGATTCTGGGATCACACTCCCAAATTCATCTATCCTATCTGGATGACTGGTGACTACATATATGGTTCCTTCCTTGTCTAGGTATGCTCCGTTTTCAAACTTGACAGATGGGTGCTCTAGTCCAATGGATTGGTCAGGGTTTTTAATCTAGACCACAGATCTTCCTAGGCCGTCCTCATACATGCAAGCACCTAATCGGTTGGTCCTAAGGTATTCAAGTTGCGTCTTGTAAGGGCCTTCTACCCTATGTAAATATGGCACTCCTGAACTTCCTGTAGGTCTCTCCATACCGTGGGACATCTCAGACTCGCTAGTCTCAGAGCTAGGGTAGTACGAATGATGGCTCAACTGCTGGACCCAAGACCTAGCAGTATGATTGACACTAGCCTCTGAAGATCTAAGACTTTGTCTATCTCTCCCTAGGTGTCGTCCTGATCTAAGGTTCATAAGCCCAATTGAATAATCCCAAATTTTCCCAAGTACAATTTTTGTTGCTGAGTTCTTTTGTATCAGTCACTTGTTCTTTTTTAATTGCCCTTAGGGTGTCACTTCTTGTCCAATTAACCTTCGTCGCAAGGAGCACTTAAGTTTTATCATACTTTGAGTGTGGTCGCTCGATTTAAATTCTTTTCCCTTAGGTTGTTTCGGAATTGTAATCTCCTAACACTTGCACTTGAGTGATTAGAGTTCTTGGACTTGGTCGTTCTTAACGTATCCCTAATTGATCAAAACCTCTATCCGTAATTAGCCTAAGCTAGGGATTGACAGAGGGTGTTGAGAATTTCCAACCTTGAGTTTCTGTCCTTGTGTGTTGCCCTTGTGTGCCCAGGAAGCGTGTTCCCAAGCTTGCACTTACTCTTGCTTCGAGTACCCTTCGATGCTCACAAAGGACCTGTAAAAGGCCCAAAATTAGCTCAAGAATTGAATTCAGTTGACAGACAGATCACTTTCATGCATGTAATTCACTAACCAAATTGCATTTTGCCTTTATGAAAAACAACCCCAAGGGACCCTCAGTTTTTCCTACCCCGGGATATGATCAACTTCAAATTACCCTATCTAATAATCCTGATATGATCTAATACTCCCCATGAGCTTTCCAACAAAACAAAAATCACAGCAATCGGATTTCGTATGAGAAAGTTATGTCAATTCAAGGTTTTGGGGCTAAAACACGATTTAAAACAGGTTAACAGGCTGACAGGACTTCTTGAAATGCTTTGGGTATCGGCCTCACAATGCTCTACTAACCCTTAAAAACTCCCCACAAATTGCCAAAAACTAGACCACTATTTTTGCCCTAAAAAATTGGCCGAATTTGCCCGTCAATCGCGATCGAAAGCTCTGTCAATCGCGATTGATATGTCAGTCGCGATCGACGTGTCGGTCGCGATTGACTGGTCCGTCGTGGCTGTCAATCGTGATTGATGGATCGATCACGCTTGACACGTGGCCCAGAAATTCAGTCGATCGTGGTTAAAGGGTCGTTGACTCTGTCGGTCACGATTGATGGGTCGATCGCGATTGACAGGTCCGTCGTGAGGGGTCTATGAGTCATGGTCAAACACTCATTGACTGGATCAGTTGCGATTGATAGGTCCGTCGGGGCTGTCAGTCGCGATTGATGGGTCAATCGCGATTGACACGTGTCACGCGTAGATTCTGTCGGTCGTGGTCAGTTGATCGTTGACTCTGTCGGTCGCAATTGATAGGTCGATCGCGATTGACAGGTCCGTCGCGAGGGATCTATCAGTCGTGGTCAAACACTCGTTGACTAGGTCAGTCGCGATTGACAGGTCCGTCGGGGCTGTCAGTCGCGATTGATGGGTCAATCGCGATTGATGGCTCGATCGCGATTGACACGTGTCACGCATAGATTCTGTCGGTCGTGGTCAGTCGATCGTTGACTCTGTCCATCGCGATTGACAAGTCGATCGCGATTGGCAGGTCGGTCGGCAAGTGTTCGTCATGGTTTGTCGGTCGCGATTGACAGAAAACTGAGGAATTTTAAAATTTCAAGCACATATTCATGAAGCTCTAGGCCTATACATCACAGTTATACACTTTGTTTTGCAAAATAGTCAACTTTTCTGTCGATCGCGATTGACAGAGGTCAATGCCTTGGGACCTGCACAGTCAAAATTTTTTACCTGCTGGAGCTGGGCAGCTGCTGGGGAGGTTGATTCCTGCAGAAGATCTCAAAAAACACAGAAAATCACAAGCACACAAACGCTCTCTCGCTCTCTCTCATAAGTGAAATGAGGGACCAAAAAATTTTCGCGATGATGGAGATGGTGAGGATGATGATGGTGATGAGAAAAACAAAAGAAAATAGATAAAAGTGAAGAAAATACCTATGACTCCAACGCTCAACTCTACGTCTTACCATCACACGCTCGTCCTCAAAGCTCGATCCCTAGCAACGACGCCCAAATTTGGTGTAGCTGAGTGATGAGTAGCACCTCCTTTAATGTCAATCCGGGAAGATGTGAGGATGGTATGATGACCTCGAGCAAGTGAATGCACAAGAACGTGAGTGAGAAGCACACCAACATGCACACACATACACACACACACACGCGCACACACGACAACACAAAGAGGAAGACAATGGAGTTCTTTTAGATTACTTCCAAAATGCTCATACAAGTTCAAATCTATTACAAGCTAGCCTCAAAAATGAGCTCTCTAGCTCTATTTATAGTTTTTTACTAGTTTTTGGCCCTGTCTAGACCTAGTGTCCGGCCTAGTTAAAAATTAGGTTCTCTGGCCTATTTGGAGGTTCAAACGGAGTCTAAAAAATGTGAAAACTGATAGGTAGGTACTTCTAAAGCTCCTCAAGCTCAAGGACTCCTTGGCTTGCACAAAATGGAGCTACAAAAATATGAAATGATATTTACAATGGTTTTTAGTGATGAAAATCACTATTTTTGTAGGGATTTCTTCTAACAGTTTGACATACATTTCCTGGAGCTCCCTACTTGCTCCTTCTTCTTGTGTGCCCACCTCTTTGATACATGAAAAATTTAGATGGCCTACTTGCCAGATCTTCGTTGACTGCCTAGTCTGCTTGTGCCTTCTCTCCGCTCTGACTCCCTTCTTTGGCTTCCCTATCTTGTGAGTCCTTCGGTACCTTGACTACTGCCAACAATGTGTATGTGTATGTGAGTATGTGTATGTGTCTATGTGTGTATTCATTATATGTGTGTAACTGCATGCATGTGTATGTGTGTGTGTAAATGTGCATGTATGTGTGTGTATGGATGTGTATGTGTGTGTATGCGTGTATATGTACCTTTGGTTGCACTCCTTTCTCTCTCTCTCATATACATACATACATACATACATACATAAACACACATACACATATCCATATATATATACATACACACATACACATGTATGCATGTCACCTGATGTGCGTGTACATTTGTGTATATATGTGTGCATATGTAAATATCTATATAAGTATATATGTAAATATATGTGTATGTATATGTGTATATTATGTGTGTGTGTATATAGTTACACATATAAATATAACAAATAAAAGCAATGTATACCGTGCATTATCATGACAATGAGCCATAAGTGTTCCCATCTCTTTTAGACACCACTTATGCGACCACCTAGTCCCAAATTCTGTCTCATCATGCTCACTACAAAAATTTAAATAATCATGTAAATATTTATTTCAATTTATATGTTAAAATTATACTTACTTCCATTGCAAGTGGACAAGGCGTAGGTGGGAGTTGCATAATGCACGCATTCTTCTCTTGAACTGCAATCCATTCCCTATATACACTATATTCCCCTCTGGCTTTATATTGAACTCTAGCCCTAGGGTGCCTATGCATGTCCTCATACGCACCTGTGCTCTACTCTCATGATCTGGAGGTGGCATAGGTGTCCTGAAAATAGATAGATAAAAATAAATAAAAATATGTGTTATAATACAATAATAAAAAATTATGAAAAAAAACATACCTTCGAGCAGATCGTTCTCTTCCTACATGTGGAGCCATAGAAGAGCCCTCCTCTAATCGTTAGGTAAGCATGTGGATCGTAAAATCCAGCTCATCATCATGCATCTCTGAGTACTCATGCATGATGATCCCTAAGGTATCAGGCAAAACTCTTTCTCTCTTAAGACTTTTTATGAGAGTGAGTTTCACCTTTCTCTCTCTACTATGATCCATAATATCTATACATACAACACAAGATGGGTTAGAAATCAATATATGTACGTGTACATATGTATGCATGTATATGTATGTGTGTTTATGTATGTGTATGTATATGTATATGTGTATGCATGTGTATGTGTGCACTGTGTATGCACGCATACGTATATATGCATGTGTATGTATGTGTGTATGTTTGCGGGCAAGTATGCATGTGACTTGATATGCATATACGTATATGTATGTATATGTATGTGTGTGTATATGTATGTGTATGCATGTGTATGTGTGTATGCATGCATATGTGTATATGGACATGTGTATATGTGTGTATGTATATGTAAGTACGTATATGTGTGTGTATGTGTATGTACGTGTATATGTGAGTGTGTGTATGTGTGTAAGCATGTATATATGCATATGCATGTGCATTATGTATGCTTATGTATGCATGTGTGTGTATGTGTGTGTATGCATGTAAGTATGTATGTATGCATATGCATATGCATTATGTATGCATGTGTGTGTATGTGTCTCTATGTGTGCGTATGCATATATGTGTGTGTATGTGTCCATGTGTGTGTATGTGTGTGTGTCTATGTGTGTATGTGTGTGTCTATGTGTGTATATACATGTGTATCTATATATATGTGCCTATATGCATGTGTATGTGTGTGTGTGTAAATGTTTGTGGATGTGTGTATGTGTGTGTGTGTAAGTGTGTATGTGTCTATGTGTGTCTGTGTGTGTGTATGTGTGTGTGTATGTGTGTGTGTATGTGTGTGTGTATGTGTGTGTGTAAGTGTGTATGTGTCTATGTGTGTATGTGTATGTGTATGTGTATGTGTGTGTGTCTATGTGTGTATGTGTGTGTGTCTTAAGTGTATGTGTCTGTTTATGTGTGTATATATGTGTGTGTATGTGTGTGTGTAAATCCATATGTATATGGGTGTGTGTATGTGTCTATGTGCGTATGTGTATGTATGTGTGTGTGTATGTGTGTGTATGTGTGTGAATGCATGTAAGCATGTATGTATGCATATGTATGCATGTGTGTGTGTATGCATGTAAGTATGTATGTATGTATATGCATATGCATTATGTATGCATATGTATGTATATGCATATGCATTATGTATGCATATGTATGTATATGCATATGCATTATGTATGCATGTATGTGTATGTATGTGTATGTGTCTCTATGTGTGTGTGTGTGTATTTCTCTATGTGTGTGTATGCATATATGTGTGTGTATGTGTCCATGTGTGTGCATATGTGTGTGTATGTGTGTGTGTGTGTCTATGTGTGTATATACATTTGTATCTATATATATGTGTCTATATGCATGTGTATGTGCGTGTGTAAATGTGTGTGGATGTGTGTATGTGTGTGTAAGTGTGTATGTGTCTATGTGTGTATGTGTGCGTGAATATGTGTGTGTGTATGTGTGTATCTATATATGTGTCTATATGCATGTGCATGTGTGTGTGTAAATGTGTGTATCTGTATATATGTGTCTATATGCATGTGCATGTGTGTGTGTAAATGTGTGTGGATGTGTGTGTGTAAGTGCGTATGTGTCTATGTGTGTATGTGTGTGTGTGTATGTGTGTGTGTGTATGTGTGTGTGTATATGTGTGTGTATGTGTATGTGTGTAAGTGTGTATGTGTCTATGTGTGTATGTGTGTGTGTATATGTGTGTGTGTATGTGTCTGTGTCGATGTGTTTATGTGTTTGTTTATGTGTGTATATGTGTGTGTGTATGCATGTGTATGTGTAAGTGTAAATATGTGTTTATATATGTGTGTGTGTATGTGTGTATGTGTATGTATGTGTGTATGTGTCTATGTGTGTATGTGTGTGTATGTGTGTGTATGTGTGTGTGTATGTGTGTGTATGCATGTAAGCATGTATGTATGCATACTCATGTGCATTATGTATGCATACTCATGTGCATTATGTATGCATTTGTATGCATGTAAGTATGTATGTATGCATATGCATATGTATTATGTATGTATGCATATGCATATGTATTATGTATGCATATGTATTATGTATGCATATGTATGCATGTATGTGTATGTGTGTGTATGTGTCTCTACGTGTGTGTATGTATGCATATATGTGTGTGTATGTGTCTGTGTGTGTATGTGTGTGTGTATGTGTGTGTGTGTCTATGTGTGTGTGTGTGTCTATGTGTGTATGTGTGTGTCTATGTGTGTATATACATGTGTATGTGTATATATGTGTCTGTATGCATGTGTATGTGTGTGTAAATGTGTGTGGATGTGTGTATGTGTGTGTGTAAGTGTGTATGTGTCTATGTGTGTGTGTATATGTATGTGTGTATATGTGTGTGTGTCTATGTGTGTGTGTGTATGTGTGTGTGTCTATGTGTATATGTGTGTGTCTATGTGTGTATATATGTGCGCATGTATGCATGTGTATGTGTGTGTGTAAATTTGTGTGTATATGTGTGTGTGTATGTGTATATGTGTGCATGTGTGTGTATGTGAGTGTATGTGTGTATGTGTGTGTGTCTATGTATGTGTGTGTGTGTGTGTCTATGTGTGTATGTGTGTGTCTATGTCTATATATACAGGTGTATGTGTATATATGTGTGTGTATGCATGTGTATGTGTGTGTGTGTAAATCTATGTGTATGTGTGTGTATCTATGTGTGTATGTGTATGTCTATGTGTGCATATACGTGTGTGTGTGTGTATATATATGTGTGTGTGTGGAAATGTGTGTGGATGTGTGCTTGTGTGTGTGTAAGTGTGTATGTGTCTATGTGTGTATGTGTGTGTGTGTGTATGTGTGTGTGTGTCTAATAAATCTGTGTGTGTGTCTATGCGTGTACGTGTGTGTGTGTCTATGTGTGTGTGTGTAAATGTGTGTGCATGTGTGTGTAAATGTGTGTGCATGTGTGTGTGTAAATGTGTGTGCATGTGTGTGTATGTGTGTGTATGTGTCTATGTGTGTATATGTGTCTATGTGTGTATATGTGTGTATATGTGTGTGTCTATGTGTCTATGTGTGTATGTGTGTGCCTATGTGTGTATATATATGTGTGTGTATGCATATGTATGTGTGTGTGTATGTGTGTATCTGTATATGTGTCTATATGCATGTGCATGTGTGTGTGTAAATGTGTGTATCTGTATATATGTGTCTATATGCATGTGCATGTGTGTGTGTAAATGTGTGTGGATGTGTGTGTGTGTGTAAGTGTGTATGTGTCTATGTGTGTATGTGTGTGTGTATATGTGTGTGTATGTGTATGTGTGTAAGTGTGTATGTGTCTATGTGTGTGTGTATAGGTGTGTGTGTATGTGTGTGTGTATAGGTGTGTGTGTATGTGTGTGTGTCTATGTGTTTATGTGTTTATGTGTTTTTTTATGTGTGTATATGTGTGTGTATGCATGTGTATGTGTAAGTGTAAATCTGTGTGTATATGTGTTTGTGTATGTGTGTATGTGTGTGTATGTGTGTGTATGTGTGTGTATGTGTATGTATGTGTGTGTATGCATGTAAGCATGTATGTATGCATGTAAGCATGTATGTATGCATGTAAGCATGTATGTATGCATGTAAGCATGTATGTATGCATATTCATGTGCATTATGTATGCATATGTATGCATGTGTGTGTATGCATGTAAGTATGTATGTATGCATGTGTGTGTATGCATGTAAGTATGTATGTATGCATATGCATATGTATTATGTATGCATCTGTATGCATGTATGTGTATGTGTGTGTATGTGTCTCTATGTGTGTGTGTATGTAAGCATATATGTGTGTGTATGTGTCTGTGTGTGTGTATGTGTGTGTCTATGTGTGTGTCTATGTGTGTGTCTATGTGTGTGTGTGTGTGTGTGTCTATGTGTGTGTCTATGTGTGTATATACATGTGTATGTGTATATATGTGTCTGTATGCATGTGTATGTGTGTGTGTAAATGTGTGTGGATGTGTGTATGTGTGTGTGTAAGTGTGTATGTGTCTATGTGTGTGTGTATATGTGTGTGTATATGTGTGTGTGTATGTGTGTGTGTGTCTATGTGTGTGTGTGTGTCTATATGTATATGTGTGTGTCTATGTGTGTATATATGTGCACGTGTATGCATGTGTATATGTGTGTGTGTGTGTAAATCTATGCGTATGTGTGTGTGTATGTGTGTGTATGTGTCTATGTGTGCATGTGTGTGTATGTGTCTATGTGTGTGTATGTGTGTATGTGTGTATGTGTGTATGTGTGTGTGTGTCTATGTATATATGTGTGTGTGTCTATGTGTGTATGTGTGTTTTGTTTCTATATATACAGGTGTATGTGTATATATGTGTGTGTATGCATGTGTATGTGTGTGTGTAAGTATATGTGTATGTGTGTGTATCTATGTGTGTATGTGTGTGTATCTATGTGTGTATGTGTATGTCTATGTGTGCATATACGTGTGTGTGTGTGTATATATATATATGTGTGTGTGTGGAAATGTGTGTGGATGTGTGCTTGTGTGTATGTAAGTGTGTATGTGTCTATGTGTGTGTGTATGTGTGTGTGTGTGTCTATGTGTGTATGTGTGTGTCTATGTGTGTATATATGTGTGTGTATGCATGTGTATGTGTGTGTGTGTAAATCTGTGTGTGTGTATGTGTGTGTGTGTGTCTATGTGTGTGTGTGTAAATGTGTGTGCATGTGTGTGTATGTGTGTGTGTGTATGTGTGTGTATGTGTCTATGTGTGTGTATATGTGTGTGTGTGTGTGTATGTGTGTCTATGTGTGTGCCTATGTGTGTGTGTATGCATAGGTATGTGTGTGAGAATTTGTGTGTGTGTGTGTATGTGTGTGAATGTTTGTGTATGTGTCTGTGTGTATGTGTGTGTGTGTCTATGTGTGTATGTGTGTGTGTATGTGTGTGTGTCTATGTGTGTGTGTGTCGATGTGTGTGTGTGTCTATGTGTGTATGTGTGTGTCTATGTGTGTATATATGTGTGTGTATGCATGTGTATGTGTGTATGTAAATTTGTGTGTATATGCATGTGTGTGTATGTGTGTATGTGTATGTGTCTATGTATGTATGTGTGTGTGCGTGTGTCTATGTGTGTATGTGTGTGTCTATGTCTATATGTACATGTGTATGTGTATATATGTGTGTGTATATATGTGTGTGTATGCATGTGTACATGTGTGTGTAAATATGTGTGTATGTGTGTATGTTTGTGTATGTGTGTATGTGTGTGTATCTATGTGTGTATATCTATGTCTATGTGTGCATATACATGTGTATGTATATATATGTGTGTGGATGTGTGTTTGTGTGTGTAAGTGTGTATGTGTCTATGCGTGTATGTGTGTGTGTCTGTGTGTGTTTGTGTGTGTGTCTATGTGTGTATGTGTGTGTCTATGTGTGTATGTGTGTGTCTATGTGTGTATATATGTGTGTGTAAATCTGTGTGTGTGTGTATGTGTGTATGTGTCTATGTGTGTGTGTCTATGTTTGTATGTGTTTGTCTACATGTGTGTGTGTAAATGTGTGTGTATGTGTGTGTGTACATGTGTATGTGTCTATGTGTGTATGTGTGTGTCTAGGTGTGTATATATGTGTGTGTGTGTATGCATGTGTATGTGTGTAAATTTGTGTATGTGTGTGAATGTGTATGTGTGTGTGTCTATGATTGTATGTGTGTGTGTCTATGTGTGTATGTGTGTGTGTCTATATGTATGTGTGTGTGTGTCTATGTGTGTATATGTGTGTATATGTGTGTGTATGCATGTGTATATGTGTGTGTAAATCTGTGTGTGTATGTGTGTGTGAGCATACCTTTGCCTCTCTCCGACCATGGCTAGGAGATTGTGTATGCATGTGCTCTCTCTCTCTCTCTCTCTCTCTCTCTCTTTCTCTCTCTCTCTCTCTCTCTCTCTTTCTCTCTCTCTCTCTCTCTCTCTCTCTCTCGTGTCTCAATCCCAACACAAATGTGCCGGGAGAAATTGAAATTTTTTTCACATTCTAGAGCGTTGCTTATGCAACGTTTTGAAATCTCAAAACATCGCTTATGCAATGCTCAAGCATCACAATCAGTTTGCGAACATTGGTACTAACATCGCTAGTTAGCGATGCTATTTGCAATGGTGCAAATTAGCATTGCATAAGCGATGCTCTGCATCGCTTATGTGACGAGACTTCTTTTTTTTGAATAAAAAATGGTTTCGTTGCTTATGTGATGCTTTTGTTGCATAAACGATGAAACGTGCTTTTTTCCATGGGGGTGTCGCTGTGCCCCCCAGTTTCTAGTAGTGCATGAATCATCAAGCTACCTTTAGGGTATGCTTTATACTTCTTCCAAATTCTTTTTCTAAACCACTTAAAACTTCTACAATCGTTATTGTTTATGAAAGTCCTTACATCGGGTTTTCTTCAAGACTTCAAATCCTTGAGACTTCATATAGTTTGGAAAATATAATGAAAGAAACGTGAAGTACTTGAATACGAGGAAGTACACCAAATTTGTCTATTTCATGCATAACTTTTACCTTGTAATACCTTATTTAGTCTTGTTGAAACTTGCTCTTTCTTTAATCTTTGTGAAGATCCTTGCTCCATGCCTTTGTACTTGTCTCATGATACTCGGTTACATAGTTTGTTGAATGCATTATGTGATCTCATAGCTTCTTGAATACTTAGAAAGACATTTAGCATAGTGCTATAGGTATTTAGTTATGCAATGGAGAATCCAAATTTACAAATAATAAAAGAAGCAATAAACTAAATACACCTCGAGAGTCTTTCTTTGAAGTACTATGCTTTGTTCTCTCGTCGAAGCTTTCCTCATACTTCTTTTGCTCAAGTATTGTGATCTCGTACCTTTCCAATAGATTACTCCACCTTAGAGTACTCTTGCATTATGAACAAGCAAGGGACAATATGGAGAGACTAAGGTAAAGTTTCTTTTCGTCCATGGCTGAATGAAGAGATTTTATCCCATATGTGATTAACCTTTTTTTACTAAGTTGAACCTTTTTACTAATTTGAACCTTTTTGTTTCTTTCTCTTTCCCTTGAAAAAGAATATGGATCCTTAGATATGAATCGTCATATCCATACAATCTAATAGGATCATCTATCATGAATAAATAAGATATATGGAGATAGAATCTCTTAATTACATCCGCATCCTTTTGACAAGTCAATGTCCTAACAAGACATCTAATCCTTGTTTAATGAAAATGCTATCCATGGATGATAATTCCTTTTCCCTCTCGCCATAAAACAAAATTTGTTAAATAGAAATTGTTTCCACCATCCCATGCAAGTGGAATCTTCTTCCAATTCATGGACCACATCCTCACTAAACCTAGTATGAATTCCATACCCAAAATATACCTCCAATGAGATCTAATCTAAAATGGATTTTTATGATAGATTGACTCTTATGAATTCTCTTGTACTTCAAACTAATTAATTTGGTTTAAATCAGTTAACTAATCATTGGATATACTTATTGTTGATATATTTTGGTAGTGATGTGTGTGAACACACTAGGACCATCGGAACACTTTTTTCCCTCTTTAGGAGTTGTTTTCCCTCGGCTTATATATACGCCTATAACCATAACAAGTTACTTATCTTTGTACATTCTCTTCGTAGTACATTCAGTATTGTGTGTTGTGCTCCAAGCTTCTTCTTCTTCTTACTTGTGATGTTTGCATGCTTCTGTAGACCTCAAACTCCAACAACTGTTATCAAAGTAGGTCATCGCTTCATCTAGGGCATCGTCGACACCTCTCGGGTCACACTCTCGTAATCACATAAAAATTGGTGAGCATACTCAAGGCAATTAGGAGTTAAAAACGACTTTGCTATGTGGTGTCAAAATCATGATCTGAGTTCATTAAAGCCTCTAAACACACTATCGTAGTGCCTATGTAGGCAATTTTATCTTTTTGTGCCAAACATATGTATATGATTCGGTTCACTTGTGTATGCACCTTAAAGTGTGCTACATGTTTAGTAGATCTTGGTAGGGTAGTCTTGTTTAGCTTTTTGAGATACAATCATTTTCTTGCATCAAGGTATTTTAGTCAATGGCCATGTATAAAAGCAGTGATGTATTCTGTATGTTGGATGTTGACGATAAGTTGGATGGTATGAATTACCCATTATGGGCATATATGATGCATCATGTATTGGTTGCAAAAGGACTGTGGAATATTGTGCAAGGTGTTGAAAAACGTCCTAGTACAACTGCAAATACAATTATTGATAGTGATGGAGATACATTGAAGATGATGTTCTTTAGGTTCTTTTTCATGTTGTGGTTCCTGTTGCACCTAATGCATAGCAACTTTGTTAAGATGGAAGGGATGCTCAAGCACATGCATTGATAGCCTTGTCTTTCAAACATGCCATTATTCCTCACATTCGCTCCTACACAATAGTAAAGGATGCTTGGGATACACTTACCAATTTATACTAGGCAAGAAATGAGGCTCATGTTGCTTACCTTTGAAAATAGCTGGAGAGTGAGCACATGAATGAACGAGATTCCGTGGATAGTTTTTTGGCAAAGATAAAAGATTTTAAGGAGTAATTGATTTCTACTGATGAAGTCTTGCTAGACAATTCACTTGTGCAAACTGTTCTAAATGGTCTTCCATATTCATATCAGGGTTTTACTTCTACTCTTTGATTGATGATGAAAGTGTTGGTGTAAATCACAAGCCTACACATTTGGCTTGGAAGATATCATGAAGACTCTACATGCATGAAGAACCATAGGAACACATACTAGTGATTACTTACCACTTTACCTTATTGTAAAAGTCAATTTGACTTAGAATCTTTTGTAATCACCTACCTAAGTGATTCGTGGAAAAAAGTAGCTAACTTGATTGAGAGAATATCTCCAAACCTTTAGGAGCTTGATCATAGGGAGCCAAGAATTTGAATTTGAATTCAAATTTTTAGTCATCACATATAAAGGTGATCAAGAAAAGTCGCGGTAATAGAGATCACTCCCGAGCTTCATTCTACTGTCATTGAGTGTGTGTGAGGACTACATCATAGCCTACACCTCTCTACACCATTAGGCAATGCTTGTCATGCCAATGGGATTGTAAACAAGTGTTAATTTATAGATACATTTACATTATTCATCTCTGTATTCTCTGATTGTCTACTCCAAAGTCTGTCAACTTGTCAAGGACATATCTCAGTCTATACTCCACCAAATTCAGTGATTCAAAGCTTGTTGGATTCACCTCAAAGTCATCTACATGCTGACAAAGTTTGAGTGATTTCATTCAGCCAATTCAGAGAAATCATTGTCGAGGTGCTCACTGGTCTACTTCTGCTACAGTCCTAAAAAGTCGGGGGTATAACTAATGTTGCTAAATCAATTTCTCTGAGTATAGTTCATTATTTTACATCATTCCACTTGCAAATGGTAGCTTACTAAGCTAATTGAATACCCCTAGAAGGAATTTGATCAATTGCTACTGTGTTGGTCACACTAAGCAAAACACTGAGCAGGTGTCAATACCAAAATAGAAGGTTTTCTTGAGTTTGTGACTTCCAAAGTTATCTGTTTTGATTCAATCATTACATACAACATTTTCAAAGGACATAGGGTATTTCTTGGTGTCATTGGAAAGCTAAGGGAATCTACTAATCAAGTCTGAAGCTAAAGAGGGCTGGTACAAAGCAGGTTTTAGCAGTACCTACTCAATCTCTTGTATCATCCATCCATCTTTCCCAACAGTGGTATCAGAGCAAATAAGGTAAAATGGGAGATGGTTTTCCTTCATTTATTGACAAATTGGATAGGAACAACTATCAAGCTTGGCCTCTAAGGATGAAGACCTACTTACAAGGAAGGAGTCTATATGGATACATCTCAGGAGATGAGGAATTGCCCTCATTCAAAGCAAAAGGTTTGCCAACCAAGGAGGAACAAGAAAAACTCAACACATGGTGTGCAAGGGATGAATTGGCAAGGTCTTATTTACTTAACTCTATATCTGAATTTCTTTTACCTCATTTCAGAAATTGTAAGACTTCCCAAGAGACTTGGGAAACCTTTTCATCATATTTTTCCTCCAATACAAGGGCTAGGAAAAATCAGTTGTGGATTCAGTTCACAACACTAAGAAAGCAACCAAAGTAAGCTGTTTCAGAATTTGTGACCAAGATCAAAGATATTGCAGTTCAGTTAGCAAGCATAGGAGAAGAGATTGAAGAGGAACAAATTGTAAGGCAGGTAATTAATGGAATCAAGGCTAATGACAAGTGGGAAAGCTTCACCACTGCAATGGATCTCTACATGGACATGCACACTCCAGATCTTACAACTCTCATGGGACAACTATTTACACATGAAGCAAAGCTCACAAAGAATGGAGATACATCCAAAGGTAACAACTCTTCTACCCTATACACTGATAAGAAGTCTAAGGATAAAGGCAAGAATAAGAAGGTGGAAGATGAAGGCTCTACCTCCCAAGCCAACTATGCAGGGAGAGGTAGATCTTCAAGAGGCAGGGGCAGAGGAGGTAAGCAAGGAAGGGGGAGACCCTATAATTCATCACCATGTAACATTTGTGGTTTGTCAAACCACACCACAGATGAGTGTTACAGGAATTACAAAAATCAGAGAGGAAGAGGCTACCAAAGAGGTGGATACTCTCAGTCTAGAGGAAGGTTCAACCATCACCAAGGCCACAACAACAATTATAACAACAACTACAACAATAATTACAATGGCAACTACCAAGGGGGATTCAGAAACAGAAGGGACTACAACAACTACACAGAGGAGCAGGATGACTCTCTATTGATCATGAACATGACTTCAAAGTCAGGTACAAATGATGATCACTTATTTTATATTGATTCAGGGTGTTCAAATCATGTGGCTGGTAATGTGGCACTACTCTCTGATCTTGAGGAACCCAAAGGTAAACACCAAGTCCAAATAGGTGATGATACAAAGCATTCTGTAATTAAGGTTGGAAATGTGAAAACTAGTGATGGTAATCAGAATTTGTTGAGTAGGGTACTTTATGTACTAACAATTACAAAGAACTTAATGAGTGTTGGTCAGATTGTAGAGAAAGGCTTGTAGGTCATGTTCAATCAATATGGAGCATTTGTGGAGGACCCAAGACAAGGATTCAAAAGGATAGCTAAAGGAGAAAAATCAGGTAGACTTTTCACTTTTGAGTTGGAAGATACAAAAAATATTGCATTA
The DNA here is from genome assembly GCA_020310875.1 of Ceratopteris richardii. NCBI lineage: Eukaryota > Viridiplantae > Streptophyta > Polypodiopsida > Polypodiales > Pteridaceae > Ceratopteris > Ceratopteris richardii. The sequence goes on along the minus strand of CM035438.1, from coordinate 71,666,028 downwards.
TACAATTATAAGGATGAGACACTTTCAGAGCTTGAGATTTGGCACAAGAGATTAGGGCACATAGGAGAAAGGACCTTGAAGAAAATGTGCAGGGACCAATGTGTGCTTGGGATACCTAATGTATCCAAGCAACATATGATTTACAAGTGTGGTGCTTGTCAATTTGGTAAGTCGCACAGGTTACCCTTCTCCAAGAAAGGATATATGCATGAAGACTACCTGGAGCTGGTACACACAGATGTTTGGGGACCTAACAAAGACCCCTCAGTCTCAGGTTCAAGGTACTATGTGTCTTTTATTGATGACTATAGCAGATGGGCTGTATTATACTTTATGAAGCACAAGGATGAAGTATTTAATTGTTTAAGAAATATCTTGCATTAGTTAAAAATCAGACAGGAAGGAATTTGAAGAGGCTAAGATTAGATGGAGGAGGTGAGTACTTCTCCAATGAATTTGAGGACTTCTTACAGGACAGAGGCATCAAAAGGGAAGTAACAACAAGGTACTCTCCTAAACAGAATGGGGTAGCAGAAAGAAGAAATAGGTTAATTGTTGAGACAGCTAGATCTATGCTTAATGAGAAGAAATTACCTAACTATCTATGGGCAGAGAGTGTTTCTACTGCCACCCTATCTCATAAACAGGTTACCATCAAAGTCACTTGATGGTATGACACCATATGAAGCTTGGCATGGTAAGAGACCATCATTGGATCATTGCAAAATTTTTGGATGTGTAGCATATGTACACATACATTCATAGGTAAGAGGAAAGCTAGATCCTAAGGCTGAAAAATGTATTTTCATTGGATATGATTTAAATAAAAAAGGTTACAGGTTTTATAACCCTACCAATAAGGGATTTATGGTAAGCAGAGATGTGATCTTTGATGAGAATGATTCTTGGTATGAGAATGAATGCAAGAAGGTCAAACTACCCTATGATTTGGAAGAGGAATTTCCAAAACTTACAAAGGAGGAACCAACTCAAAAAGAAGACTCAAGTTCAGATGATGAAGATACTATCAACCTTGAAGAGTTCAAGGCATGGAATTCCAAAGGCAAAATGAAGATGAAAAAGCTTGAGGACATACCAGAATCTTCAACTCAATCAATCAGAAGGTCTCAAAGAGAAAGCAAAAAACCTATCAGATATGAGTATGATACATCTCTTGTTACTAAACATTCAGTTTATCTTGCAAAGGATTTGTCAAATGAAGAACCAGGTTCATATGAAGAAGCAATCACCAAATCAGAATGGAAAGAAGCTATGGATGAGGAGATTGAAGCACTCAAGGAGAGTGATACATGGGAGCTAGTACCCAAGAAGGAATCCATGAAGGTAATAGGATCCAAATGGATCTATAAGTTGAAAAGAAATTCTGATGGCACAATTAACAGGTACAAGGCAAGGTTAGTAGCCAAGGGTTTTGCACAAACCCAAGGCATTGACTATGAAGAAACATTTTCTCCTGTGGCCAAGATGCCAACAATCAGAGTGTTGGTGAGTGTGGCTGCATCAAAGAATTGGAACATGTACCAATTGGATGTCAAGAATGCTTTCTTGAATGGATGGATCTCGAAAGAGGTTTATATGTCACAACCTCCTGGCTATAAAGACCATAAGAAGGTAGCTTATGTTTGCAAATTAAAGAAGGCTTTATATGGATTGAAACAGGCACCTAGGGCATGGAATTACAAGCTAACTACATACCCCCAAGACCAAGGTTTTGTCATGAGTAAGGCATAGGGTACAATCATTGCATACAACATTTTCAAAGGACATAGGGTATTTCTTGGTGTCATTGGAAAGCTAAGGGAGTCTACTAATCAAGTCTGAAGCTAAAGAGGGCTGGTACAAAGCAGGTTTTAGGAGTACCTACTCAATCTCTTGGATCATCCATCCATCTTTCCCAATAGAAAGTCAATCCAAATGCCTTAACATTTGAGGATTTCATCTTTGTTTTATTGCGAGAAGATCAATCTAGGTAGAAGAGGTCCATTTTTCATGTTGCATATCAAGTTTTCCTAGCTAGTCAAAAGGGCAAGGGGTAAATGGAGGTCATATGCTAGTAAGCAAAAATCTACTAATTCTGCACAATCAAAGAAGGATGAGAAAGCTGAGATAAAAATAGAAAAATAGAAATTGTTTTGCAAATAGTGTAAAGGGAATGATCATCTCATTAAGAGTTGTCCAAAATTGGCTACAAAAGAGGCAAAGAAGAAAGAGGTTGGAATGGTTGTTGCAAAAGCCTCTACACCCAAAACAAATTCTACTAATCTTGTGTAGAATGAAGAATGGGCATTTATTACTGTTTGCAATTATGACTCATCTTCTCATGAATGGTGTGTGTCTGTAGTAGACTTTGATGTTCGGTACGTTGATAGTGGGGCAACCAAATGTATTACCTCACATTGTAGTTTCTTCACTTCACTTGAGCTTGTCCCTATAGGGAATACTCTCATATGTGCCAACAACTCCTCTTATCCTATCATGGGAGTTTGTAAGATAATTTTGACTACTATTGATGGTAGTTCTTTTACATTATTAGATGCTTTATTTGTGCTAGGGATCAAGAAAAATCTTTTATCAATTTGAGCATTAGCCAAGATTGGCTTGGTTGTGAAATTTGTTGATGAACAAATGTACAGTTCATGATCTGTCAAATGGCGATGTGATTATTACTTCTAGCATTTTATGTAGTGGGTTGTATAAGCTCATAGATTGTGCAAAATCTGTGAATAATTCAACATGTGCAATTCAAGATTCTCATGCTACGTCGGATGCAAAGCTTGGCATGCATGCTTTAGTCATCTGAATTTTTCTAGTTTTCCATGCTTGCAAAAATATGAAGTGGTGTCCTATCTACCCAAACTTGAGGCATCTAGTAAACATGTCTCTAGAAATTGCAGCTTGTCCACAATGATGTTTGCAGTCCTATGCAGAGACCTTCTTTCGGGAACCATATTTACTCCATGACTTTAATGGATGATTTTTGCAGGCATGCATGGGTATATCCATCAAAAGCAAATTCTGAAGTATTTATGTGCTTCAAACAATTTCTTGTTTTGGCTAAAATTCTATTAGCATGTAAAATGGGCACCCTCCATTCTGATCGTGGGGGAATATATGTCTTCTGATTTTAATGCATTTTTGGGTGAACTTGGGATAAAAAATTAGTGTACAATGTGGTATACACCTAAACGAAATGGAGCTGTTGAAAGGAAGAATAGGTCACTCACTCATGGAAATGGTGAGGTGTATGGTCAAGATTCGGGCTTTAGCACATAGTTTCTAGCTTGAGGCTATTATGTTTGCAACATACGTACTAAAGAGGTGTACATTAAAGCATTGTATTCTATCAAATCATGGTGGCAAGCCATCTATTCCTCATCTACATGTCTTTGGTTGTCTAGCATATGCATTAGTGTTTGAACAACAATTTAGGAAGTTGGATGATAAAGCAATTAAATATATTTTTGTTGGGTACAGTTCTGAAAGCAAAGGATATCATTTATATCATCAACATACTAAATGCATTTTGGTTAGACATGATGTTCTTTTTGTGGAAGATACAATTCAACCATTACTTTCATGTACAAACGAGACATCAGTTAGCTCCAAAGATTTGTATGACACTTTGATGCCTCCTTTTACAGGTGGATAGTCTAGTGCTGGTCCAAACGAGGGGATTTCTCATCCTTTGCAGGTTTCACATGCTGATGCACACCATTCCATTTTTGATGTAGATTTACATGATGAACTTGTTGATGAGAGGTCTAATATAGAGGAGGCAAAAACTATGCCTAAATGGTTGGTAAAGACTTTGCAAGATAACAAATTAGATGCACCTCTATCATATCATACTCATTCAAGGTCTCATAGTGCTTCCTTTGCATCAAATTTATATGATATGGCTGCCTCTAGTCTTTGTGAAGAGAATGAGCCCTTTTCATTTTATGAAGCACTAGTCAACAAAGACATGACAACTAGGCCTACATAATTTTTCAAATGATAACTCTTTTACAAAATTAATTTTAATAAATACACACCAATTTAAATATCAATTTTTATTATTCTTACTCCATTTTGTGCAAGCTGAGGAGTGCTCGAGCTTGAGGAGTATTAAATCTAAGTACGTACCAATTTTCATAGTTTTTAGAGCTCATTTGAGCCTCCAAATTAGCCTAGGAACCTATTTTTTAACTAAGCCAGATACTAGGTATAGACATGGCTAACGCTAGTCAAATACTATAAAAGGATCTAGAGAGATCATTTTTGGGGGAGAAAATTGGGAATTGAAGTGAACAAAAGAGCTTGTAATATTGTTTTTCTGTTAATGAAGCATTCCATTGCTCCATCTCTTTGTCTTGCCTTGTGTGCACATGTGTTTGTACATGTGTGCATGCTTGTCTACTTCTCACCCACTCACTTTTGCACTTCACTTGCTCACGATTGTCATACCCTCCTCACTTCTTCCTGGATTGAAAATTAAGAGGTTGATCTCCTCACATTGGTACTTGTCATTGTGCTAGAGTGACACCAAAATTGGCACCATTGCTAGGGATCAAGCTTTGAGGATGAGTGTGTGATGGTAAGACATAGAGACATGTGATGGAATCATAGGTAATCTTTTACTTTTTACTTTTCTACCTCCTTCATCATCACCACCACCATCTCTACTCTCCATCTCCTTCCATGCTCATCTTCACCATTTTGGTCATATCCCCACATTCCATCTCCATTTCCTCATTTCACTGGTGAGCATGAGAGAGAGAGAGCAAACTTGTGTGCATTGTTTTTGCATGTTTCTTAAGCATTAATCTTGCAGGTATCAACATCAACAATAGTTGCAACAACCAACAGATATAGAAAACCTCTACGCATGTCTCAAGGTGTTGATCTCTATCCATCACAATAGAAAAAAAAGTTGTCTTTTGGTAACACTAAGTGCACCATTATAGAGTAGAGGCACTCAGCCCAACAAGAATGAAACTACAGATGGTTGATGGTCACATAGAGAGACCCTTAGGACTACTAGAAGGAATAACTCTCACTACCTGTGGTGTAGAGTTTGAGTATACCTTTGTCATATGTGACTTTAGCAATAGTCAAGCCTACGAGATGATTTTGGAAAGAACATTCATGAGACAGTTGCAGGTAGTGCATGATTGGTGAACCAATTCCTTTTATTTGTAACACTTAGGTGTTACAACTAAAGTAAACCTCAAAGAATACTCTCATAGATATGTCCCCACTATAGAGTGGAATCCCATCCATAGTGCCACAGATGACACAGAGTCACTGCATTCCATAGGATCAAGATCCTCATGGATGCATGAAGACACTCACATATGGATGTGTAAAGTTGCAGTAGAAGAAGATGTTGGAAATCAATGTACATTTGGTACATTTCCTACAAATCCCATTTCAAGACTTAGCATTTTTGAACAATTTGGGAAAAACTTTTTGAAGCTAGATAGATAGAGCTTGGCAAGAGCTATCTAGTGGTATGCTTCATTTTTCCATCAGAGGTCAAATTTGGAAGAAAAGTCAAACTCTAATTGTGCTCAAATAATGAAAAGTTAGGTGATCTCCAAAAACAAGTTTGGCGATGATTTTTTGAAAACTCATGAAAAGAAAAGGCGACTTCTATTTTTAACGCTCACTATTTTTTAGCAAAAAACAAAAGCACAGGATCATAAGTAAAACAACATTGGAAGTTTTTTATTTTGTACTACGTGTTTGCTTTATTGGCCATGTGCACGTTTTAGCTTTATTGAGAAGTCCTTCACTATAGCTTTATTCATGGAGACTTAACCTATAAAAGGAGCATGGTGGGCATACTATGAGATATAACTCAAAGATCTCAAGCTAGAGTTTGAAGATTCTGAAGCTGTGGAGGTGAAGATTTGGTGAAGGAGAGGCTACTCCCTTGGAGCAAGAATTCTTCTACAAGGTGGTGGTAACTATCTTTTGTGAGTTAACCTTATATTTTGTTTTTAGGGTTTCTCTACCCTAATCTCAAAATTAAGGTTGGTTGATTTACAATTTTGTTACACTATTTTGTGAGAATAAGGTTAACTTCATTGCTCATTCACTTCACACACTTAGATTATTTCAGCATAATCTAAATTTTGTATCATCATCTTCTTGCATATTCTTCCATTAGTGTGTGAACCACTTTATATGGTTGAGTAGTACTCCTATGTTGTAATTTGGACATCTATTTTTTAGTGAGTAAGCACCTAGCTTACGTTCTCTATCCTTGTCTCAAGATCTCTTTCTTTCTATCTCTCACTTATCATCTTAATTACTTAAGTGTGTATGCTCAAAAGGTTTTAGTATTGGAACGATCCTGGGGCCCCAAATTCCAACACTTGGTATCAGAGCATAATTGACATACACACTTAGTTAAGATGAGTGAGATTAGAATTGAGATTGAGGACAAGTTGGATGGATCTTCTTCTTATTATCCCATGTGGAGTTCCATGATGATGAATATTTTGGTAACAAAGGATTTATGGAGTATCGTGAATGGATCCTTAACAAGACCCAGACGAGAAGGGGAAGAAGGGGCTACAACAACTTCAAGAGGTACTGGAATTACTATTATAGAACCAATTGAAGAAGAGGTAACCACCTCGACATCTAGAGTCACAGGTAGGTCTTTTCCTATAGTTCCTCCTACTGAAGATCGGGCAAGATGGGATACTAGAGATGCTTTAGCACTCTCATTCATAGAAATGAGTGTCAAAAAGCATATTCTACCAAATATCAGATCTTGCAAAAGTTCTAGACAAGCTTGGTTGAAGCTTAAGAATCTTTTTCAAATCAGAAATCATGCTAGGAAAGCTCACTTGAGGAGACAACTAGAAAATACAAGGATGAACGTGAGAGATGAACTTCTAAATGTGGGAGTTGAGATATCTGATGAAGAAATGGTAAATACGCTGATTAATTCACTTCCTATTTCATATCGATCTTTTATAACCACTCTTACCCTTACCACAAGAGGTAGAGAGGTTACATTTGAAGAGCTAGAGTTCTTGTTACTTGAAGATGAAGATCAATTGAAGGGAATGGAAGAGATTGAAGAAGCACTTTCATCTTCATCAAAGGGTAAAAAGAAGAAGAAGGATAAGAAGGAAAAGCAATCCAAGAAGGAAAGTAGGTCCCTCTCACCTTCTACTTCAGATTCTGTTTCCACTTCATCTAAAGAGAAGTCTTCTAAGAAGAAGGAAGTAATATGTTTTTACTGCAAGAAACCTGGACATTTAAAAGCAACATGTTATAAAAGGATTGCAACAAAAAAGAAAAAGGCATCAGGTAATGTTGCAGAAGATTAAAAAAAAGAGAAATCTCAAGGTGATTCTTATGCCTGTATCACCATTGAGGAAGTAGCTCTTGATCAGGCAGCTTTACAAGTTCTTTCAGCAAGTCCTTGGATATTTGACTCAAGTGCTACAAAGCGTATGACAACTTGTAGAGATGTGTTTTCTTCTCTTTCCTATCCTTCAGGTAGAAGAGTTACTATTGCAAATGGCAATGATTTGGATGTTGTGGGAATAGGTACAGTAACCCTAAAGTCAAGAGAAGGTGGTAATTTTTAGATTTCAGATGTTCTATATGTACCTGAAATGAAGAAGAATTTGTTATCTATATCTGCATTTTTGAGTAATGGTTTTAAAGTTGTATTTGAGAGAGATCTTTGTAAGATCTTATCACACAAAGAAAACAAGTGTATTTTAAAAGCTGAGCATAGAGGAGGGATCTTTGTTTTGTAAAAAATAAGTCAGGCATATGCAGTCAAATCTTCGTCACCGGTGGAAGATATGAAGCTATGGCATGAAAGATTTGAACATATTAGTTTTCGAGCTCTCAAAAGTATCAAAGACAGAGGTATGGTTGAGAGTTTACCCTCATTCAAGATACTACACAATTCAGATATATGTGAAGGTTGTCTTGAAGGTAAGATGCATAAACTACCTTTCAAGAAACATGGTCATATTACAGCTACTAGGAAATTGTAGATTATTCATTCATATGTGAATGGACCTATGAGAGCAGACTCTATTCAGGGCTTCAGGTATTTTTTTTAATTCATTGACGATTTTATGAGATACTCATGGATATATGGTCTTAAGTTGAAGTCAAAATTCTTTCCTATGTTCAAGAAGTTTGTAGCTATGGTTGAAAATGAAAATCAGGAAAGTATCCAGATTCTCAGAAGTGATATAGGTGGAGAATACTTGTCAAATGAGTTCGAGACATTTCTTGATGAGAAAGGTATTAGTCGACACCTTACTATTGCTTGTATTCCTCAACAGAATGGTGTTGTCGAAAGAAAGAATAGAATACTTGTTGAGGTGATGCGGAGCATGATGGTGTCCAAGAGGCTTTCAACAAAATTTTGGTTTGATGCAATACATACAGCTAATAACATTTTGAATAGGTCATCTACAAAAGCTTTAAAGGTAATCACACCTTATGAAGCTTATTATGGTAGAAAACCTAATGTGAGTTATTTTAGAGTGTTGGATCACTTTCTTATGTACATGTTGAGAGAAAGGACCGAGGCAAACTAGATGTAAAGGCAAAGACAACTGTTTTTATTGGATATCTTGCTGAAAGCAAAGGATACAGGTTTTATGTTCTAGAGACAGGTGAAGTTATTCTTTCATGTAATGCTTAGATTGTTGAAAATAAGGTTTATGATAAAGAAGTAGAATATCTAGAGTTCATTAGTGAACATGGCTATGGATTTTTTAGAAAGATTCTAGATGTACATGTTCAACCATATCACGAGGGAGTTAAAATTCCTAGGATTCAAGAAAAGATGAAGAAAGAGGAATTTCACAACCTTCTACAGAGTCAGTTCCACAAGAGACTTTGGTTCTAGAAATGGAAGAAGTTAAAGTTCCAGAAAGTCCTAGTACCTCAGTAGGACAATTTCCAAAACTTGTGGAAGTTGAAGGGTCAAAAAGAGTTTCACCACTATTTAAAGATACACCTACTTGGTTATATCAAACTTGGAAAGATAGTGGTATAAAGTCTTTTACTGAAAGAACAAGGAGTCAGACTAGACAACAACAACAAGATCATATAAGAACAAGAATTCAGACTGGACATCAACAACAAAAAGATCATGTAAGTTTTGCTGAAGACTTTGAGATTCATGATATTTTGGCTTTTACGATAGTTGAAGATGATCCTGCATGTGTTAAAGATGCATTTAACATTCCTATTTGGAGAACAGCTATGCAAGAAGAGATCGATTCTATTCATAAGAATCAAACTTGGTAGCTATGTGAGTTACTAGAGGGAAAGAAGGCTATAGGTGTAAAATGGATCTTCAAAATCAAAAGGAAAGCAGATGGTACTATTGATAGGTACAAAGCAAGATTGGTTGTCAAAGGATATGCACAACAAAAAGGTATTGATTATGATGAGACGTTTGCTCCTACATCTAGGATGAATGATATTAGGTCAATACTTGCTTTAGCAGCACATTTTGGTTGGCATATATATCAACTTGACATTAAGACCGCTTTTATTAATGGTGATTTACATGAGGATGTGTATATTCAGTAGCCAGAAGGTTTTGAAGAGACAGGTAAAGAACATTTGGTATGTAAGCTTATAAAAGCTTTGTATGGTTTAAATCAGGCACCTAGAGCATGGTATGAAAAGATACATACATATCTTTTGTCCATTGATTTCCATAACTTAGATGTAGCTCCAACTCTTTATGTGAAAGTTGAACTAGGTATGATGATTATAACAATCATTTATGTGGATGATATTATAGGCATAGGTCCCAGAGATGAAGATTTGCAAATGTACAAAGAACAATTGAAGCAAACATTTGATGTGAATGATTTAGGCATTTTGCATTATTATCTTGGGATTCAGTTTCTGTTTAATGATGAGTGTATTTATATGACACAGCAAAAGTACATTGAGAAACTTTTGGAAAGGTTTCATATGAGTGATTCTAAACCTATGCAAACACCTATGGATCAGAACGCATCTTTACAGATGGTAGCAGATGCAGAGTCATTTGATGTTAGTTTATATAGTCAAGCAGCTGGATGCTTGATATATCTGTGTAATACACGTCCTGATATACAATTTGCAATTTCTCAAGTATCAAGGTTCATGCAGAATCGGACAGTGTTACATTGGAAAGCAATAAAGCAGATTTTTCAATATTTGAAGGGAACTTCAAATTATGCTATGGTATTTTTGAAATCTATACATTTGTTACTAAAAGGATTTTCAGATTCTGATTGGGTAGGTGATAGAGACACAAGAAGAAGTACTAGTGAATTTTGTTTTTATCTTGGGGATTTTCTTATCTCATGGCTTTCAAAGAGACAACCCACTATTGCCACTTCATCGTGTGAAGCTGAATATCGTGCATCATTTACAACTACTCTAGAGTCAGTTTGGTTGCAAAAGATTTTCAATTATCTAGATGTGAGAGTACATGAACCCATTCAGATATTTACAGATAGCCAGAGTGCAATAGCTATAGCTAAGAATCCAGTGCATCATGCAAGGACAAAGCAAATAGAGGTACACTACCACTATATTTGACAGCAGATAGCTAAGAAGCACATTGAGCTAGTTTATGTTCCTTCTAGTGAGAATGTTGCAGATATATTTACCAAAGCATTGAATAGAGACAATCATGAGAAGATTTGGAGGTTACTGAAGCTTGTACCAATATGACATTGAAGGAGGGATTGTTGGAAATCAATGCACATTTGGTACATTTCTGGCAAATCACATTTTAGGACTTAGCATTTTTGAAAAATTCGGGAAAAACTTTTTGAAGCTAGATAGATAGAGCTTGGCAAGAGCTATCTAGTAGTATGCTTCATTTTTCTATCACAGGTCAGAGTTGGAAGAAAAGTCAAACCCTAATTGTGCTCAAATAATGAAAAGTTAGGTCATGTCCAAAAACAAGTTTGGCGATGAGTTTTTGAAAACTCATGAAAAGCAAAGGTGGCTTCTATTTTTAACACTCACTATTTTTTAGCATAAAACAAAAGCACGCGATCATAAGAAAAACAACGTTGGAAGTTTTTATTATTGGACTACGTGTTTGCTTTATTGTTCATGCCCACATTTTAGCTTTATTGAGAAGTCCTTCACTATAGCTTTATTCATGGAGACTTAACCTATAAAAGGAGCATGGTGGGCACACTATGAGATATCACTCAAAGATCTCAAGCTAGAGTTTGAAGATTCTAAAGCTTTGGAGGTGAAGATTTGGTGAAGGAGAGGCTACTCTCTTGGAGTAAGAAGTCTTCTACAAGGTGGTGGTAACTATCTTTTGTGAGTTAACCTTATATTTTGTTTTTAGGGTTTCTCTATCCTAATCTCAAAATTAGGGTTGGTTGATTTACAATTTTGTTACACTATTTTGTGAGAATAAGGTTAACTTCCTTGGTCATTCACTTCACACACTTAGATTATTTCAACATAATCTAAATTTTGTATCATCATCTTCTTGGATATTCTTTCATTAATGAGTGCACCACTTTATATGGTTGAGTAGTACTCCCATGTTGTAATTTGGACATCTATTTTTAGTGAGTAAGCATCCAGCTTATGTTCTCTATCCTTGTCTCAAGATCTCTTTCTTTCTATCTCTCACTTATCATCTTAATTAATTAAGTGTGTATGCTCAAAAGGTTTTAGTATTGGAACGATCTTGGGGCCCCAAATTCCAACACTTGGTATCAGAGCATAATTGACATACACACTTAGTTAAGATGAGTGAGATTAGAATTGAGATTGAGGACAACTTGGATGGATCTTCTAATTATCCCATGTGGAGTTTCATGATGATGAATATTCTAGTGACAAAGGATTTATGGAATATCAACAATGGATCCTTAACAAGACCCAGACGAGAAGGCGAAGAACGGGCTACAACAGCTTCAAGAGGTACTGGAATTACTATTACAGAACCAACTGAAGAAGAGGTAACCACTTCGACATCGAGAGTCATAGGTAGGTATTTTCCTACAGTTCCTCCTACTGAAGATTAGGTAAGATGGGATGCTAGAGATGCTTTAGCACTTTCATTCATAGCAATGAGTGTCAAAAAGCATATTCTACCACACATCAAATCTTGCAAAAGTTCTAGACAAGCTTGGTTGAAGCTTGAGAATCTTTTTCAGAGCAAAAAGCCTGCTAGGAACGCTCACTTGAGGAGACAACTAGCAAATACAAGGATGAAGGCTCGTGAGTCAATTCAAACCCACGTTATGAGACTCATGGACTTGAGAGATCAACTTCCAAATATAGGAGTTGAGATATGTGATGAAGAAATGGTAAATACACTGAATAATTCACTTCCTATTTCATATCGATCTTTTATAACCACTCTTACCCTTACCACAAGAGATAGAGAGGTTGCCTCTGTACAACCTTTGACTAACTTTGAGTGGACAGACAAATGTGAAAACTGCTTTAAAGAGATTAAACGATGATTGTGTTTAGCACCAATCTTGACTACACCAGATTGAAAACAGGCCATTCCATGTTCATGTGGATGCATCCAAATACGTTATTGGGTGTGTATTGGCACAACCTTTAGACAATTGAATGTGACTGAACGAAATTATACCACTATGAAAAGAGAAGGATTTGGCATGGTATATGTGGTTAAAAATTTTAGACATTATTTGCCTTCAAATGAATTTAAATTTTTAACAGACCATCAAGCATTACTCTATCTTGTGAGAGAACTTTGCAATACTGGCAGATTAGTAAGATGGTTCCTCTTACTAATGCAATATGACTTTGAATTTATGCTTAGGAAAGGTAGACCTCACTTTAGGTGGATCACCTTTCTATACTAACTTTAGGATAGTCTCCTCAAGGAGTATCAGATGACCTTCCTGATCCCTACTTGTTGAATCCAAAAGTAGTGTCTGAATGGGCCAAGAATATAGTGCCTATTCTAACATTTGGGCCCAAACATCCTGTATTGAGAGCCAGAGATAAAGAAGTGGTGAGGTCTCAAAAATACCACATATTGGCTGAGAGTGTGTGTATAAGCACACTAATGAAGGCATACTTGCTTGCTGTGTAGCTGAAGATGAGCATGAAAAGTGGTTTCAAATAGCACATGTAGGTGCACTTCAGCAATACCACTCTAAATATTGAACCCTATAGACTATGCAAAGATTAGGAGTATACTGGCCCACAATGGAAGCAAATGTCCATAGGATATGCAAGGAATGCCCAATCTATAGTATTCGACCATCGGTAGAACATGCCACTCTATATCAAGTATCTTTAGCACGAAATTGGAGTGTACCTTTAGTAGCCTTTTGAGGACGAAAACATTCTCTCAAGAGATGACATTGGTTAGATGAAAGAGCTTAGAACAAGAAGCACTAGACTACGCACTCATTGGAGATAATTTATACAAATGCGAAAGAGAAGGATACCTAAGATTGTGTGTCCATGAGAGTGAATATCTTAAGATCTTAGAAATTGTGCACCAAGGAGTAGCAAGAGGAAATTTTGGACCAGACCATGTGATCTAGGAAATTTTATTTGCAAGTCTTTGGTGGCCAATCCTTCACATGGATGAGAATACCTATGTGAAGCAGTGTGATATCTGTCAGCAAACTCAATATCCAATACGTAAAGATGAGATGCCACTAAAACCCATGATGGGAGGATGCACATTCTTAAAATGGGGAATAGACTTTATAGGTCCTACTAATCCTCCAGCTAAGAGTTCACATGCTGAATACATTATTGTTGTCACAGACTATCTAACCAAATGGGTAGAAGTAAAAGCTATGATGAAGAACGATGCTCAAATGATGGCTAAGTTCCTATTCAAGAATGTGTTTACCAGATACATTTTACCAATAGAGTTTTTAAATGATAAGGGTATGCAATTCTTGAACAGAATCATTGAAAACCTTCTCTCGGAAGTTTGCCCCCTATTGCCCACAAGCTAATGGACAAGATGAGGGCACCAATAAGATACTATGTAATGTATTGACAAAATTGGTAAATAACAAATGCTTTGATTGGCACAAATAGCTACACCACATTGTTTGGGCATATCGAGTTGCCTATAAAACGGTACTTAATGCCGCACCCTTTTAGATGGTATTTGGCCAGAATGCGGTATTGCCACTAGATTTCTTGATCCCTACGTTAAGAGTAGGACAAGAACATCAATGGACCAGCCATGATCTCTCGTCTAGAATCTTTGATCTTGAACAATTAGGTGAAACAAGATTAAGAGCAGCTATAGAAATATATGCAACAAAGAAAAGGCAAAAGGAATACTTTGATGCCCATGTGAAGGATAAGGGCTTGAAAGTGGGAGATTTAGTCTTAGTATACACCTTCAAGCAACATGCATGGAAGTTGGAGAAGTGTGGCTATGGACCTATGATTATTAATAGAATATCAACAAGTGGAGCTGTCTAATTAGCCACTCTAGAAGGTGATATTCTACCTAAATACATCAGTGGATGAAAAGTAAAATTATATAAAAAACCCATCACAAAGGAAATGTTAAATTAACTCAACACTACAAAGAAGGAAGAGGAAAAATGAGTTCAAGAAGAAGCGCATGCAGAAGACTTAGAATGCATTCGACAAATGAAATTGAGGAGACTTGGTAGAGATCAACCTACATCATATACTCATAGCACTCCAAGATATCACATGGCCATGTGCTAAGCATCAAGTTTAATGTCCCCTCAAATTATTGATCGATGTCCTTTCGTGACCCTAGAGGTAGGAAAAGGAAAGAATACAAGGATTGTAAGATCCTTGATTGACTCAGGTGCAGCTACTAGTGCAGTTAGACTTTCTTACTGTCAAGAATTGCAATTAAGCATCAATCCTATAGAAGCATATCTCATAGGATTCGGAGGTGTGGAAACCCCTTGCATGGGCAAGGTGGAGCTTCCCATCTACCTTCAAGATGTTCTAATGATATTCAAAGTGGTGTCAAGACAAGGATCTCACTTAACTTCTTGTCTTGGGTCAAGACTGGATCTATGACCATGCAGTCAACCGGAACCTAAGAAGTGGACTTCTTCAGACCTAGGTAAATCAAAATTGCATCATAGTTGAGTTAGAAAATCAAGCACTCAAGGAACTAGGAAAGGCACCCACATCTGGTCCTTCTTGACGGGTAATGGGAATATAGGTGTTTCCTTCTTCTCCTTCGCTCATGTCTCCTATCTTGTCGAAGGGTATTTTTGGCACTGTTCTATGAGAACCTACCTGGGAAGGAGGTTTTGCTACTTCTGGCACTTGATTTGCTACATGTTTCCATAACTCTGTCTTACACTTGAGTAGCTCTTCTAAAGTGAGATTGCACTGCACTTTAGTGTTCTTTACTACCTCTATATTCCTAGGTATGACTGATTCTTCATTCCTTGGGCCATGATAGTGGGTGCTCTCATACAAGTAGACTTAGCTTCCCATGGGCCTGTGAAATGGGGTAGTTCTCTAAGGAAGTAGACTCAAAGTCGAATCTCTCATGAGATTGGGCAGTCTCGCCCTCTTCATAAATGGAAGGAATGTCTTGTGGGAATTGATCATGCAAGTTGTCCACAAGTTCAATAGGAGGAGGAACTTCATTTTCTTTAGCCCATTTCTCTTCTTGAATCTCTTGCAAGATTTTTGGTGAATACCGATTCATAGAAGAAGATGTGTCTGGTTCTGTGGAGTTAGGTACAAAAGCTTCCTGGGGACCAGATCTCATTCTTCCACTTGACTTGTCCATACCTTGAGAGGCGAGGTCCTTTTCAAATTTTGCAATTAGCCTCTCCAATCTTTCTAGCAGTCCATCAAAGTGCAACTGTCTTAGCTGAACTAGAGAAGTTAAAGAGGCGACTGGCTTCAAACATAGTTTGAGCCAATTCCACCATCTTAGCACAAATTTTAGTTCGTTCAAGCTCTAGTTCAGCTCTAGGGTAACACTTTTCATGATCTGTTACGTTTGGACCTTCTTGAAGTCTAGCCTGATATGCTCTAAGCATCATGTCTAGGTCCTTAGGAGTGGGATCTGCTAAGGCTGATCCTACTCTAGGTGGTGGTGGAGTATTGTGAGGTGGGTTGAAAGGTGGTGGAGTGGGGGGTGGAGTGGGGGGTGATGGGAATGGTGGTGGTGGAGTAGTGTGAGAGTGATGTTGCGATGTGAGTTCAATTATCTTCACTTTTTTTTCTCTCAAGCTTTCCTCAAGTTCTCTAATCTTCTTTGCCCATTTCCTTTTCATTCTCTCTTGGCTATCCCTCCAAGTTCTTGAACTTTTCTTAGCTAGGCTCTCAGTCTCACTAACCTCGGAACTCTTTTCTTGGCCTAAGCCTTGGTTCTGTTGTAATGTCTGAGCTCTAGTGACCACTTGCACTGGGGCAATGGAAGTCACAGTTCCTGTGGAGTCTACCACTAACCCAATGACATTGATAGGAGTGATTTTTGGCATATTGTTGGGGTTCTTAGGGCAATCTTGTAACATGTGCTCCTTCCCACAATCTAGACAGAAACCTTGAATTGTCACAGTTTGGGTTTGTGTAGGTGTAGGCATAGGACAATCTCAAATGAGGTGATCTCCTTGACATCGGTAGCATGGTCCTCTAGGAAATGAGGGTCTTATTTGCCTAGACTGAGGCCTAGAGTTGGGGTTTGCATACATAACATTTGCATACTCTAGCTCCCAACTATGTTCGCTCGGGTCCTCATAGTAATATGACTCATTATGCTCAGGTGACTACATGTAGTAAGCCTATGGGCTATCAATATGAGTGGAGTCAAAACTATGATCACTTGGGTCACTTTCTTAAAGCAATGGTGTCACTGGCACTAAGGCTCTATTCAAATTTTCTTCTGCAGTTGCATACTTTACTAGAATCACATTGGTTGGAGGAGGGGGCTACTACACTAGAACTGGTTGAGGTCTTTGCTGCCCTTGATAGGTTGATGGATAGGGTTGTTGTGGCCTGCCACATTGTTGTGGTGGGTATTGGTTCTGATATCTTCCTTGTTGTGGATATGGCTGAAGATAATTATGTCTGATAGTTTGTTTTTTTATAGGGACAATCTTATGCAGTGTGTTGGTATATTTCTGCTCTATGGTGCAGTATAGGTTGCTATGGTTTGTTTGGGGTTGAGCCATAATGGGACATACATTCGTCCTATGGTCACCTCTATAAGTATAACATCTTTTCACTAGGGCAAACCTTGGTATTTGTTTGCTTGAGACTCCTAGCTTCTGAGCTACTTTCTCAGCAAGTTCCTCAATAGATGTGGATGGGTTTGAATTGAGGCTAATAGAGCTATCTGAATCTTTGTAGATTTTTGAAAGCTCTAATTCGTCCCCTAGGTTATCCTCAATGTCTATGCACATGCACACACACTCTTCTATGGTCCTAGGGTCCTTCAAGTACACATATTGATCTCAATTTGGTACTTAGCAATCCGTCCAAGAATAAATCCACTTGTTTGGCTGGTGTGGGTAACTCACGAACGGGGCATCTCTCCACGTATTGCCTAAATCTTCTTCCTGGAGGTCTAATTGTCTCTTGAGGTGTCTGCTTGAAGCTTTGTATCAATGAGGAAGTATTGTGCCATATGCCACTCTTAGAAAATTATGTGATGAAGGCCTCTAGAAGTTGGTCTATGTTCCTAAATTGACCTTGGTGAAGCAATTGAAACCAAGTCAGTGTGGTGTTCTTGAGAGTTAGTCCAAATGCATTGTACTGAGTGAACATGTCATCCACTTGCTCTGCCCTCAAGACTTGTCTAAGTTCTGCCACATGATCGTATGGGTCTCTTGTGCCATCGAAGCAATTCTTCATGAAATTAACTAGTTGTGTAGGCCTCAAGGTCCTCGTGTGCTCCTAGGCCTTGGAAAAGGGAATTCATCTATATTTCTTTGATTCCTTAGGTCTCTATGCCTCTCGATTTCCATTCTATCGGTCTCTGTTCTCGTTCTTTCTCTTCCCAATGGGTTAGCAAAGCTCACTTCCAGCCTATCTCTACTCCTGTCCCTTTGAGCTCCATGAGCTTGGGATGTTCTAGCTCCTTGGGGACCATAAGAGACATTAGATCTTGGTTGGTGGAAAACAAATTCACCCTTCCAAGTGTAGGCATGCCTACCATGCTCTGAGACCACAAAGATCCTCTCTGAAGTATTGTCTAAATAGGTCACTTTGCTTGGGCTATTAGGATCTTTAAACTCATAGATTGTGAGCATTCCTACTTCGTTAAGTTGGTCAGGCTTATACCTCCAAAAAGCCTCGTTAGCCTCTCGGTTTAAGAGCAGATCTATGCTCTTATTGTCTTGGGGAACCCATTCTGGAGTGATGATTCTAGTGAGCATTGATTTGCCTCAGGGAGTTCTGGGCTCTTTTCCTATATTCCCTTGCTCTATGTCCCCTATATCTGCCTCTGGGATCACATTACCAAAATCATTTGTTCTATCCAGTTGGTTGGTGACTACATACATTGTTGCTTCCTTATCTAGGTATGCACCATTCTCAAATTTGATGACTGGGTGTTCTAGTCCAATGGGTTGATCTGGGTTTTTAATCTGGACAACATATCTTCTTAGACCGTCCTCATAGATGCAAGCACCTAATCGTTTGATCTTGATGTATTCAAGTTGATTTTTGTATAGGCCTTCAGGTTTCCCTAAGTAAGCCACACCTGAACTTCCTGTGGGTCTCTCCATACCATAAGACATCTCTGATTCACTAGTCTCATAGCTAGGATAGTGTGGATAATTGCTCAACTATTGGGCCCAAGACCTAGTAGTGTGATTGACATTAGCCTCTGAAGACCTAAGGCTCTGTCTATCTCTCCCCTAGATGTCGTCCTAATCTAAGGTTCATATGCCTAATTGAACAGCCCCAATTTTACCCCAAGTACAAACTCGTTGCAGATCAATTTGTATTAGTCACTTGGTTCTTTTTTAGTGGGTTATCTTGTTTATGCTCTTGTCTGATAACACGTCGTCAAGAATACTTGAGTGAATTGCCACACTTATAGTTGATCGCACCACGTTAAATTCTTTCCTTTAAAGTTATCGCTCACAAAGAGATTATATTTCTACTTGAACTGGAGTGTTTAAGTAGTCTTCAACTTTATAGATGCCTATCGTCACCCTGACTTACTTCTAGAATGACTCACACTTAGCCTAAGCTAGGAATTGATTGAGGGAGTTGAGAATTATCCAACCTTAATCACTTATCCCTTGCTCTTGGGTGCTCAAGAACCCCGTTCTCAAGCTTGCAGAATGCTAAAGCTCTGGTTGTCCTTTGATGCTCTCAATGGACCTGTAAGACTCCCAAAGTTAGCTCAAGACTTCATTTTAGTTGACTCAAAAGACCATGTCCATGCATGCACTTCATAGACCCAAATATTTCTTTGTTTTAATGAAAATTCCCTTAGAGATCCCTCTACTTTCCACCCCTCTGTAGGGTCACTAGAAATAGAGTTTGTATGAAGAAGTTATGACCATTCAGGGTTCAAGGGTTAAAACAGGGTTAAAAAACATGCTAACAAGCAACAAGATCTTTCCAATTATTTTCTTTGGGGCCTCACTATGCACCAATTGCTTCAAATGTATGCCCAAAATTGCCAAAATTTTGAAAATTAAAAACCCTAAAAACTTAGCCAAAAATGCCTATCAATCACGATCGACAAGGCTGTCAATCGCTATGGACAGAGCTGTCCATCATGGCCTGTCAATCACGATCGACAGAGTGTGTCGTGAGGCCTATCAATCGCAATCGATGGTGTCAATCACGATCGACACTTTTTTTGCAAATTCTAGCATAAATTTAGTCAATCGTGGGTGTGTCCATTGTGATGGACACCTGGACACGCGAGTTATTGTGTCAATTGTGATATTTCAGTCGGTCACGATTGACGGTGCCAATCGCGACTGACAGAGGCTTACATGGCAATCTGTCATGGCTATCGATCACGATCGATGAGTCAGTCGCGATTGCAAGGTATGTCGGTCAGCTATTGTTGGAACAAATCAAACACAAATTGATAATTATAAAAAGCTTGAAGTAAGTCAAGCATCAGAATGAAGTCAAAGAAGTCATTGGAGATAGTGAAGAGATCTCAGAAATGTAGCTTGTACACATATGTACATTATCAGTTGAGAATTCTTGTAAAATGGATATAGATGATCCTTAGGATGATAAGTAATATGTAATAGACATGCGATGAGTCTAGAATCATATGTATATAAGTCAATGATGTAAAGAAATGTGTGAGAGAGTCATTAAAAGCCAAGTGTCCATGAGATAGATGTGTAGAGAGTCATCTTCAGAAGTTAGCATTGAGTCTTTCTTTGATTTCTCTTAGTTTGATCATGTGGATCAAAAAAACTTTTGTAGACATCTAATCTAGAAGCTAATCAAGATATGTTCAAAGTTTCATGGTCTAATTCCTTACAGGTTGTGTGTATGATCAATAGGAGCATGTGTATGTAAAGTCTATAAGTAGACCTCTCAGAGTCACAAACTTTTTCATGTCAATATTTTTCTTGGATCTCAGTGCACAGTGTAAAGTTTTTTATGAATGAGCATTCAAAATCTAAGTTAGAAGGTAATGAAGCTATGGCTAAAAGCATTTAGCAAAACATGACTTGTGCTGTGAGAAATCAACCTTAGAAGTTCACTATGTCAAAGTCACTTGTTCAAGAAGACAGTTTCTGACATACTTTTGATCTTAAAGATCAAATTAAAGTTTTAATGATTCTTTTGAAGGAATAATGGTTGATATGATTGCACAAAGGTAGTGTGGAAATATTTATATCATTATATTGAATAAATATGAAGATATGTGTAGGTAATGAAGTCAATCTTTGAAGCAAACTTCTTGAAGAAGAAAAAATTTCACTTAGAGAAGTGAGTGGAAGACTTGATAAATTAAGGTAACATTTGTGTAAATTTTAGTCTATAATTGATATAGAGGTGCTCTTAAATCAGCATAGATCAAGCCTTTGGAGATTTAGAAGTCTCCATCAGTGGTATCAGAGCAAAAGGTGCAATACAAAGTGAAGTAAAGAGCATTGGAAGTCCCGATTGTTGCAGACATTGAAGTCTCTTCAAATTGAAGGTGGACAAGTTCAAAGTTTTGAAGAAAACTTGTAGAAGAGTGAAGATTGAGTTCGAAAGGATGAAGAAGGATTAAAGCTTCATATCAAAGGTACACTATATCACCATAAATCTTAGTAATTGCAGACACAGAAGATCAAAGATGGGAGAGAGCTTGCAGATTGATAATCTAGATAGGGAGAACTATGCAGCTTGGTCCATGAGGATGGAGGCACACCTCATGAGCAAAGATTTGATGGCATTCATCACAGGAGAAGAAGAAAAGCCTGAGTTTGAAGATCCTAGTGTTCCAACTAGGGAAGAGCTTGCAGATTTGAAGAACTAGATGAGGAAAGATGCTCAAGCGAGGAGCATCATTTACAAGGTTGTAAATGATTATCTTCTACCTCATATTAGAGGATTAAAAAGTGCAATAGATGTGTGGAATGCTTTGGAAGAGCATTTCCAAAATACAACCAAGTCAAGGAAGTCCTCATTATGGGCAGAGTTCACAACCTCCAAGAAGAAGAGCTCACAATCAATTTCTGATTATGTGGCAAGAATGAAAGATATTGTAGATAGCTTGGGAGCAGTAGATGAAGACATTGAAGAGGATAAGTTGGTAAGACAAATATTTATAGGTCTTAGAGGAGATGAGAAATGGAAGCCTTTCATATTGTCCATAGAATTGTCATTAGATCATTTTACTCCTGATCTTAATCAATTGCTAGGACACATGCTAACTTTTGAGCAGGACATTAAGGGAGATAATAATAGGAGTGCAAGTCAAGCCATGTACTCCAAGGACAAGAAAAAGAATGGCAAAGGAAAGCAGTCAACTGATGATGAAGGATATACAAGCCAAGCTAATTTCACAAGAGGAAAGATGAATTCAAGAGGTAAAGGAAGAGGAGGTAAGAATAAAGATAATGTTAGAGCTTGTTGGATTTGTGGTAGAACAAATCATTTGGCAAATGATTGTTGGTATAACAATCAAAATGGTGGAAGCCATAATCAGAGTTTCAATCAAAGAGGCAGAGGAGGCAGAAATCAAAGAGGTAACTTCAAAGGAAGAGGTGGTAGGGCATCTGTTGCTCTAGCACAATGGTAAGTACCATGTTAAGAAGCTTCACCTCCTTAATTGTCAATCCGCGGAAGAGATAGGAGTGATATGAAGATCGTGAATGTGAGATGAAGTGAGAGTGAAGGTGAGAAGCATAGAAATGCACACACACATACACACACACTACGAAGAGACAAGCAAGACACAATGGAAGATGAGAAATCAACTCTATTACTCAAGAACACTCTTACAAACTCCAAAATAGCTCT
The DNA here is from genome assembly GCA_020310875.1 of Ceratopteris richardii. Taxonomy (NCBI): domain Eukaryota; kingdom Viridiplantae; phylum Streptophyta; class Polypodiopsida; order Polypodiales; family Pteridaceae; genus Ceratopteris; species Ceratopteris richardii. The sequence continues at coordinate 71,643,570 of CM035438.1, read as the reverse complement.
AAGCTCACACTAGCTAACCTCAAAAATGAGCTCTCTAGCTCTTTTTATAGTTTCTAGACTAGTTTTGACCGGTTTCACATCTAGTGACCGGCATAGTTAAAAATTAGGTCCTAGATGCTATTTGAAAGGGTAAACGGTGTCTAAAAATAACGAAAATTGATACGCTTGTTCTACCTAAGCTCCTCAAGCTCGAGGACTCCTCGGCTTGCACAAAATGGAGCTATGGATTACAAAATGGGGTTTTCTATGTTACATATGTTACAATAGTGATAAAAATCACTGTTGGAGGTTTTTGGAAAGTATTTGAAAACATAATTCTTTGAAAAAAGATTTGACTGGATCCCTGCTCCGTCGTTACATGCTTCCGTGTCTTCTATGCCTCTGGCTGCTTCCAACACCCCCCTCCCTCTCGCTTCTGTCGTCCCTGACAGAACCTTGTTGTGAGGTCTGCCGGATATAGTTCTGTAGGAGGTCTTGAGCGAGGGTGTGCTCGGAGATACGAATGACTCGGGCCAGATTTGCCTCGAGTTTCTCCCAGTCGATAGGTTGCGGTTCTTCCGGTGGCGGGAGCTGATAGTGTGTGGAATAGACCATTCGTTCACAGGCAAATAATTGTAATAAATGTGTAGGTCTGCTTATGAATACCTCTGAATGGTATTCCCAAAAGCCGGTTGTGAACATCTCTTCGAACGTCTGCTTGTAGCACGCCGGTAGATATTTTATTCTGCAATGCCAGGCATAACACACCCGTAGCGATGGCGTTGTACTCATATCATATACCAGGTCAAAATTGCCATGCTCAAAGCCCGGGGTGTTGACATGGGGTGCCTTGACGCGTCGGAAGACTTTAAAAATCATTTGCATCATGTCAAAGATTTTGACAGTCATATGCGCCGCTATATCATCCATATGCTTTAGTCTAGGGAGCCAGTGGCGAATTGTAGCCATCATGTAGCCTACAGTTGGTAACTCAATGGGTGGCTTAAAATAGGGGTAATTCAACCAGTCTTGGCACTGCTTATTGTTTTGTACCTTAATAGCAAAGGCAGTCCAGGAGCGGCGTCGTGGCACTGGTCCCCAACACGGGTTGTACTTCAAATGCAAAGGTGCCTTTACCCATGTACTCATCATTTCTGGATACTGCTGTAATAACTCTTTGCGCCACTCTAGTTGATAGATCACTCCTTGCTGCGCATCCAGTGGTAGATCGGCCTCCTCGAATTGAGTCGCCTGCGATGGTTTCTTACCTGTCTCTTTCTCAATGGCTAACTGGTATTCGGCCATTAACATGAAATACGGTTTATACTGTAGCTCATGCCCAGATATGTATCGTCGCGGGGCCAAATGAGCAAAGAATGGAGATTGTAAAATTCTTTCTTCTATCATCGCCATGGCATGTAATTGTGCCTCTACTCTAGCTGAGTGTGTTGTCCCAAGTTCCTCAATAGTCTTCATCCACGCGGGGGTCGGGAGTTCGTAAGTCATCTGGCCCTCGGCCGTGACGCGTCCGCCTGGGATGGGTTGTGGCTCGTATGCCTCTTCAAACGTTTCCTCCACCGGGATGGTGATAGTTTCTTCTTCAGCTGGTAGCTCAGGTGGGGAATCTGGCCTTGGTGGTGCTTCATATACTGCAATCCTTGATTCAAGGTTCGATACCTGGGCCCGTAATGCGTTGAGTTCTTCTAAGATGTCAGGAGAGGGGTCCACAGGTGCTTGTATGTCTTGGTGTGCCGGTTCTCGTAACTGGAGTAATTTGTGATCTTCTTTGAGTTTCTGTAACTCCTCATTCATGCGGTCATATTCATCTAGCAATCTTACATGATCTTCTAGCAGCATCCTCATCGAGTCTGAAGGAATGGCTTTGAACCTGCTAGGACTGAGTGGTTGGTCTGGGTGGTCGAGCGCTGCTTCTAAGTTTTCTCGATTCTGATCCTATAAGCGCTGATTTTCTTCCTTGGCGGCTGCTAGGTGTCTTCGTAGTAAGCCCATGTTTCGTGTTAGCGTTGCATTGCGGACTGTCTGGGCTCTTAATAAGTTATCCAGGTCATCAGTTGCTTCCTTGGTCTTTTCTTCGTTTTCTAGTTCCAATTTGTGATAAGCCTCGCGTAATTCCTGGTAGCGGGTGTTCAGAGAGGCATTCTCAATAGACAATAAATTAAGCTGCGACTGTAAGTCATTGGTTGTCCTCTGCAGCTGCTGATAATTATCACCAAGAGATGTGAACTCATCTCTGACTTGCGTCATACACATGAACATCTGTCGGAATGCATTATCTACAGTGGGTGATAGTATTAATGGGGTGCTAAATGAAGATGCAGTTGGTGTAGATGCAACGGGAATGGGGAATGGGGGTGGGAAGGTGGATGATGTAGTGATTGTTGAAAATTGTGATGTGCCTAAAAATGTGTGTGCCGTGAGTGAAGTGAGTGATGGTGCAGTGGGTGGTGAGATGTCCATGTCAGTGGATGTATCTAGTGCGGTGACCGTGAATATGGGTGTGATCGTGGGTACTCGTGCTCATGTAAATACGGGATTTACAAAGGTTGAGGGGTAATTTACAGGGGGACTGGCTGGAGCAGCTTGGTAGAAAGGGGAAAGAGGGGTTACAGTGGGTCGGGGAGGTGAGACGGGGGAGAAGGTTAATGGCGGTGGGAATGGAAAAAGGGGTCTTGGAGTTGTGGGGAAAGATGGAAAAGATGGATGGAGGAATGGGTTGGATAGAAAGGTGGGTGTGGGAGGGGGTAGACTAGGGCTGATGGGTGCAGGAATTGTGGGATGAGTGGTTGTAAAGACAATTTCTGCAACGCCACCGGCGAATGAAGCTATTGGTCTGGGGGAAGGAGGGTGAAGAGGGGAGGCTGGAGGGATGGTTGGTGATGGAGGAGCGGTTGGGGTGGTCGGTACGTCAGTGACTACTGAGGTATGTACAGCTGTAGCGCGGGATGGGGAATCTACAAAGATGGTTTCTACTGCCAACGAACTTTCGGGGACGAGGCGTGCCTCCCTGGCTTGTTCTGAAGATTGTGCTCTTGTTGGTACACTAATGTATTCGCCGGGCTTTGAAAGTAGTCGTACTCTGCGGGGGTCAAACTGTGGTAGTGGCTTTCGTTGCAAGTACCTGAGGGCTTCGTTGGAGCCTATTGATTTAACTAACTCTCTGAATCCTTTGATGTATGTGTCTTCGAATCCGCCTGTGACAAGTTCTTGTTCTATTATTGTTTGACTCTCTTCCTCTGTCAGCTTTTTGCGTGCCCAAACTTTTTCCATAGTTCTATACAACTTCTTGATAGCTAGTGTGTAAGCTGCTGCTTCGTAAGTTTCATCTTCATGGGTACTTGTATCACCATGTGTGTCTGTTTGTTGGCCTTGGCCATCTGTCTGTTCATGCTCTTGGGATTCCTGTGTTCCCTGGCTAGCTTCGTCGTCTCCTTCGTCGTCATCGGTTGCTGTTCTTTCGTCATCAGAGCTGGACACGATCTGTCCTTGTGGCTGATCCCTGGGTGTGGTAGGGTAGCTAGGCCTTTCAAATTCTTGCGAAAATAATTGTCCTTCTGAAAACTGGAACTCATTGGAGAATGCATCGGGCATCTCAAAATCAAAAGTTTGGTCCAATGGCTCTGCTTGTCCTGCTTCTAAATGGGGTATTGGAAAAGAGAAAGCTTCCGCACCAATAGTGGTGGGAAGTCCAGCTGCTGTGGTGATGGTATCTGTGGTTGTGGCTGCTTGGGGTGCAACAGTACTGGTGGTGCCCTCCGGCGTAACTGGTCTTGATAACCGTATACGAATTGGTGGTACCATGGGAGTGGCTGCTGTAGGTGACTGCTCTGGAGATGGTTGTGGCGAGGGTGATTCTGGGACTTGTAGGCACGGGATAGTACCTCTCATCTGCTTTCCGGCTCTGCCTTTGCTAGACTTTCTAGCCTTCCTAGTGGTGCCTTTAAATGCTTTCAGTTCCTCACTGGTCATGGCACGCTCAATTGGTAAGTCATACGCCAAGCATATATATATGATCCTGGTGAGGGCGCAGCACCCATTGATTACCTTCTTTCGCTCCCACCTATGTTGTGCCAAATAGAGCTGATCAATTATCCAGCTGGCTAGATCAACCGTTTGCGGTCCAGTACATGCTAAGTACAATCCAAACCAGATTCTCTTGTGAGGCATGGTAAAACGATCCTGAGCTGGGAAAGCAAAGTGCTGCATGCATATCCGTAATGGCTTGGAAAGCTCAGGGGTTATGGCTGAAATATCCTCCCACTTAGTTACGTCACCACGTTTCATCTGCTCTGGGACTAGCCATTCTCTCTCCGTCGGAGTGTGTGTTCCATGTATTTTCAGAGCTGCGCGAATTAAACCTTTAGACAAATAAAACCTTCTGAATGGAGGATCATTTACCAAGGATGGTAACATGAATGTGCCAGGTAGATCCTTGTTTTCTGAAGCTGTTAAGGTGGTTACCAAGTAAAAACATCTATAAAAATCGGGTTTAGGCAGAGGGTCGCTAAAATATTCTGTAAATCCCGCTCGTGCCCAAACGTGCGTTAGATCTTGTGTATTCTGTAGTCCTTCAAATTCTCTTGACAAGAACTGGTACTTGGTCCATGTGCGAAGATCAAATGCCAAATTGGCCTCAAATATGAAATCAGCGTCTGCTAATGGTCCTGCTAGGCCTTGAAACCAATGAGAATTATGATGAATCTTCTCAGTATATCCTCTAGGAGGATCATCGATGGGCATGGGTCCTGGAAAACCTTGAAACTCTGGTGGTTGCATCGTAGGATAAGATTCCGCTAGTAATTCTCCAATAGTGGCCATCGGTGCACTGGGGCCAGCTTCTGATGGTCCTGCTTCGGTTTGCATGATGACTGACGAGCTAATGGGAAAGATCTGCTACAAAAGATTAACACATTAGCATGGAAATTAATTATGATCCCATTAAGGTGAGACCGCAATCCTTTTCCATAACCGATGTGTAACCCGTGTAGCCAAGTGTCGTGAAGTGATTGATGCAATGATCTTTTTGCAGAGCTAATGCAGGTCTCTAGACGCCTACATGGTCAGGTTATGCATACATTTCTTGATGAGCTTTTATTATGCATGATGTGGGGTTTTGGTGTATGAATTTATACAAGGTTTGGTTGAGGGTGAATTATTACAAGGGTGGAGTTTAAACGGGGTGGGAGAATTGTTAGATAAGGGGGTACAAGAAGACGTTTGGATACGTTTCGGTATCCATTTCCTAAGAGTCTTTGAGTGGGTGGTGTGTTTCTGCTGAGGGACAAAAAGCGGTATCGGGTTTGGTGGTATTGAGGGATGGACAGATTTCTGAGGGGTATACATTACATGGCTTGAGGGTTGGGCTATAATACATTGTTTGGGTACCCAAATCTGCATGGGTGTGGGTCGATTGATAAGATACTTCTTGGCGATCCAAATCTGTCGAGTATTGGTACTTGTAAAAGAAGATCGAGGGGACTTTGGATGCTGACTCTGCTTCTGTTGAAACTTTGTCCTGCTCTCGTCTGCAGTGTTGCCAATAGCCTGTGGTTGCTGTCCTTTTGGCACCCATATTTGTTTCGTGCCACTTGTTCTGTGATGTTGGTACTGCTGCTTTCCTTGCCTTGTCTGGTGGTGTCGTCGGTCTGGGTTCCTCTGTTGTGGTTGACTACTTCGAGGTTGGGTTTGAGAGGTCCATTGGACGCTCTGCTTTGGAAAAGAAGGGAGATCCAACACTTGCGTGACCTGCCCATTAGGAAGTGATTCATTATTTATCTTTAATCTAGGCCAGTCCGTAGCAAGTTTGGAAGGATGAGCACCGCAGGGTGTTGTGCTCATTTGGCCGCTGATGCAACCCACCTGACCGCTGATTGTGTTCATCTGCCCTAGCGGTTGGGTAGCTGCCCCTTCTAGTTTGCAGGAAGCCCCAGGGAAGATCTCCTGTCGTCCTTCTGATTGACAATTGTCCCTAGCCAAGCCCGAGTGGGTTGGTGTAGACGTGACGTGACTGGTCTGACCCAAGATCTTCCGGTCTTCCGTCGCATGCGTTTCATAGGGTCTAGGGTTACAAACCTCAGTTGGAATGCCGTTAGGGAAGTCAAGCGGTATCACTCGCTTCTGTTCTAAGGTTCCAATCTGTAAGGAGCCTTGTCTAAGATTTAGGTCCACTGAGTGATCGTATAGCCAATCTTGGCCAAGGATTAGGGGTTCTATCAGGTCATCATCATGGCACACTAGCAGCTTCGCTGTCATGGTCACATCCTCAATGAGGATAGGAAAGTCCACCTCACCCATGCAAGGGGTTTCCATGCCTCCTAGGCCTATGAGGTATGCCTCAATTGGCCGCATTTCTATTCCTGAATCCTTATAGTGGGACCATCTAATCGCACTAGTCGCAGCACCTGAGTCAATTAAAGCCCTGAGCTCTTGGCAAGGGTTGTCTTGCTCTTGGTCATGTTCCTTGTCTTCCTCCTCTTCATCAACCTCTTCTTCATCTTCATCAACATCCACTATTTCAAGTTGGGAATGAGCTGAAGTACCTGTGGTAGGTTGTGATCCTTGGGTTTGGGCTTCCTCTGTCTCAAGATTTGCCTCATTAATCATTCGGGAAATTTCTTCATCTGTCAAATCCTCCAGGGTGTAACCTTGTGGGAACTCCAAATCAGAGGGAATCGGAGGGAAAACTAGATTGGGTCCTTCTGCACTCTGTCTGGGTAAGTAAATCGTAAACGGAGGACACGTCGTGTTTGTGGTGGTGTCACCTCTGGTGTGGTGGTGGCACCTCTTGTTGGTGCACATGGTAGTTGGACCGCTCCTCTCATTTTCTTCGATGGTGGCCCTATTGTTGATGGCCTCCTCTAAAATTCCTGAGCTCTAGACCACACCAGTTCTCTTTGAATAAGCACATCATAAGCTAAGCACCTGTAAATGATCTTTGTTAGTGCACAGCATCTGTGAAGCACATTTTTATGTTTCTTATTCCAGTGCTGATGTGCTAAGTGGATTTGATCTATGATCTAGTGGGGTAGGTTGATGGTGAGATTTTCTATCTCCGCCAAGTACAAGTTGAACCAAATTCTTTTGGGTGGCATGGTGAACCGCTCCTGAGCTGGAAAGGCGAAGTGTTGCATGATAGTGCGTAAGTGGAGAGCGATGGTAGGAGTCATTGCTACCATATCCTTTAATTTGTTAAGATCTTTGTGCTTCATTCTTCTAGGGATCAATGTTTCTTTCTCTGTGGGGATGTGCATACCATTCATGTCTAAGGCCTCCCGTACTAGGTTGAGGGTTAATTTGAATCTTTTTAGCTCGTGGCCTGGCATTAATGAGGGTAGCACAAAGGTACTATCGCCTCCCTTGGCTCTGCTAGGGGTAATGGTACTAATCAAGTAGGAGCAACGTAGAAAATCAAGCTTAGGTAAGAGTGCTCTAAAATAGCTGTCCAAGCTCGCCTTCATCCATACAGATCTCATTACTTCTACATCCTGATATTTCTCGAATTCATGGGTAAAGAAATGGTATCTTCCCCATTTGCCATTAAATTCGATTTCTGCTTCCCAAAAGTAGGTGTCCTCACCCAATGGACCTGCGACATCACTGAAGCAATGTGCATGGTTACCTACTTGAGAAGTGTGTCCCCTACGGAGGGTCCTGAATGGGAATTACATGTAGTGCTTTGAGTTCGTAAGGCCTCTCAGTGAGTTTTGGTTTGAGGAGGAGAGTTTCAATGTCCACTATTTGGGCGTTGGACCCCGCCTATGAACTGGTACCTCCTGCTTCTGCCATGTTACTTCTTGTTTGCTGGTTCTGTGAGAATATAGAATCATGCGTTAACATTGTTATGGACAAGATAGAACAATTTTTTTGTCCCCATTACAACATTAGCATGAGGTCAGTGATAGGTTAGTAGGTCAGTGAGTGCTCGATGATTATGTGTGTTGTTAGTGAATAAGTAGTCCTATGAGCTAAGTGGAACGATGCAGTGTGAGGATGATGCAGTTAGTAGGTGGAGATGAATTTACAAGTTGGGGTTGGGGGGTTTATAATAAGGTTTTGGCTATCACATAGTGGATTGCTTTCTCTTTTGATTTTTTGGAGACTCTGGAGAGCATGATCAACAAGGCTACTTGGAAATGAGGCTTTTAAGGGACCCATTTACAAGTGATTCTGCTTGTGCTCATGGGCGAATATGTGTTTGTGTGTGTCGAATAAGAGTGGGTATGAGTTGTTCAAGTGAGTGAACCATGTTGTACATGGTGTGGTCTCTCTGTGGCCATTTGAGCCCGCAAGCAAGCCTTAGGCACCCAAATTTGTCTTGATTGTGGGTCAGCCTTCATCGACTTCTTGGATACCCAGATAGACTTAACTTTAGTAGAAAACTTTTTGAAAGACTTCTTATTAGTGTCCTATCACTGCTCACTAATATGGAGTTGAGCCAATGATTGTGACTGGATCGCAACAGGTTGGTCGCCCTTCTGCACCCACACTTGTTTTGGTGGTTGAGACACCGTGCTTCATACTTTCTTTTGGCTTCGAGCATAGGTCATCTGCTTCTTCTGCATTTGATCTGCTTTTGGTTGCTGCATCCCTATGGCCTTTCGAAGAGAAGGGAGTTCCATCATATCCTTGACTTCTTTGTTGAGACAATCATCCTCCTGCAACACATAGTTTTGGACAAGAATAGCATTGTCATTTTCATGTGTACTCCTGGAAGGACCAGGAGTTTGTGCCTTTCCTAGTTCCTTGAGGGCTTCATTTTCTAACTCAAGTGTAATGCGGTTCTGATTTACCCAAACCTGAAGAAGTCCACGTCTTAGGTTTAGGTTGACTGCATGATCATAGATCGAGTCTTGACCCAAGACAAGAGGTTCAGTGAGATCCTCATCTTGACACACTAGTACTTTAATTGTCATTAAAACATCTTGAATGTAGAGGGGAAGTTCCACCTCACCCATGCAAGGGGTTTCCACACCTCCCAATCCTATGAGATATGCTTCTCTAGGATTGACGCTTAATTTCAATTTTTGACAGTAAGAGAGTTTAACAGCACTAGTGGCTACACCTGTGTCAATCAAGGCCCGTATAGTCCTTGCACTCTTTCTTTGTCCTATATCTAAGGTTACAAAAGGACGTCGATCAATTATTCTATGAGAGCTAATACCTGAGACTTCACACATCGCCATATGATATCCTAGATCTGCATAGGCATTTGTCCTAGGCTACTCTCTGCCCTGTCTTCTCAATTTCAATCTTCGGATGCATTCCAATGCTTCTACCTATGCTTCTTCTCAAATTCGTGTTTCCTCTTCGTTACGTTTCTTGGCAGTGTTGAGTCGATTGAGCATTTCTTCAGTGAGGGGTTCTTGATATAGTTTGACTTTGCATCCGCTAATGTAACTTGGTAGGATGTCCCCTTCTAGAGTGGCTAATTGAATTGCTCCACTTGTGGAGATCCTATTGATGATCATGGGTCCATAGCCTCTCTTCTCTAATTTTCATGCATGTTGCGTCAAAGTGTAGACTAGGACTAGGTCTCCTACCTTCAAGCCCTTATCCTTCACATGTGCATCAAAATATGCTTTTTATCTTTTCTTGCCTGCATAAATTCCTACTGGAGCTCTTAATCTTGTTTCACCTAATCATTCAAGGTCAAAGATTCTAGATGAGAGCTCATGGCCTCTCCACTCAGTATGCCCAAACAACGTGGTGTAGCTGTTTGTCCCAATCAGAGCGTTTATTATTCACTAATTTGGTGAGCACATTGCATAGAATCTTATTTGCGCTTTCAGCTTGCCCATTCTCTTGTGGATGATAAGGGGTAGACTTCTAATGTGTCACCAAGAACTCTTGGAGAAGACTTTCAATCACTTCATTCAAGAAGTGTGTGCCTCTATCACTTACTAGCTCTATTGGTAGCCCGTATCTTGTGAACACATTCTCAAATAAGAACTTAGCTGTCGTTTGAGCATCGTTCTTCGTTGTGGCTTTTACTTCTACCCATTTGGTTAGATAATCTGTGGCCACAATGATATATTCAGCATGGGAACTCTTAGCTAGGGGATTAATAGGACCTACAAAGTCTATTCCCCACTTAGAGAATGCCCATCCACCCATCATAGGTTTCAAAGGCATCTCATCTTTGCGTATAGGATATTGCATTCACTAACAAACATCACACCTCTTCACATAGGTATGTGCATCCATGTGAAGGGTGGGCCACCAAAGTCTTGCAAATAGTACTACCTTGATCACTCTATTTGGTCCAAAGTGTCCTCCTGCTACACCTTGGTGAGCAGTTTCCAAGATCTTCAGATATTTCGTCTCATGGACACATAGTCTGAGGTAACCATCTTTACCACGTTTGTATAGATTATCCCCAATGATTGTATAGTCTAAAGCTTCTTGTTCTAAGCTTCTCTGCCTAGCCAGGGTCATATCTTGAGGGAATGTTTTCGGTGGTGGTATAATTTCATTCAATTGCATTCAATTGTCTAGTAGCATAGGCAATTGGAAGATCCATATTACCTTTGCCCGTAGGTTGTGCGAGTACACATCCAATAGCATAGTTGGATGCATCCACGTGGACATGAAAGGGATTATTCCAATCTGGTGTGGTAAAATTGGTGCTGAACATAATCACCGTTTAAGCTCATTGAAGGAGTTCTCACATTCATCAGTCCACTCAAAATTGGTCAAAAGTCCATACAGAGACTTTGCTATGATGGCATACATGTGTATAAAACGTCGATAATATCCACAATGCCCAATGAAAGCTTGCACTTCCTTGACATTCTTTGGCCTAGGTAGCTCTGCTATAGCTTTCACTTTCTCCTCATCCATGGATATGCCATTCTTTGACACTATGTGTCCTAAAATCTTGCCTTGCCTGACCATAAAAACACACTTTTCTGGGTTCAAGAAGACTTGATATTCTCTACATTTGTCAAAGATTTGCCTAAGTTCTGGTATATGTGTCTATCTATTGTTCGAATGAGCACAAAGATCGTCAACATAGACCTCTCAAAGATCGTCAACATAGACCTCTAAATTCTTTCTCAAGAATCCCTTAAATACTTGGCACATCAGCCTTTGAAAGGTAGCGGGCGCATTGGTGAGACCAAATGGCATTACTCTAAAGGCGAATATGCCCCACTCTATGGCAAAAGCCGTTTTATGTTCATCCTCTAGAGCAATGGCTACCTAATTGTAGCCAGAAAATCCAGCAAGGAAGCTGTACACTTCCTTGACTGCTACCCTTTCTAACAGATGCTCGGTAATCGGAAGCGGATAGTTATCTCGAATAGTGGTTGCATTAACCTTCTTCAAGTTAATGCACACACGTAGTTTTCCTTTCTTTATGGGCACCACTACGATGGGGAATACCCACTCAGTGTGCTCAATTTCATAGATGAATCCAGCTTCCACGAAGTAATCTATTTCTTCTTTGATCTTGGCAGCATAATTATCATTATATGTGTATGGCTTTTGTTTTGAGGGTTTGGCATCTGAGGTCATGGGGATAGTGTGTGAGCATATGCCAGGGTCTACACCTTTCAAGTCCTTGTAGCTCCAAGCAAATACATCTCTGTATTCTCTTAGCAAGGTTATCAACTTGTGCTCTTCTTCTTCCGTCATGTCATGTCCTTGTAAGTGCATCTCTCCTCTCCTTCTTCTATGGCTACAACTATTTTTTTGGTGGTTTCTTTGTTATCATAGGCCTCTCCTGCTTGTGCCTCGCATTTAGGCATTCTTATCATGACTCTCCAATCGTCTATCTCATACTTTTTGAAGTTTTCAGGGACCTCAAACAAGGATTCTTCCTCTTCTGGTGTGACTTCTCTCTTCTTTCTTTTCTTGCCTTCATTCTAAGGGGTCACTTGCATGGTTAACCTTACATCATTTTTAAGCTCTTCATGTCTCTGAGGGTGAACTTCTACTTCGTAGAAATATTCTTCCTCTGATGCAAAGGGTGGGTCCATGATGATTGTAGCTCAAGCGTAAGCACCACCTCCTTTACTTGTCAATCCGTAGAGACGTGAGGACCGGTATGAAGACCAAGAGCAGGTGAAGGCACAAGTGTGTGAGTGAAAGCACACAAGCATGCACACACATACACACACGCGCGCACAAGGTAAGATCAAAGAGAGGAACAATGGAAAGCTTTGATTGCAAAAGATTTCTCTTAGAAAAGCTCTATTCTCTAACAAGCTAACCTCAAAAATGAGCTCTCTAGCTCTTTTTATAGTTTTTTGAGTAGTTTTGGCCCTGTCTAGACCTAGTGTCTGGCCTAGTTAAAAATTAGGTTCCAGGGCTTATTTGAGGGCTGAAATGAAGTCTAAAAATTATGAAAATTGGTAGGATGATACTTCTAATACTGCTCAAGCTCAAGGACTCCTGGGCTTGAAAAATGTGGAGTTACAAAAATAGAAAATGGTATTTACAATGGTTTTTAGTGATGAAATCACTGTTTTATAGGGATTTCTTATGAAAATTTGATATACACTTCTTGGAGCTCCCTATGTGCTCCTTCTTCCTGTGTGTCCACTTCTCAGAAGCACTTCTTATGCTTGTCCTTGACCTTGAGCTTCAACACTCCCCCCCTCTCGAATCTGTCGTCCCTGACAGACCCTTGTTGTAGCGGTTGTTCCATATAGTGCATAGAGAGGTAGTGTCCATCCTAAGAGCCACCTATCTTCCAATTGTAGCAGGTTCTATTGTCTGGTTCCTCATTTTTCATTGCGAGCTTGTGCAAGTTGTAACCCTTGGTATGTGCTTCTTCTTTGGATTCCAGCATGAATGTGTCATTGTGGGTCCCATTGATGTCCTCTATATCTTCCAAAGATGATATTCATATGTAGCTCATGCCCAGTACTCGTAACCCATAATGAATGATGGGTAAGTGTGTTCGTGCATGGGTTGAGGAAGATATGTGCCTTGTGCATGGCCATGTAATGTAGCCCTATGCATGCTTACTTGGGGAATGCATTGGAAGAAGTATGGTGCAAAAATTGGGGGTCTTGAGCTAAGTGCTCAAGGGTATGCCGACAAAGAGGTTTCCTAATCTATCATGGTTATGGTATTGCTAAATTAGAGATACTTACCATCGTGAAGGGTCGATTGACTTTATCTCTTCGTGTTGTAAACCCAGCATTTATGATGGACCATTGTCAATGAATGTCCGTGTTGATGGTCCACTGATGAAATTTTTTTGAGTGCTTGGTCCCATCTCCTCTCTTCAAAGCAACATTTTCCAAATACTGAGAATTGAATTTCTTTATATTCCTAGTATACAGACAAGGATTTTCAGGGTACCAAACTACCCCTTGCAGATATCTCCTTGGATGCTCTCGTACATACAGTAGTTAAGCATCGCTCAAGTTGCGGACCGTCAAGCTCTTCCCTCCTACCATGGTAAGGGGAAACAATAGTTCTGGATCCCATGTTTATGCCAAGTGCTTGACATCTAACAGATAAGGCAGCAATAATATCATCTTCTAGCCGAGACACACTTCTATCCAAACTGATAAATGCCCAGGAATCAATGGTTCCACCTTCACATAAGCATGACTCATTCATGTTCCATGAGCCAAACCTGGGAACAAGATCTTTTTTTTTTTTTTGAGGAACAATGTCACACACAAGAAGACAAATGTTAGTATCGGAAAAAATAGTTGACATATGTCAATGTGCTCTTGTGCTTGGGATTCTCAAGTGTGTCTATGCACGGTCGTGTAATGTGGCCCTATATTAATGCATACTTTGAAAATGCATAACCTGAATGATGCAAAAGACAGGGTTGTGCAAGGAGCACATGGTTGTTGCTCGTCGAGGCTTTCGCTGTTACTTGTAGATGTTGATGCCGGCTTTGGTGGAGGTATCCATTGGGTCTCGAAATGATGTAATCCTCCTTATTGGGGTCCATTTTAGAATAGCATTTGGCACTGTAGAGATCACTTTAGGCGTCTTCCTCTTTGGATGCTTTTTGAAATGTGGTATCTAGTGTGGTTGGCGCTTTGGTTCGGTGGAGGCTACTTGTACTTTTGGCTTCCAAACCCATACCCTTTTTGCACGTCTTCCTAATATTGTTGAAGAAGTGATTTGATCTTCTTTCGATCTCTGTATGTTTTTCTTACCCTTTTCTCTTTGTGGCTTCTTTGTTGACACCTTTTGAATATGGGAGAACAAAGGTTGTTGTGGATGTAAGAGCTTCTTAGGTACCCACATCTGTAATCGCCCTTGTTGAGCTGCAGCTAATTTCTTAGGCACCCAAACTTGTAGGATACCTTGTGGTTGAGCTTTTTCGAGCTTCTTCCTTTGTTTTCTCGCGTGGTTGGCTTGCCTGGATGGGATTTGTGGGGGCAAGGCTGGTGGGTGCTCTCCTTTGTGTACCCAGATCTGCTTCCTGCTCGGAACTCCTTTCTTGTTGAAGGGTGTCTTTCTATTTGCTATAGTAGTTTTCTTGAATTTTTGTGCTTGCTTCTCAGGTTGAACTACTATGGATGCTTTACTCTTCGAAAAAGAAGGAGGGTTTTCTTGGCTTTGCGACTCTCTTTCCATGATTGAGTCCTTCTGGATCATAGAGCTTTTGACACATATAACATCTTCCTCATGAAGATTAGTCTCAGAGGAACTAGGAGAGTGTGTGGTGCCATGATCTGTGAGCATGCAATTCTCTAATTCTAATGTAACACATTGTTCATGTACCCAAACTTGAAGAAGTTGATTTCTGAGGTTCAGGTTGACTGCATGGTCATAAATCCAATCTTGAACCAAGACAAGTGGTTTCGTAAGGTCCTCATCTTGACACACTAGCATTTTGACTTTCATTGGAACATCTTGAAGGTAGATGGGAAATTCCACCTCACCCAAACAAGGGGTTTCCACACCTCCCAATCCTATGAGATAAGCTTCCATGGGATTGATGTTCAACTGCAAGTCTTGGCAGTAGGAAAGTCTAACTGCACTAGTTTCTCACCTGAGTCAATCAGCGCTTTCACAGCTCTTGCACTCTTTCCTTGTCCTATCTCTATGGTCACAAAGGGATGTCGGTCAATGCTTTGAGAAGTAATTATGCCTAATTTTTGGCACATATCCATGTGATATTTTGGGGCATTTGAGTTGACATCTAGGCCTAATCACCTTAACTTATTTCGCCTAATATGCTCTCTGGCTTTTGCTTTTGCTTCTTCTCTGACCCTCAACTCTTCGTCTTTCTGCTTCTTAGCAGTATTGAGTCTCGTTAGCATATCCTCTATAAGAGGTTCTTGATATAACTTGACTCTACATCCACTAATATAGTTTGGCAAGATATCACCTTCTAAAGTAGCCAATTGAACCGCGCCACTAGTGAAAATTCTGTTAATGATCATGGGTCCATATCCTCGTTTTTCCAACTTACGTGCATGTTGTTTTAGTGTGTAAACCAACACTAGATCTCCCTCTTTCAGTCCCTTATCCTTGATGTGTGCATCAAAGTATGCCTTTTTTCTTTTCTTTGCAACATAGATGCCTGCTGCCACTCGTAGCCTCGTCTCACCTAAGCGTTCTAAATCAAAGATCCTGGATGACAACTCATGTCCATTCCACTCATGCTCTTGTGCTACTTTTAAAGCTAGGATTAGGAAACCTAATGGTAGCACAGCATTCTGCCCGAAGACCATCTGAAATGGGGTGGCATTGACAACTGTTTTGTAAGCAACTCGGTAAGCCCAAACAACATGATGAAGCTATTTATCCCAATCAGAGCATTTATTATTGACTAGTTTAGTCAAGACATTACATAGGATCTTGTTTGTGCTCTCAGCTTGTCCATTAGCTTGTGAATGATAGGGGGCAGATTTCTTATGTATCACCAAGAATTCTTGGAGAAGATTTTCAATGACTTCATTCAAGAAGTGTGTGCCTCTATCGCTCACTAACTCTATTGGTAGTCCATATTTCGTGAACACATTCTCAAATAAGAACTTAGCTATTGTTTGAGCATCATTCTTTGTTGTGGCTTTTACTTCTACCCACTTTGTAAGGTAATCTGTGGCTACAATAATATACTCTACATGGGAGTTCCTAGCTGGGGGGTTAATAGGACCTATAAATTATATACCCCATTTTGAAAATGCACGTCCTCCCATCATTGGTCTCAAAGGCATTTCGTCTTTTCTTATCGGATATTGTGCACGTTGAAATGTGTCACATTTCTTCACATAGGTATGTGCATCCATATGAAGAGTGGGCCACCAAAGTCCTGAGAATAGAATGGTCTTGATTACTCGATCAGGACCAAAGTGTCCACCTGCAACACCACTATGTGCAGTTTCTAGGACTATCAAATAGTCTGATTCATGAACGAATAGTCTTAAGTAACCATTATTGCCTCTTCGGTATAGGTTGTCTCCTAGTAAGGCATAGTCTTGAGCCTCTTGCTCCATGCTTCTTCTTCTAGCTAGACTAGCCTCTTTGGGTAATGTCCCCGATCTCATAAACTCAAACAATGGAGCACTCCAATCTGGTATTAACGATACATGATAAAGAGTAGCATGCTCCATTGGGGGTCTCTCTTTGCACCCTGGACAATTCTTAATCCACTCGTGTATTTCTTTGTCCATGCTAGGCCAATACACTCCTATACGTTTTAGATTTTGCAATCTTTGTTGTTTAGAGTAGTGATTTCCTAGCAATCCTTCATGGGCTTGTTGCAACCAACTACTATGTTCATCGTCCTCAATACAACAAGCTAATACACCCTCCGTATCTTGTTTGTACATGCTTCCTGCCAATATTTGATAGTTTTGTGATTTGGCAACTTCTTCTTGGGATGTTTTCACATTCTTATTTGCGGGTCCGAAGGTTAGGACAGGTACCAACTTATTTGCCCATTTAAGAACAACTTCCAAATTGAACAAATAAGCATTAGGTAGTTCATCAGACACTCCTTGTGGTGGCTCTCCTGAAGTGATGCGAGAAAGGTGATCTGACCTGAGGTGGGTTCTAGATTTCCTGATAACCACTTCAAAATCATATTCCATTAGTAAGAGGAACCATCTTACTAAACAACCTGTATTGCATGGTTTATTGACCAAATATAACAAAGCTTGATGATCAGTGAAAAACTTGAACTTGTTGGCCAATAAGTAGTGTCTAAACTTCTTCACAGCATATACCATGCCTAAGCCCTCTCGCTCAATTGTGGTATAATTTCTTTCAACTGGGTTTAGTTGTCTACTAGCATATGCTATGGGCAAATCTAAATTTCCTTCACCTGTGGGTTGTGCTAGCACACATCCTATGGCATGATTGGATGCATCCACATGGACATGGAATGGTTTATTCCAATCAAGGGTGGTCAGTATTGGTGATGTGCACAATCGTCTCTTCAGCTCATTGAAGGAATTTTTGCATTCATCGTTTCACTCAAAATTAGATAGTAAGGCATAAAGAGGTTTAGCTATGATTGCATACATGTAGATAAACCTGCGGTAATATCCACAATGGCCCATAAAAGCTTGTAGCTCTTTAACATTCCTTGGTCTTGGAAGCTCTGCTATGGCTCTTACTTTATCCTTATCTGTAGATATTCCGTTCTTTGAAACAATGTGACCTAGGATTTTACCTTGTCTAACCATGAACACACACTTCTCTGGGTTAAGACAAACTCGATATTCTCTGCACTTGTTGAAGATGTGTCTAAGCTCAGGAATGTGGTATCTTCTCTCTTGGGAATGAGCACATAAATCATCCACATATACTTCTAAGCTCTTTCGCAAGAACTCTTTGAAGACATGACACATGAGCCTTTGGAATGTTGTCGGTGCATTGGTGAGACCAAATGGCATCACACGAAATGCAAAGATTCCCCACTCTGTGGCAAAAGCCATCTTGTGTTGATCTTCTGGGGCAATGGCTACTTGGTTGTAACCTGAAAATCCATCAAGAAAGCTACAAAGTTCCTTGCCCGCAACACGCTCCAATAAATGTTCTGTGATTGGAAGTGGATAGCTATCTCTTATTGTACCGGCATTAACTTTCTTAAGGTTAATACACACTCGCAACTTTCCATTCTTCTTGAGCACCACTACGATGGGGGAAACCCATTCAGTATGCTCAATCTCATAGATAAATCCAGCTTCAGTCAACCTATCAATTTCCTCTTTTATCTTTGCAGCATGTGTCATTATATGTGTAGGGCTTTTGTTTGGTGGGCTTGGCATCAGCGGTCATGGGAATCGTACGAGAGCATATTCTTGGATCTACTCCCTTCAAGTCTCTATAGTGCCATGCAAACACATCCCTATATTCCCTTAATAGAGCTACAAGCTCCATTTCTTCTTTTGTACTTAGGTCATCTCCTATGTATGTACATCCTTCTTTGTTCTCTTCAATGGTT
Source organism: Ceratopteris richardii (assembly GCA_020310875.1). NCBI lineage: Eukaryota > Viridiplantae > Streptophyta > Polypodiopsida > Polypodiales > Pteridaceae > Ceratopteris > Ceratopteris richardii. The sequence continues at coordinate 71,625,194 of CM035438.1, read as the reverse complement.
ACCACAATTTTTTTGGTCTTTTCTTTATTATCGTACGCTTCTCCTATAATGGCTTCTCTCTTAGGCATTCGTACCAAAATTTTTCGGTCGTCAACTTCATATTTCTTGAAATTTTCTGGTACTTCAAACAATGATTCCTCCTCTTCTTGTTTCACTGCTTTTCTTTTCTTTTTCTTTTGACCACCTTCACTTCCATTTTTTGAATTTACAGTTTTGATACTTGTGAGAGGTTCTTCTTCTTTTTGGTTAAATACTCCTACATCTTCTAAATAGTGCTTTTTCGAGTCAAAGCAACTATCCGTCACAATGGACTCTAAATCATTGTCATCATCTTCCTCTTCTAGGACATCACTCGGCTTACATTCTTCTAGCAAGGGCTGACACATGAATATTGAAATATCATAACCCTCCTCATCACAATGAGCTCTCCACTGTTCTTCATTAACAACAATGTCCATGGTGGCCAAGATTTTTGCCCAACCATGAGGCTCAAATTCCTCATCTGGAAAGATCATTGGTGTATAGGCAGGGTCTTTAATTGGTCTATCTCCTGGGGGAGTTCCTTCTTCTCTTGCTTTTAGGCGCTTTTGGACTCTTCCTCTGCGACCTTGGACATCCACAAATGAGTATCTTCATGCAACCAGGATGGATCAGGTGAACTTCCAGAATGCACAGAGATAGAATCTTCTTTCACTTTGTGGATAGGATTCCATTGTAGGGGTGGTACATCTCTGAAGGTGTAATCCTTCAAGTTGACCTTGGTGGTGACCCCTAAGTGCCATAAGTACAAGGAGTTGGTTCCCCAATCCTGTACTATTTGTCGTAGGAAGGGTTTTCCTAGGATCATCTCGTAGACATTATTTTTCTCAAAGTAACATATAGCAAATGTATGTTCAAACTCCACCCCATAGGTGGTTAGAGTTATCCCTTCTAGCAATCCTAAAGGTCTTTCAAAATGACCGTCAGCCATTTGAAGCTTCATTCTAGTTCGTCTTAATGTGGGTTTGCCCCATTGCTTCCACAAGGAGGTGGTCGCAATAGCAACACTAGCACCTGAATCTATGATTGCTTTGATTGTGTAACCTTGGTAGGTGATTGGAAGATAAGTATTACCTTCTTCACCCTCACACATGTCTCCTATTTTATCGAGAGGTATTTTTGGAACTTTTTGCTTAGAGCCTGCTTTTGGCGTTTTGGAATCAAGTTCTAGAACTTCATCCTTCACATGGTTCCATAGCTCGGGTTTTGCTTTGAGAAGCTCTTCTACAGTGAGATGACACTAAACCTTAGTGTTCTTCACGACGTCAGTGTTCCTTGGAACCACTGAGTCTTCATTTCTTACCAATATTGTGAGAACTCTGATCTGAAGAGACTCAGATTCCCATGGGCCTGGAAATTGAGGCATTTCTTCTAAGGTATTAGATTCAAAATCTAATCTTTCATCTTCTTGTTGTTCTACTTCATCTCCGTAAATAGATGGAATGTCTTGGGGAAATTGATCATGACGGTCATCAATCTCACGAATAGGAGGGGAATTACCCTTCTCATTGGCCCATTTGTCCTCTTGTATTTCCCACAAGAACTCTTGAGAGTACTCTTGAACTGAAAGAGGTGTTCCAACATTCATGGAATTAGGAACACAAGCTTTCATCGGTGGAGAGCTTTCTCTCTCAACAACTTGTTGAGCCTGTGGAGGTAAAGAAACTTGTGGTTTGTTTACCAACTGCTCTAATCTTTCTAGTAAGCCCTGGAAATGCAAATCCGGTTTGATAGAGTTTGTCTGATTGAACTTTTGACTATTCTCGAGCATAACTTGAGCTACTTCTATCATTTTCATGCACATTTTTGTCCATTCAATCTCTAAATCTGCTCTAGTGTAACTCTTGTCTAGGTTTGCAACTGTTGGCCCTTCTTGAAGTTGAGCCTGGTAGGCCTTGAACATCATGTCCAAGCCTTCTGGGGTTGGATCTGCAAGAACAGACCTTGGTTGCGGTCTATTTACAATGGGCGGTGGGGTGGGATGAGGTGGTGTGGATGGAGTTTCGATGCGAGGGACTTTGAGATGCAATGTCTTCTATTTTTGTTTTCGCTTCTTTCAAGCTTTCTTCTAGTTCAGATAACTTTTTATTCCACTTGCGATTGGCCTTCTCTCTGGTATCTTTCCATGTCCTTGTTTTTCGCTTACTAGGCTCTCCTGATTCACTTGACTCTGATTGTTCAACTGGCTTATCCTGTTTCAAAGCTTGTGCCCTAGTGACTGCTTGTATAGGAGCCACATTATTGCTACTTGAACTTGAATCCACCACTAAGCCTACCACATTAATGGGTGTGACCTTGGGCACACTAGAGGGGTTCCTTGGACAATCTCTCGGTAGATGGTCTTTGTCGCACTTAGGGAAAAAGGCTTGTATTGTGATGTTCTATCCTTGACCTGGAGATGGTGGGTGGGGACAATCACGAATGAAATGGTCGCCCTGACATCTAAAACATGGTTGTTGGAAGCAGCCAGAGGCACAGACACCACGGAAGCATGTAAAGAAGGAGTAGGGAGCCAGGCGGATCAACCAGGCGGATCAATTTTTCAAACAAATATATTTCTTATTAATTCTCCAAACATTCAACAGTGATTGTTATCACTAATTGTAACATAGGTATCATAGAAAACCCCATTTTGTAATCCATAGCTCCATTTTGTGCAAGCCGAGGAGTCCTCGAGCTTGAGGAGCTTAGGTAGAATGCTCGTACCAAATTTCATCATTTTTAGACATCGTTTACCCTGCCAAATAGCCTCTAGGACCTATTTTTTAACTAGGCCGGTCACTAGATGTGAAACTGGTCAAAACTAGTCTAGAAACTATAAAAAGAGCTAGAGAGCTCATTTTTGAGGTTGGTTCATTTTGGTTAGTGTGAGCTTAGAGCTAGTTTGAGCTTGTAAGAGTATTCTTGAGTAATAGAACTAATTTTCCCACCTTCCATTGTGTCTGGCTTGTCTCTTCATTGTGTGTGTGTATGTGTGTGTGCATCTTTGTGCTTCTCACCTTCACTCTCACATCATCTCACGTTCACGATCTTCATATCACTCCTACCTCTCCCACGGATTGACATTAAGGAGGTGAAGCTTCTTAACGTGGTACTTACCATTGTGCTAGAGCAACACCAAATTTGGCGCCGTTGCCGGGGATCGAGTCTAGGACGAATGTGTGATGGTAAGAGTATAGCAAGAAGTGGCGTTGGAAGGTAAAAATTTCAGTTTTTTGTTGTTGTTTTTACTTAGTTTTTAGTGTTTTTCACCTTCCCCATACTCCATCTTCATCATTGCATCATCATCTCCATCTCCAAAAAAATCAGAAAATTCACCATATCCACCCATTCACCTCATTTCCCCTCATTTGTGCATGCGAGAGAGTGAGAGAGAGTTTTTGCGATTGTATGTGCTTGCTTTTTCTTGAGTTTTCTTGCAGGTACAGAGCTTCAGAGCATCAGGAAAGCTTCCAAAAGGTAAAACATGTACTTTCTGTCAGAAATTTCCGAGCAGGGCGGACCATCGCGATGGTCTGCAATTTTCGGTTTTTGAGGTAGGCGACCACACCACTAGATAGGCGATCCTTGCGCACACACGGCACCACATTTGCAATTCAAAAATTCGTTGTTTGGTGGACCATCGCGATTGGCTCGGACCATCGCGATTGTGTCGCACCATCGCGATAGGCTCACGCCATCGCGACGGCTCGGCCGGACCATCGTGACGGTTCGCTTTTTTGGACCATCGCGACGGTTCACTTGAGCCATCGCGACGGTCCACTTGGACCATCGCGATTGTTCAGTTGACCCCGGACCATCGCGATTGGCTCATGCCATCGCCACGATAGTGCCACGTGTCTCGATAGACCATCGCGACGGTTCAATTTTTTGGACCATCGCGACAGCCCAAAATCCGACCATCGCGATTGGCTAAAGCCATCGCATCGCGGACCATCGCGACGGTTCACTTCGGACCATCGCGATTGTCCACCTTTGACCGTTGACCGCGCCATCGCGATTGTCCGCCTGATCACACCATCGCGACGGTTCATTTTTCGGATCATCGCGACGGTCCATTCTCACGCCATCGCGATCGTTCACTTCGGGCCATCGTGACGGTTCGACCTCACGCCATCGCGACGGTTCACTTTTTCGGACCATCGCGATTGTCCAAATCCCACGCCATCGCGACGGTTCGCTTGGACCATCGCGACGGTCCCAAACCATCGCGATTGTGCACCCCCATCGCAAATTTTGGACTCCAATTTTTGACCAATTTTGAGGGTATTTTTGAAAAATTTTTGGACCATTAGACTCATAGGAGACCCCTTAGCCTATATTAGAAGAAAAATTGGATTGTCAGTTTTTAACCCCCAGGGCCTGAACGCGTATAACTTTTTCATCCGAAGTCCGTTTTTTGAGCTTAATAGCTCGTTAGAAAGCTCGTGACGAGTACTACGTGACCTCAACTGTTTTTTTCATAAAGGATACATCTATTTTTGGATAAGCTATTTCGAGGTTCACCCAGTTTGGGACTAAGAAGCCAGGGGGCAAGTATTGAAATTTTGGGCAAACGAGAAGGGACATAAAAGGTGTATAGACTCAAGTGTATGAGCATCCAATTGTGAATTGGTCTAACATTGGAATTTTTCCAGGTCTAGCAAAGGCAATCAAAGGCAAGCAAGCAAGGCAGTGAAGACAGCAGAGCTTGGGAAGCACGGCTTCTTGGGCAACACGGCATCAGAGCAATCAGAAAAGCCGACTCGAGGTTGGAAGATTACTCACCCCCCTCAGTCAATTCTTAGCTTAGGCTAAACGGTAGTTGTGGATTAACGACGATAGGAACGCCTCAAGTTCAAGATACTTAATTCTTTCAAGTTTAAGACTTAAAGTAAAGGTGTGTGTGACGAAAACCTAAGGGAAAGAACATAAGTCTGACGGAACGAGAACTCAAAATTATAACGAAAAGTCGAATTCCTGACGCACAAATTAAGACAAGAATCTAGAGAAAATTAAAAAGAATCAAGAGAATAATCACAAAGGACCAGTGACGATCTAAGCGTGTAATTGAGTGAGCAAGGAAGGAAATTAATGAACCTTAGATCGGGCAAACATATAGGTAAGTCGGACCGAAGAAGCCTTAGATCATCAGAGGCTAGTGTAAGAACTACCGCTCGATCTTGGGCTCAGCAATTGAATAGTAATTACCCCTACGAGAGCTCAGAGACTAGCGAATCAGAAATGGCATTTAGCACACACAGACCAGAAGGAGGGTCCCATGTAGCATACCTAGAAAAACCAGAAGGACCCTATAGAACGCAATTAGAGTTTCTCCGAACCAACCGACTAGGTGCTCGCATCTATGAGGATGGTTTGCAAAGGCAAGTGGTGCAACTGCACAACCCTGATCAACCCATTGGATTGGAAAGACCAGTGGTGAAGTTTGAGAGAGACGCTTACATAGACAAAGAAGGAACCATGTACATTCTAAGTACGCAGCCAAACGATACTAATGAGTTTGGCACAATTCAATTAGAGACGGAAGCGAAATTTCAAGGGAAAGAACCGTTAGAAGAACCTAGAACACCGAGAGGGAAATCCGTATTAACAAGAGTACTCATCCCAGAATGGATCCCTCAAGATAACAGGAGCACCGAGTTGTTCACAAATAAAGAGACAGACGAAGCCTTTTGGAGGTACAGAAAGGAAAACCCTGGTGAGGTAGGCATCATTACAGTTTATGAATTCAAGGACCCAGATACACTTGGAAGGGTTGTATACCTGGATGAGACTTCAGAAAGAGTCTTCGTGGTGCCTGAGCGCGCTAAAAACACATACACATGGAGAGGTGAATTGGTATTCCCTCCATCTAGAACGAACATGAATACAAGTCAACAAGGGGCAGGAACCTCCTCAGCCCATGGAAATCAAAGAGAAGGAAATAAAGAGAGACCGGAAGTAAGCTTCACTCACCCCATAGGGAGAGATAGAACAACCACGAACACCAATAGCGCGGATAGACAAAGAAATCATGGAATACCAGGTGGTAGAGATGATTTTCCTCTACCTAGACCACGTGAACACACAAGAGTATTGAGACCCACTCAATTAGTGAAATCCATGAAAAATTATTTTGATGGGACAGGAGATCCCTATGACCACGTTGCAGAATTCAAGCAAGTACTAAGAGCAGAACAAGTCGAGGACATGTTCACGCAGTACAACGCATTTGGACTAACGTTAAAGAATACCGCTTTAACTTGGTTTCAACCATTGCAACAAAGGCAATTTAGAGACATCCATCACTTTTTAGAGTCATTCATCACTGAATTCTCTAAAAGTGGGATTAGACACGACACGTCTTCGTTGATTCATAGCTTTAAACAGACCCCTCAGGAAACAGTAAGACTGGCAGGACGTAGATTCAGACAATATGTGGAACGATGTCCAATGCAAGAGCTACCCTCACAAGCCAAACAGGTATCACTGTTCCTAGATGGTTTGTTGAGCGCGAAACTACGCTCTTATGTGTACCTAAAAGAACCCAGAACGCTAGAGGAGTGTGTAAGAATATGTATAGACATTGAGGATAACCTAGGAGAGGAATTAGAGCTCTCGAAGGTCTATAAGGACTCAGATTGTTCTTCTCTAGCATCCACAAAATTGTCTAATTCGATAGAGGACCTAGCAGAAAAAGTGGCCCAAAAACTAGGAGTTTCTAGTAAACAGGTGCCCAAGCTACCAACTAACGTACGTTGTTACACTTGTGGTGGAAATCATTTGGCAAATGTGTGCCCCAATGCACCTCAACCTCAAGCCAACCCTAGTGGCCAATATTGCACAATTGAGAGAAGATACACGAATCATATGGCTCAGGACTGCCCATACAACAAACAAACCGTGAGACAGAACTACCCGCAAACATACCAGCAGCCAGGTAGGTATCAAGGCCAATACAATGCTCAGCCTTATTACTATAGGCCTCCCCAGAACTACCCATACCAGGCTCAACAGAGACCTCAACCCGTCTTAGTTCAGCAGCCACCCCCACCAGCGAATGTCATCTCAGTCAAATACGCAGCTGCAGAAGAGAACCTAAGTAGGGCCTTAGTGCCTTCTTCACCCTTGATCACCGAAAGTGACCCGAACTCAAACAGTTTTGACTCTACTCATGTAACTAGTCCACCCGCTTATTACACGGAGTCACCAGAACATGTGGAGACATATCATTATGATAGTCCACCAATGGAACCTAGTTGGGAGCCAGATTATACTAATGTGATGTACGCAAACCCGAACCCACGGCCCCAACTGAGACAACAAAGACTACAGGGCCCTAGAGGACCATGCTTTAGGTGCCAAGGAGACCACTTCATAAAGGACTGTCCACATCCCCCAATAGCAAGGCAATCACAGTACTATAACATACAAGGCTTTTGTGCCGATTGTGGCAAAGAGCATATAATTAAAGATTGTCCTAAGAACCCAGTTAACTCTTCGAATGTGACACCGATCAACGTGATAGGTATTGTAAACAATGCAGATGGATCCAACCCTACATACGTGCCTATCCAAGCTATAACCAGAGCCCAGGCGCTCTTACAAAACCAACAGCTTAATCAAGAGAAAGTAGCCGGAACTAGTGAAGTTGCAGAATCTAGCAGTAAAAAGACGAAATCTTGGAAAGATTCTAGGGAAAGAATCAAGAGAAAGTGGAGTAAAAAGATAAGTGAGTTGGAAGGAAGTTTAAGGGAATCTAGAGCCAAAATACAAGAATTGGCTTCACAAGAATTAAATCAAGAAAACCCAGCTCAGAAATCAGGATCGGTTTTAGCGGAACCCATACCAGAAGATCTAGACATGATGTTTCGTGCATATCAGGCTAGATTAAAAGAGGGACCTCAAGTAACGGAAATGAGTAAAAACTACCCTCGAGCTGATCTAGAAATTGAGAGAACTAAACTTTGCATGAAAATGGTGGAACTAGCACAAGCCTTGTTCGAAGCCTCTAGATATCTTAATTGGAATAATATGGCAAAACCGGAATTACACTTTCAAGGACTAATGGAGAGGCTAGAACATTTGATTGAAAGCAAAGAGAAAAAGGATCAGCCTAGGAACCCTATTGTCCCAGAGACACAGGAAAGGATTGCACCATCCCTGTCTCAAGTACCCTATACAGAAAGTCAAGACAATTTGTCTTCCATACATAGGTACTCACATGAATTTTTAAGAGAAATACAAGAAGAGAAATGGAGAAAAGAACAAGGAACTCATCCTCCTATCCAAGAAATAGACGACTTGCAGGAACAATTTCCCCAAGACATCCCCTCTATATATGATGATGTAGAGGTGGAACGACTGAGTGAACCCACAGGATTTGAATCTAATTCTTTACAAGAATTACCTCAGTTCACAGGACCTTGGGAAGCAAAGTCTATTAGTATGAGAGCACCCACGATAATAGTGAGGAATGAAGAATCAGTGATCCCTAGGAACACGGAAGTGATCAAGAACACGAAAGTACAGTGTAATCTCACCCTGGAGGAATTGTTAAAGGTAAAACCAGAATTGTGGAAGCACGTAGCAAATCAATTCCCTGAGCTAGCTACCACACCCTCTCAGATAGGATCACATAAGAAGGTACCAGAGATACCCGTGGAAAAGATTGGGGACGTAAGTGAAGGAGAGGAAGGTAACACATATCTTCCAATAACCCATCAAGGCTACACCACGAAAGCCATCTTAGATTCAGGAGCCGGAGTAGCCATCGCTACCACCGCTTTGTGGAAACGTTGGGGTAAGCTAGCACTCAGACCCACCAGGATGAAGCTACAAATGGCTGATGGACACATAGAAAAACCATTAGGCTTACTAGAAGGCATATCTCTCACCACTTGTGGTGTAGAATTTGAGCATACTTTCGCCATTTGTGACTTTGCGAAAAACCGTGCGTATGAGATGATATTGGGACGACCATTCATGCGTCAGTTGCAAATTGTACAAGATTGGGGAGCTAATTCTTTGTACTTGCAACACTTAGGAGTGACTACCAAAGTCAATCTTAAAGACTATTCACACAGAGATGTACCCCCAATACAATGGAATACCATCCATAAGACACCAGTAGAGACGGAATCCGTGCACTCATTAGAATCAGATCCTTCTTGGTTGCATGAGGATGCCCATTTATGGATGTGTAAAGTAGCCAAACAAGAGGAAGAACGATTAGAAGCAAGGACCTTAGGTGCAGAACAACATCCACGAACCCTTCAAGATCCAGCATATGCACCTGTAGCATTCCCAGACGAGGAGTTTGAACCCCATGGTTGGGCGGAAATCCTAGCAACCATGGATGTAGCCATCAATGAAGAACAATGGACACCCCACTGTGACGAGGATGGCTATGACATTTCAATTTTCACGATAGAGCCAATCATGTGCGATGCAATTTTAGAAGAGTGTGAACCAGACACTGATGCATTTGAGGATGCAAGCGATTTTGATTTAGAATCAATTATCATGGACCCACCCTTTGCATCAGAGGAAGAATATTTCTACGAAGTAGAGACTCATACTCAGAGACATGAGGAAATTACGAATGAGGTGAGGTTAGCCACAGAAGTGACTACCAAGAGTGAAAGCAAGAAAAGGAAGAAGAAAGAAACCATGTCAGAAAAAGAAGAATCTTTGTTTGAAGTACCCGAGAACTTCAAGAAATATGAAATCGAAGATAGAAGGATTATGGTACGGATGCCTAATAGAAAGGTAAATGATGGACAAGTATATGATAACCGAGAGAAAACCAAGAAAATAATAGTTGCCATAGAAGGAGAAGAAGAAAAATGCACATTCATAGGGCATGATTTGACGAAGGATGAAGAAGAAGAGTTAGTTGCCCTATTGCGCGAATATAGAGATGTTTTTGCTTGGAGTTACAAAGATTTGAAAGGAGTAGATCCAGATATATGTTCTCATAGAATCCCTATGACTCCAGATGCAAAACCGACAAAACAAAAACCTTACACGTATAATGATAACTACGCTGCGAAGATTAAAGAGGAGATAGATCGATTGATAGAAGCAGGATTCATTTACGAAATTGAGCACACCGAATGGGTATCCCCCATTGTGGTTGTGCCCAAGAAGAATGGAAAATTGCGTGTGTGTATTAACCTTAAAAAAGTTAATGCCGCCACGATTAGAGATAGTTATCCTCTTCCTATCACGGAACACCTATTGGAAAGAGTTGCGGGCAAGGAAGTTTACAGCTTTCTTGATGGATTCTCAGGCTATAACCAAGTAGCCATTGCTCCAGAAGATCAACACAAGACGGCTTTTGCCACTGAATGGGGCATATTTGCATTTCGTGTGATGCCATTTGGTTTAACAAATGCACCCGCCACTTTCCAGCGACTCATGTGTCATGTTTTTAAGGAATTCTTACGCAAGAGCTTGGAAGTTTACGTCGATGACTTATGTGCACATTCAAATGTAAGACAGACACATATCCCCGAGTTACGACGAATATTTGACAAATGTCGAGAATATCAGGTTTGTTTGAACCCAGAAAAATGCGTTTTCATGGTCAGACAAGGCAAAATTCTAGGACACATTGTGTCAAAAAATGGAATCTCTACGGATGAGGAAAAAGTGAAGGTAATTGCAGAATTACCAAGACCAACTAATGTGAAAGAGGTACAGGCATTTATGGGCCATTGCGGTTATTATAGGAGATTCATACACATGTATGCAATCATAGCCAAGCCTTTGTACTCTCTTTTGACCAATTTTGAGTGGACAGATGAATGTGAAAATTCATTCAATGAACTTAAACGACGTTTGTGCTCAGCACCTATATTGACAACCCCAGATTGGAGTAAGCCATTCCATGTACATGTGGATGCATCCAATTACGCCATAGGATGTGTGTTGGCGCAACCCACGAATGAAGGTAACATAGATCTCCCCATAGCTTACGCGAGCAGACAATTGAACGCAGCAGAAAGAAATTACACCACGACGGAACGAGAAGGATTAGGGATGATCTACGCAGTAAAGAAGTTTAGGCACTACTTGTTGGCCAACAAATTCAAGTTCTTTACAGATCATCAAGCCCTATTATATTTAGTCAACAAACCATGTAACACAGGACGATTAATACGTTGGTTTCTATTACTCATGGAGTATGATTTTGAAGTGGTAGTCAGGAAAGGAAAGACGCATCTTAGAGCCGACCACCTTTCAAGATTAACCTCAGGAGAAGCCCCTCAAGGAGTCGCGGATGAATTACCAGATGCATACTTGTTTAACCTTGAGATAGCACCAGAATGGGCTAAGCCTATAGTCCCCATTCTCACATACGGACCCAAGAATCCTAAGTTAAAGATCAAAGAGGGAGAGATTACCAAGTCTCAGAGATACCAAATAATGGCAGGAAGCATATATAAACAGGATAATCAAAAGATTCTTGCTTGTTGTGTAGATGAATCAGAACATGCGAATTGGTTGCAATTAGCACACATAGGTGCACTAAAGCAACATCATTCAAAACATCGAACACTACTGACTCTGCATAGATTAGGAGTATATTGGCCTACGATGGAAGCAGATGTCTACAAGTTGTGTAAGGAATGCCATGTTTGTGGTGAAAGACCACCAGTAGAGCATGCGACACTATATCACGTGTCTCTCACACCAGACTGGAGTGAACCTTTAGTGACCTACTTGAGGACGAACACATTCCCTCAAGGCATGACCTTAGCTCGACAACGCAGTCTAGAGTAGGAAGCTCAAGACTATTCACTTATTGGCGATAATTTATACAAAAGAGGACGAGATGGATATTTAAGACAATGTGTTCATGAAAGCGATTATCTGAGCATACTAGAGACTGCACACCAAGGTGTTGTAGGAGGTCATTTTGGACCAGATAGGATAATCAAAGCCATTCTCTTTGCAGGATTATGGTGGCCCACTCTTCACATGGACGCACATACCTATGTAAAGAGATGTGATGTGTGCCAAAGAACTCAGTTTCCTACTCGCAGAGATGAAATGCCATTGAAACCCATGATGGGCGGACGTGCATTTTCTAAGTGGGGTATAGACTTTATAGGACCCATTAACCCCCCTGCAAAAGGTACACATGCGGAATACATTATTGTTGCCACAGATTATCTGACGAAATGGGTAGAGGCAAAAGCCACAAAAAAGAATGATGCACACACGACTGCAAAATTCTTATTTGAAAATGTCTTTACAAGATATGGATTGCCTATAGAGTTAGTGAGCGATCGAGGCACTCACTTTCTAAACCAAGTCATTGAATATTTGTTACAGGATTTTATGGTGATTCACAAGAAATCTGCACCATATCATCCTCAGGCCAATGGTCAGGCTGAAAGCACTAACAAGATACTTTGTAACGTACTGACGAAACTCGTGAACAACAAACGTTCAGATTGGGACAAACAGCTACACCACGCTGTTTGGGCATATAGAGTGGCCTACAAGACCGTACTCAATGCAACTCCCTTTCAGATGGTTTTTGGTCAGAATGCAGTGCTTCCTTTGGACTTCTTGATACCGACCCTTAAGGTTGCACAAGAACATCAGTGGACCGGCCATGAATTATCAGCGAGAATAATGGACTTGGAACGATTAGGAGAAACCAGGCTAAAGGCAGCAGCAGGAATATACGCAGCGAAGAAGCGACAGAAAGCATATTTTGATGCACATGTGAAAGATAAAGGCCTAAAAGAAGGAGATTTAGTTCTAGTGTATACGCTGAAACAGCACGCACGGAAGTTAGAAAAGCGAGGTTATGGACCTATGATCATTAATAGACTTTCGACTAGTGGAGCAGTACAGTTAGCCACCTTAGAAGGAGATATAATGCCTAATTACATTAGTGGCTGTAGAGTCAGGTTATATCAAGAACCTCTTACTGAGGATATGCTTAGACGACTCACGTTGGCAAAGAAGCGTAAGGAGGAAGAAAATAGAATACGAGCGGAAGCTCAGGCAGAAGCCATAGAACGCATTAAGCGCATGAAGCTAAGAAGACAAGGACTAGGGAGAGCACATTATAACCATCTGGAGACATCACCCAGATACCCCATGGCCATGTGTCAAGTAAAGTCAACCACTCATCCTAGCATAGTGGACAGGAGACCATTCATTATAGTTAGGCTAGAGCACGGTAACCATAGCCAAGAACTCAGGGCTCTGATTGACTCAGGTGCTGCGACTAGTGCGATTAGATGGTCCCACTATAAGGATTCAGGAATAGAAATGCGGCCAATTGAGGCATACCTCATAGGCCTAGGAGGCATGGAAACCCCTTGCATGGGTGAGGTGGACCTTCCTATCCTCATTAAGGATATGACCATGACAGCGAAGCTACTAGTGTGCCATGATGACGACCTGATAGAACCGCTAATCCTTGGCCAAGATTGGCTATACGATCACTCAGTGGACCTAAATCTTAGACAAGGCTTCTTACAGATTGGAACCTTAGAGCAGAAGCGAGTGATACCGCTTGACTTCCCTAACGGCATTCCGCTTGACGGTTGTGACCCTAGACCCTATGAAATCCATGCGACGAAAGACAGGAAGATTTTTGGGCAGACCAGTCACGTTACGTCTACACCAACCCACTCGGGCTTGGCTATAGATAATTGTCAATCAGAAGGACGACCGATGATCTTCCCTGGGACTTCCTGCAAACTAGAAGAGACAGTTACCCAACAGCAAGGGCAGATGGACACAATCAGTGGTCAGGTGGGTTGCATCAGCGGCCAAATGAGCACGACACCCTGCGGTGCTCATCCTTCCAAACTTGTTGCGGACTGGCCTAGATTAAAGTTAAAGAACGCATCACTTCCTAATGGGCAGGTCACGCAAGTATTGGATCTCCCTTCTTTTCCAAAGCAGAGTGTCCATCCGACCTCTCAACCTCAACAACAACAGAGTCAACCACGACGAAGGAACCCAGACCGACGGTAGTATCCGAGGAAACAACATGGAAAGCAGTTTAGGCCACCCAAAGGAAGCGGCACCAGACAAATATGGGTGCCAAAAGGACAAAAAGCACCGAAGGACTCCAACCAAGCAGAGATCGACAAGAAAAAGGCCGAACAGAAACAGAATCGATATCCACCATCCCCTCGACCTTCTTCTACAGGTCCAACCATTCGACAAATGTGGATCGCCAAGAAGTACCTTACTCATAGACCCACGCCCACGCAGATTTGGGTACCCAAACCATGTATCATAGCTCAACCAATAAGCCATGTAATATATAACCCCCACAACTCATTTCATCCCTCGATACCACCACACCCGACACCACCCTTTGCCCCTCAGCAGAAACCCAATACCCACTCCAAGATCCTTAGGAAATGGATACCGAAGCGTGTCCAACCGTCTTTCCCTAACCCATCGTCTAACTACCCCCCGACTAACATACAACCTTGTACTAAATCACTAACCTTTAAACCTTGTATAAATTCACACACCATCATCACACATCATTCATAATCTCATCTTATCAAGAAATGTATGCATGATCTGAAACGTGTAGAAGTCTAGAGACCTGCACCAGTGCTGCAAGAAAACATTGCATCCACCACATCACAGCACTTGGCTACACGGGTTACGCATCAGTTATGGAAAGGGATTGCGGTCTCACTTTAATGGGATCATGATTAATTTCCATGCTAATGTGTTAATCTTTTGTAGCAGATCTTTCTCACTAGCGCACCAATCACCATGCAAACCGACAAAGGAACATCAGGAGCAGGCCCCAGTGTAGCGGCCGTGCCACTCAACGTACTACGAGCAGAGTCCCACCCGACTGCTCCACCGCCGGAATTTCAGGGATTTCCAGGGCCCATGCCTATCGACAACCCACCCATGGGCTACACCGAAAAGATACACAGGAACTCTCATTGGTTTCAGGGCCTTGCAGGACCCCTTGCGGACGCGGACTTTATTTTTGAATCCTCTCTGACGTTTGATGACCGCACATGGGGAAAATACCAGTTTTTCTCAAGAGAGTTCGAAGCCCTACAGAGCACCCAGGATTTAACTCATGTTTGGGCCAGAGCAGGCTTCACAGAATACTTCAGTGATCCCCTGCCCAAACCGGACTTTTACAGGTGCTATTACTTGATCACTACTTTGCTGGCATCAGAGAATAAGGACATCCCAGGAACCTTCATATTGCCTACTTTAGTGGATGATCCACCTTATAAAAGATTTTACCTCTCCAAGGATTTAATCAGAGCAGCCATCAAGATTCATGGAACCCACACACCCACAGATCGAGAGAGATTAATTCCAGAACTGATGAAACGTGGGGATGTCACGAAGTGGGAGGAAATTTCGGCAATTACACCTGAGCTGTCAAAGCCACTAAGGATATGCATGCAACATTTCGCATTCCCAGCTCAGGACAGATTTACTATGCCACATAAACGAATCTGGTTCGGTTTGTATTTGGCATGCACGGGACCTCAAACGGTTGATTTGGCAAGCTGGATCATAGACCCAATGTATTTGGCACAGCACAGATGGGAGCGCAAAAAAGTGCTTAACGGATGTTGTGCACTCACAAGAATTGTGTATATGTGCTTGGCTTATGACTTGCCAATTGAGCGTGCACTAACAGGAGAAGAACTGAAGGCATTCAAGGGCACAACGAAGAAAGCCAGGAAGCCCAGTAGGACACGGGCAGGTAAGCGCATGCGAGGCACCATCCCTTGCCTTCAAGTGCCAGAGTCGCCATCACCACAACCCTCTCCAGAGCGACCACAGACAGAAGCTGCTCCCACAGTACAACCTATTCGCATCAGGTTGTCCAGACCAGTGGTTACGGAGGGCACCACTAGTACCGTTGCACCTCAAGCAGCTGCCACCTCAGAACCCACCACCAAAACAGCAGAAGCTCCCACCACTATTGGTGCGGAAGCGTTTTCTTTCCCGATACCACATATGGAGGCCGACCCCATAAACACGACATTTGATTTTGAGATGCCTGATGCATTCTCAAATGAATTCCAGTATTCAGAAGCACAGCTGTTCTCACAGGAATATGAACGCCCCAGCTACCCTACCACACCACGAGATCTGCCACAGGGACAAGCTGTGTCGAGCTCTGAAGAAGAAAGAACCGAAACAGACGACGATGAAGGCGACGATGAAGCCAGCTAGGGCTCACATGACGGACAGACAGATGGCCAAGGCCAACAAACTGACGCACACGGTGACACCAGCACATATGAAGATGAGACTTTCGAAGCCGCAGCGTACACGCTGGCCATAAAGAAATTATATCGAACGATGGAGAAAGTCTGGGCACGGAAAAAGTTAACTGAAGAGGAGAGCCAGGCATTAATTGAACAAGAACTCATCTCTGGAGGATTCGAAGACGCATACATCAGAGGGTTCAGAGAGTTAGTCAAATCAGTAGGCTCCCATGAAGCACTCAGGTTTTTACAAAGAAAGCAACTACCACAATTTGACCCCCGTCGAGTGCGACTACTTTCAAAACCCGGGGAGTATATTCGTGTACCAACAGGAGCTCAGTCTTCAGCACAAGCCAGGGAGGCACGCCTCGTCTCCGAAAGTTCATTGACCGCAGAACCCATCCTTGTAGATTCCCCACCACGTCCCACTGTTGTACATACCACCACTATCCTCGAAATAACCTCCACACCTTCTACTCCTCTCTCACCTCATCGTTCACCAACCCATCCTGTATCCCCAGCACACCCACCTGCTTCCCCCACATCCACACCAATCCAAGGCGACATAGCCCCAACCTTTTCCTTACCCATTCATACCACCATGCCCACACCCAACCCTCCACATCCATATGTTAACCCCTTCACCCCTTCATCCTTCCCAGCGTTTCCCCCACCTCTAAGACCCCCATTCCCCTTTCTAACCCCACTAACCTTCTCACCAGTCTCACCTCCCCAACCCACCATATCTCCTATTTCCCCTTTTCACCAAGCTGCTTCAGCCATTCCCCCTGTAAACTACTCTACATTTGTAAATCCCGTATTCACACCTACACAACCACCCACAATCACACCACTTTTCACAGTCACAACACTAAACACGTCCAATGGTATGGACATATCACCATCCACCTCACCACCACCCACTCCACTCACAACACCCTCATATTTAGGCACGTCACAATTTTCCACAATCACCACTGCATCCACTGTCCCAACCCCATTTCCCATTCCCACTGCATCTACTCCCACTGCATCCTCATTTAGCACTTCACTACTACTATCGCCCACCATAGACACCGCATTTCAACACATGTTCACATGCATGACGCAAGTCCGCGATGAGTTTGCATCAATCGGCACCAATTATCAACAGCTGCAGAAGACGACGAATGAACTACAAATGCAGCTTAATTCGTTATCAATTGAGAACGCCTCACTGAACAGCCGATACCAAGATTTACGAGAGGCCTATCACAAATTAGAACTAGAAAGTGAGGAGAAAACCAAAGAGGCCACCGCGGATTTGGATAACCTACTTCGAGCCCAGACCGTCCGCAATGCAACGCTCACTAGAAATATGGGCTTACTAAGAAGACACTTAGCCGCAGCAAAAGAGGAGAACCAGAGACTCCAAGAGCAGAATAGAGAGAACTTGGAAGCGGCTTTAGATCATCCAGAACAGCCACTAAGTCCGAGCAGATTCAAGGCAATCCCATCCGAGTCGATGCGGATGTTGCTAGATGATCATGTGCGATTGCTCGAGGACTATGATCGTATGAACGAAGAACATCAAAAGTTAAAGGAAGATCACAAACTGCTACAGCTCAGAGAACCAGCAACACAACAAGTACACGTAGCAGCAGAATTACCAGCGCCTGCGGACCCTGCCCCTGAAATTTTAGAGGAACTTAACGCACTCCGGGCCCAGGTAACAAATCTTGAATCGAGAATTGCAGTCTATGAAGCACCACCAAGGCCAGACTCCCCACCTGAGCTACCAGCTAAGGAAGAAACCGTCACTATCCCGGTGGAGGAGACATTTGAAGAGGCTTACGAACCGATACCCATCCCAGGCGGACGTGTCACGGCCGAAGGCCAGATGACCTATGAATTACCTACCCCCGCGTGGATGAAGATAGTGGAAGAACTCGGAACGACACACTCGGCCAGAGTAGAGGCACAGCTACATGCCATGGCCATAATTGAAGAGAAAATTTTGCAGTCACCATTCTTTGCTCAATTGGCCCCGCGACGATACATATCTGGGCATGAGCTCCAATATAAACCGTACTTCATGTTAATGGCCGAATACCAATTAGCCATCGAGAAAGAAACCGGCATGAAACCAACACATGCAACTCAATTCGAGCCAGAGGACTTGCCACCAAGGGCGCAGAGAGGTGAAATCCTTCAACCAGACTGGCGCAGAGATTTATTGCAAAACTATCCCGAGATGATGAGCACGTGGGTAAAAGCGCCGCTGCACTTAAAATTTAATCCGTGCTGGGGACCAGTACCACGCCGCCGCTCTTGGACTGCCTTCGCTATTAAGCTACAAAACAATAAGCAGTGCCAAGACTGGTTGAACTATCCCTACTTCAAGCCACCAATCGCGTTACCCACAGTAGGCTACATGATGGCGACGATCCGCCACTGGCTCCCTAGGTTAAAGCATATGGATGATATTGCCGCGCACATGACTGTCAAAATCTTTGACATGATGCAGATGGTCTTTAAAGTCTTCCGACGCATCAAGGCTCCCCATGTAAACACCCCGGGCTTTGAGCATGGCAACTTTGATTTAGTCTATGATATGAGCACAATGCCATCGCTACGGGTGTGTTACGCCTGGCACTGCAGGATCAAATATCTACCGGCATGTTACAAGCAGACATTCGAAGAAATGTTCACCACCGGCTTTTGGGAGTACCATTCAGAGGTATTTATAAGCAGGCCCACACACTTATTGCAATTATTCGCCTGTGAACGAATGGTGTACTCCACACATTATCAGCTCCCACCACCAGACGAGCCACAACCTATCGACTGGGAGAAACTCGAGGCTGATCTAGCCCGAGGCATTCGTATATCAGAGCACACCCTCGCTCAAGACCTCCTACAGAACTACATCCGGCAGACCTCACAACAAGGTTCTGTCAGGGACGACAAAAGCGAGAGGGAGGGGGGTGTTGGAAGCAGCCAGAGGCACAGACGCCACGGAAGCATGTAAAGAAGGAGTAGGGAGCCAGGCGGATCAATTTTTCAAACAAATATATTTCTTATTAATTCTCCAAACATTCAACAGTGATTGTTATCACTAATTGTAACATAGGTATCATAGAAAACCCCATTTTGTAATCCATAGCTCCATTTTGTGCAAGCCGAGGAGTCCTCGAGCTTGAGGAGCTTAGGTAGAATGCTCGTACCAAATTTCGTCATTTTTAGACATCGTTTACCCTGCCAAATAGCCTCTAGGACCTATTTTTTAACTAGGCCGGTCACTAGATGTGAAACCGGTCAAAACTAGTCTAGAAACTATAAAAAGAGCTAGAGAGCTCATTTTTGAGGTTGGTTCATTTTGGTTAGTGTGAGCTTAGAGCTAGTTTGAGCTTGTAAGAGTATTCTTGAGTAATAGAACTAATTTTCCCACCTTCCATTGTGTCTGGCTTGTCTCTTCATTGTGTGTGTGTATGTGTGTGTGCATCTTTGTGCTTCTCACCTTCACTCTCACATCATCTCACGTTCACGATCTTCATATCACTCCTACCTCTCCCACGGATTGACATTAAGGAGGTGAAGCTTCTTAACGTGGTACTTACCATTGTGCTAGAGCAACAATGGTCCTCTAGGGGCTTGTGGTCTCATTTGTCTCAATTGGGGCCTAGGGTTAGGATTTGTATACATGACATTTGAGTATTCAGGCTCCCAATTTTGTTCCATATGTGATGTCTCATATTGATACGAGCAAATCTCACTATGCTCAGGTGACTCTGTGTAATAAGCATTTGGACTACCTTCATGGGAGTAGTATGAACTATGAGCATGAGAGTCATTCTCTGAGATCAGTGGGGTCACTGGCACCAATGCTCTATTAAGGTTCTCTTCTGCCACTGCATACTTAACTAGAATTACATTGGCAAGCGTTGGTGGTTGGTTTCCTAGGACTGGTTGTGGCCTATATGGTGCCTGATATTGTTGTTGTGGTCTATAATATGGCTGTTGGTATTGGTTCTGATACCTACCTTGCTGGTAAGGTTGCTGATAATTCTGTCTAACAACCTGTCTATTGTATGGACAATCTTGAGCCGTGTGGTTTGTGTATTTTCTCTCAATAGTGAAATATGGAGCATTCCTTTCTCTCATCTTCTGGTTGTGCAATGGGCATACATTAGCCATGTGGTCACCTCCGCAATTATAACACTGATTCAATGAGGTGACTCTTGATATTTGTCTATTTTGAACTCTTAGCTTCTTGGCAACTTGCTCTGCTATTTCACCCAGCTTAGTGGAGGCTCTAGAGGTATGACTAGTAGAACTGTCAGAGTCTTTATAGAGTTTGGATAGTTCTAGCTCCTCACCCAAGTTGTCTTCTATGTCAATGCAGGTCCGCACACACTCTTCTACGCTTATAGGCTCTTTCAAGTACACATATGATCTTAACTTGGTGCTTAGTAAGCCGTCTAAAAACAAAGCCACTTGTTTGGCTGGTGTGGGTAATTAAGGAGCAGGGCATCTTTCTAGGTACTATCTGAACCTTCTTCCTGCTAGTCGCACTGTTTCTTGGGGTGTTTGCTTGAAGCTGTGGATCAAAGATGATGTGTTGTGTCTGATACCACTCTTGCAAAATTCTACAATGAATTCATCTAGTAGTTGACCTATATCACGATAGTTGCGACTACTCGGCGGTTGAAACCAAGCTAAGGCAATGCCCTTAAGAGTCAAACCAAATGCCTCGTACTGGGTGAACAAATCCTCAACCTGTTCATCTCTTAACAATTGTTTGAACTCGACCACATGATCATAAGGATCTCCTGTCCCGTCAAAATAATTCTTCATTGCCTTGATCACTTGAGTGGGTCTAAGGGTTGTTGGGTGCTCTCGGGGTCTAGGCAATGGAAAATCATGTTCATCTCTTTGTTACCTATGTGCTTGATGTCTCTCTCTTTCAGGTCTTTCATTTTCAAATCCTGATCTATTTCTGCCCACAGTGTGTGCAAAACTTACCTCAGGTCTCTCTCTATTTCTTTCTCTCTGGGCTTCATGAGCTTGGGATGATCCTATTCCTTAGAGGCCATGGGAAACATTGGATCTTGGTGGAGGGAAAATCAATTCACTCTTCCAAGTATATGCATGTCTATCATGTTCTGTTACCAAGAACATTTTCTTTGATGTGTTATCCAGGTAGACAACTTTGCCTTTGCCTGGTATCTTTGGATCCTTGAACTCGTAAATGATGACTATGCCCAATTGGCTAGGTCGATCTGGCTTGAATCTCCAAAAGGCTTCCACTGTTTCTCTATTCAGGAATAGCTCTATGCTTTTATTTTCTTGAGGGATCCAATCTGGAGTGATCACTCTGGTCAAAACTAACTTACCTCTAGGAGTCTAGGGTCCTTGTCCTACATTTCCTTGTTCTAAGTCTCCTATCTCATTCTCAGGAATGATATTTCCAAACTCATCGGTCCTATCTGGTAGGTTGGTGACCACATACATGGTTCCTTCTTTATCAATGTATCAACCCTCTTCAAACTTGACTATTGGGTGTTCAATTCCAAAGGGTTAATCTGGATTTTTGAGTTGGACCACTGATTGCCTTAAGCCATCCTCATAGATGTGGGCACTTAATCGGTTGGTCCGAATATATTCAGACTGTGTCTTATATGGACCTTCAGGTGTTTGTAGAAGCAGTTCCTGAGCCACCTGCAGGTTTCCCCATGCCAAAAGACATTTCTGAGTCACTTGTGTCAGAGCTTAGTACGTAAGGACAACCACTTAGTTGTTGTGCCCAAGACTTAGCTGTATGGTTGACACTAGCCTCACAAGATCTAATGCTTTATCTATCCTTGCCTAAATGTCTACCAGATCTCAGGTTCATAAGCTTTGGTTAAGAGTCCAAAATTTCCCTTTGGTATGGTTCAAAATCCTTTGGAGTCCCCTTGGAGGGTCAACTTCAAATTATCCTATCTGAAAATCAACGCATGATTCGAAATGAGCTTTCCAACGAACTATAGAGCTCAAAAAATGGACTTTTGATGAAAAAGTTATGTCAAATCAGGCTCCTGGGGGTCAAAATAGGCAAACAAGACCTTTTGGAAAAATCATGATTTTGTGTGAAAATTGCAATTTTGGGGGGTCTAAAAATCGTGATGCTAGACTCTTATGAAAATCACGATTTTGTGAAATCATGAAAATCGCGATGTTGAGCACCTATGAAAATCGTGATGCTGAGCAACCACAAGAATCATGATTTTGTGAAATCATGATTTTGTGAAATCATGAAAATCGCGATGTTGAGCACCTATGAAAATCGCGATTCTGAGGGATCATGAAAATCGCGATGCTGAGCAACCACAAAAAGCACGATTTTGTGAAATCATGAAAATCGCGATGTTGAGCATCTATGAAAATTGCGATTCTGAACAATCCCAAAAAACGCGATTTTGAGTGAGAATCATGAAAAACGCAATTTTGAGTGAAAATCGTGTTTGGGCAAAATTGTGTTTTTGGCTTGAAAATCACGATTATGAGAATGATCAGAAAATTGCGATTTTGATTGAAAGTCGTGTTCTGAAAATTGTGTTCTGAAAATCGTGATTTTGTACCTTGGATGAAAATCGTGTTTTTGAAAATCGTGAAAAAAAATTGCGATTTTGTGCCACAGAGAAGCGTGTTTTCACAAAATCGTGTTTTGGCTTAAAATCATGATTTGTGAGAATCGCGATTTTGAGCCCACTGAAAATCATGTTTCCTCAAAGTCGTGTTTTTGACATGAAAATCGCGATTTTCGATGAAAATCGTGTTTTTGAAAATCGCGATTGCCAACAGAGAATCGTGTTTAATCACAATCGTGTTTTTGGCTGAAAATCGTGATTTGTGAGAATCGCGATTTTGAGCCCACTAAAAATCGTATCTTCTTAGAATCGTGTTTCTTGATATGAAAATCACGATTTTGCCTCAGAATCGTGTTTCTGAGAAACTTAGAGAATCACGATTTTGAGCACAATCAAAGAATCCCGATTTTGAGAATGACCCCAAAATCATGTTCTTTTTAGAAAGCTTTTAGGCGGGAAATAGAAAATTGCAATTTTTTTTTGAAAAATTTTGAATTTTATGAAAATCGTGATTTTCAATCAGATCGTGATTTTTGGCGGGAACTTCGAATTTCTGAGTGCCAAGCAATGGCGAGCTCCGTATGTGCAAAAATCATGAAAAAACACAAGCGCTTGCTCTCCCTTGCACTTCCTAACTCGTTCTCGTACAATAATGCATGAAAGATGGTATGAAAATGGTGAAAATGCACTAAAAAACAAGAAATTTGTATGAAGAAGAAGATGGAGATGGTGATGATGATGAAGATGAAGAAGAAAAATCAGAAAATGAACATAAATGACAGTTTTTTTACCTTCAAACGTCGCAAATCTACAATCTTACCATCACAACGCTCGTCCTCAAAGCTCTCTCCCCGGCAATGGCACCAAAATTTGGTGTAGCTCAAGCGTAAGCACCACCTCCTTTACTTGTCAATCCACGGAGACATGAGGACTGGTATGAAGACCAAGATCAGGTGAAGGCACAAGTGCGTGAGTGAAAGCGCACAAGCATGCACACACATACACACACACACGCACAAGGTAAGATCAAAGAGAGGAACAATGGAAAGCTTTGCTTGCAAAAGAGTTCTCTTACAAAAGCTCTATTCTCTAACAATCTAACCTCAAAAATGAGCTCTCTAGCTATTTTTATAGTTTTTTTAGTAGTTTTGGCCCTGTCCAGACCTAGTGTCTATCCTAGTTAAAAATTAGGTTCCAGGGCTTATTTGAGGACTCAAATGAAGTCTAAAAATTATGAAAATTGGTAGGATGATACTTCTAATACTCCTCAAGCTCGAGGACTCCTCGGATTGAACAAAATGGAGTTACAAAAATAGAAAATGGTATTTACAATGGTTTTTAGTGATGAAAATCAGTGTTTTATAGGGATTTCTATTGAAAATTTGATATACACTTCTTGGAGCTCCCTATGTGCTCCTTCTTCCTGTGTGTCCACTTCTCAGAAGCACTTCTTATGCTTCTCCTTGACCTTGAGCTTCAACAATGATCGACTCTAGATCAGATTCACTTGCATCCTCGAATGCATCAGTGCTAGGTTCACATTCTTCAAGAACCGAATCACCCATGATTGGCTCTATTGAGAAGACTGAAATGTCATAGCCATCCTCATCACAGTGGGGTGTCCATTGTTCTTCATTGATGGCTACGTCCATTGTTGCTAAAATTTCTACCCAACCATGAGGTTCAAACTCTTCATCAGTAAATACTACAGGTGCATAGGCTGGGTCTTGAACTGATCTATGGGTTTCCATTGCACCTATCTCTTTGGCTTTTTCCCTCTTCTCTTCCTCTACTGCTACTTTACACATCCACAAGTGAGTGTCTTCATGCATCCATGAGGATCCTGATCCTATGGAATGCACTGCCTTGGTATCATCTTTGGCTCTATGGATGGGATTCCATTGGATGGGAGGAACATCTCGATGAGAGTAATCCTTGAGATTAACTTTGGTCGTGACACCCAAGTGTTGTAAGTACAAGGAATTGGTTCCCCAATCCTGTACCACTTGCAACTGCCACATAAATGGTCTTCCCAAAATCATCTCGTAGGCTTGGTTTTTGCTAAAGTCACATATAGCAAAAGTATGCTCGAACTCAACACCACATGTGGTGAGAGTTATTCCTTCTAGAAATCCTAAGGGCCTCTCAATGTGACCATCGGCCATCTGCAATTTCATTCTCGTCGGCTTGAGTGCCGGCTTGCCTCAACGCTTCCATAGGGAAGTGGTAGCAATTGCAACTCCTGCTCTTGAGTCCAAAATTGCCTTGGTGGTGTACCCCGCATGGGTAATGGGAAGATACATGTTCCCTTCTTCTCCTTCACTCATGTCTCCTATCTTGTCCAAGGGTATCTCTGGCACTGCTCTATGAGATCCTACCTGGGAACGAGTTTTTGCTACTTCTGGCATTTGATTGGCTACATGCTTCCATAGTTCTTGCCTAACCTTGATTAACTCTTCTAAAGTGAGATTGCACTGCATTTTAGTGTTTTTCACTACCTCTGTGTTCCTAGGTATGACTCAATCTTTGTTTCTAACCATGACATTGGGTGCTCTCATACAAGTAGACTTTGCTTCCCATGGGCCTCTAAAATGGGGTAGTTCCTGTAAGGAGTTAGACTCGAAGTCTAATCTCTCATGAGATTGGGTACTCTCTTACTATGCATAAATAGAAGGAATGTCTTATGGGAATTGATCATGCGCGTCATCCACAAGTTCAATGGGAGTAGGGACTTCACTTTCTTTAGCCCATTTCTCTTCTTGAATCTCTCGCAAAAACCCTGGTGCATACCTATTCATAGAAGAAGAGGTATTTGGTTCGGTGGAGTAAGGCACATAAGCTTCTTGGGCAGGAAGGCTTATCCTTTCACTTGCCTTGTCCTTATTTTGAGAGGCAGGTTCCTTTTCTGATTGTGCAATTAACCTCTCCAATCTTTCTAGTAGTCCATCAAAGTGCAACTACATCTTTGCTGAACTAGAGAAGTTAAAGAGGTGACTGGCTTCAAACATGGTTTGAGCCAATTCTACCATTTTAGCACAAAGCTTGGTTCTCTCTATCTCTAGATCAGCTCTAGGGTAGCATTTATCATGATCTGTCACATTTGGCCCTTCTTGAATTCTGGAATGATATGCTTTAAGCATCATGTTTAGAGCCTCAGGAGTGGGATCGGCTAGGACTTATCCTACTCTAGGGGGTGGTGGAATTGTATGAGGTGGGTTGGAGGGTGGTGAATGAGGTGGTGGTAGGGATGAAGGTGGTGGTGGTAGGTGAGAGTGTGTTTGAGAGGTAAGTTCAATAATTTTGGCTTTTGTTTCTCTTATGCTCTCTTTTAATTCGCTCATCTTCTTAGACCATTGTCTTTTCATCCTTTCCCGACTATCTTTCTAGGCTCTTGTTCATTTCTTGTTTATGCTCTCAGTTTCACTAACCTCAGCACTCTTTTCGTGGCCTAAACCTTGGTTCTGCTGCAATGCCTGAGCTCTAGTGACCACTTGCACTGGTGCAGTAGAAGTCACACTACTTGTAGAGTCCACTACTAACCCAATAACATTGATGGGAGTGATTTTTGGCATGTTATTGGGGTTCTTTGGGCAATCTCCTAAGAGATGCTCCTTCCTGCAATCTTGACAAAAGCGTTGAATCGCCACCGATTAGGGTTGTGTCGAAGCAGGAATTGGGAAATCACGAATGAGGTGATCTCACTGACATCTGTAGCATGGTCCTCTAGGAAATGGGGGCCTTACTTGCCTAGGTTGAGATCTAGAGTTGGGGTTGGCGTACAGGACATTTGCATACTTTGGCTCCTAACTAGGTTCACTCGGTTCTTCACTATAGTAGGACTCACCATGTTCAGGTGACTGCATGTAGTAAGCCTGGGGACTTTCAATGTGAGTAGAGTCAAAACTATGATCACTAGGGTCACTTTCTGAAAGCAATGGTGTCACTGGCACTATGGCTCTATTCAAATTCTCTTCTGCAGCTGCGTACTTTACTGGAATCACATTGGCTAGAGCAAGAGGTTAATGGGCTAGCACTGGTTGAGGTCTCTGTTGCGCCTGATATTGTGGTTGGTAGGTTTGTTGAGGCCTAGCATACTGTTCTGATGGGTACTGGTTCTGGTACCTTCCTTGTTGCTGATGTGGTTGAGGGTAATTTTGTCTGGCAGCTTGTTTGTTATAAGGGCACTCTTGTGCGGTGTGGTTGGTGTATCTTCGCTCTATCGTGCAATATTGGATACTAGGATTCACTTGGGGTTTCACCATAATAGGACATACACTCGCCAAATGGTCACCTCCACAGGTATAGCATCGTCTTAGTGGGGTAAATCGGGGTATCTGTTTGCTCGAGACACCTAGTTTCTGAGCTACTTTCTCTGCTAGTTCTTCAATAGATGTAGATTGTCTGGAAGAGAGGCTAAAAGAGCTATCTGAATCTTTGTAGATTTTTGAAAGCTCGAGCTCCTCTCCTAGATTATCCTCAATGTCTATGCACATGCGGACACACTCTTCTATGGTTCTAGGGTCCTTCAAGTACACATATGATCTCAACTTTGTACTCAACAGTCCATCCAGGAATAAAGCCACTACTTTGGCTGGTGTAGGTAGCTCAGGAACAAGACACCTCTCTAGGTATTGCCTAAATCTTCTTCCTACGATTCTAACCATCTCTTGAGGTGTCTGCTTGAAGCTTTGAATCACTGAGGATGTATTATGCCTTATGCCACTCTTAGAGAATTCGATAATGAAAGCCTCTAGAAGTTGGTCTATGCTCTTGAAGTGTCTCTCATTTAGTGGTTGAAAACCACGTGAGGGTTGTGTTCCTAAGGGTTAGACCAAAGGCATTGTATTGCGTGAATAGATCCTCCACTTGTTCAGCTCTCAAGACTTGCCTAAACTCAGCCACATGATCGTAGGGGTCTCTAGTGCCATCGAAGTAGTTCTTCATGGACTTAACCAGCTGGGTTGGCCTCAAGGTTCTAGTGTGTTTCCTAGGCCTTGGCAAAGGAAAATCATCAGCATTTCTTTGGTTTCTTGGGGCTCTAGGTCTCTAAGTTTCTTCTCTATCTGTCTCTATTCTCATTCTTTCTCTTCCCAAGGGGTTGGCAAAGCTTACTTCAGGTCTATCTCTACTCCTGTCCCTTTGAGCTCCATGAGCTTGGGATGTTCCGGCTCCTTGGTGGCCATAAGAGACATTAGATCTTGGTTGGGGAAAAATAAATTCACCCTTCCAAGTGTAGGCATGCCTACCATGTTCTGTGACCACAAAGATCCTCTCTGAAGTATTGTCTAAACAGGTCACCTTGCCTGGGCTATCACGATCTTTGAACTCATAGATTGTGATCATTCCTACCTCATTCAGTTGATCACGCTTATACCTCCAAAAGGCATCATTGGTCTCTCGGTTCAGGAGCAAGTCTATGCTCTTATTGTCTTGGGGGATCCACTCTGGCGTGATAATTCTAGTGAGAACTGATTTGTCTCAAGGGGTTGTAGGCTCTCCCCCTATGTTCCCTTGCTCTAGATCACCTATGTCCGTTTCTGGGATCACATTACCAAATTCATCTGTCCTATCTGGGTAGGAGGTGACCACATACATGGTTCCTTCTTTGTCTATGTATGCACCATTTTCAAACTTAACTGCTGGGTGTTCGAGTCCAAGGGATTTTGAGTTTTTGATTCGGACCATAGATCTTCATAGGCCATCCTCATAGATGGAAGCACCTAATCGGTTGGTCCTAAGGTATTCGAGTTGCGTCTTGTAAGGGACTTCAACCCTTTACAAGTATGGCACTCCTGAACTTCCTGTGGGTCTCTCCATACCATGAGACATCTCGGACTCACTAGTTTCAGAGCTAGGGTAGTGTGAATAATGGCTCAATCGTTGGGCCCAAGACCTAGCAATATGATTGACACTAGCTTCTGAAGACCTAAGACTCTGTCTATCTCTCCCTAGGTGTCGTCCTAATCTAAGGCTCATATGCATTATTGAATAGCCCAATTTTCCCAAGTACAACCTCGTTGCAGATCAATTTGTATTAATCACTTGTTCTTTTTAATTTTCTTAGGATGTCACTTCTTGTCCAATCAATCTTCATCACAAGGAACACTTAGGTTTTATCGTATTTGAGTTTGGTCGCTTGATTTAAATTCTTTTCCCTTAGGTTGTTTTGCAAATGTAATTTCTTTGTACTTGCACTTGAGTGATTAGAGTTCTTGGACTTGGTCGTGCTTAACATAACCCTAATTGATCAAAACCTCTATCCTTGCTTAGCCTAAGCTAGGAATTGACAGAGGGTGTTGAGAATTTCCAACCTTTAGTTTCTCTCCTTGGTTGCCCTTGTGTGCATAGGAAGCATGTTCCCAAGCTTGCACTTACTCTGGCTTAGAATGCCCTTGGATGCTCTCAATGGACCTGTAAAAGTCCCAAAGTTAGCTCAAGATTTGAATTCAATTGACACAACAAACCATCTTCATTCATGCAATTCAGAGATCAAATTGTTCTTTGGCTTTATAGAAAACAATCCTAAAGATCCCTTAGTTTTCTTCCCCCTAGGTATGGTCAACTTAAAAATACTATATGATCACAGCAAACGGATTTCATATGAGAAAGTTATGCCAATTCTGGGGCTAAAACAGGGTTAAAACAGGCTAACAGGTAGACAGGATTTCTCGAATTACTTGTGTGGTAGCCTTGCAATGCTCTAATAACCCTTAGTGTTTCCCAAATATTAGCCAAAAATAGACCCAATGTCTTTGCCCTAAAAAAAATGGCCGAATTTGCCCGTCAATCGCGATGGAGTGGTCTATCAATCACAATTGATATGTCAATCGCGATCGACGTGTCGATCGCAATTGACAGGTCCGTCGTGGCTGTCAGTCATGATTGATGGGTCAATTGTGATTGACACATGGTCCGAAATTTCAGTCAGTCGTGCTCAAAGGATTGTTGACTTTGTCGGTCACGATTGACAGGTCCGTCAAGACTGTCAATCGTGATTGATAGGTCAGTCACGATTGATGGGTCCATTGTGGCTATCAGTCACAATTGATGGGTCGATCGCGATTGACATGTGGCACGCGAAAAGTATGTCGGTTGTGGTTAGTCAGTCGTTGACTCTGTCGATCGCGATCGACATGTCGATCATGATTGATAGGTCCATCGGCAAGTGTTCGTCCTCGTTTGTTGATTGCGATTGACGTGTCGATCGCGATTGACAGAAAAGTGAGGAGTTTTAAAATTCTAAACACATTTATGGAGTGCTCTAAGCATACATATCTTGTTTATGCACTTAGTTTAGCGATTTGGTCGATTTTTTTGTCCGTCGCGATTGAGAGAGGTCAATGCTTCGAGACCTGCATAGTAAAAAATTTTACCTGCTGAAGCTAGTGCAACTGTTGGGGATGCTGATTCCTGTAGAAAATCTCAAAAGACACAGAAAAGCACAAGCATGCAAACGCTCTCTCACTCTCTCTCATAAGTGAAATGAGGGGAAATGGTATGGGAGGGTGATATGACCAAAAAGCTGAAAATGTCACGATGATGGAGATGGAGGTGGGAGATGGTGATGAAGAAAACAGAAGAAAGTAGATAAAAGTGAAGAAAATACCTATGACTCCAACGTCTCAGCTCTACGTCTTACCATCACACACTCGTCCTCGAAGCTCGATCCCCGGCAACGGTGCCAAAATTTGGTGTTGCTCGGTGATGAGTAGCACCTCCTTTAATGTCAATTCGAGAAGACATGAGCATGGTATGAAGACCTCGAACAAGGGATGGCACAAGTGTGTGAGTGAGAAGCACACAAACATGCACACACATACACACACACACGCACACACAAGGCAAGAACAAAGAGAGAGACAATGGAGTTCTTTAGATTACTCAAAATGCTCTTACAAGTTCAATTCTACAAGTTAACCTCAAAAATGAGATCTCTAGCTCTTTTTATAATTTTTGACTAGCTTTGGTCCTGTCCAGACCTAGTGTCTAGCCTAGTTAAAAATTAGGTTCCTAGGCTAATTTGGAGGCTCAAAGGAGCTTAGAAAATTATGAAAATTGATAGGTAGGTAAATCACTATTTGGGAAGTATTGTTTCATGGAAAAACTCTAGGGCCTATTTGCCAGATCTGCATTGACTACTTTGCCTGGTTGTTCCCTGCTCTGACTCCCTTCTTTGACTTCCTTGTCTTGTAAGTCCTTGACTGCCCTGACCACTGCCAACACAAGGTACTTTATGTTCCTAGTATTCCTAAAAATCTGATAAGTGTAGGACAAATTGTGGAAAAGGGATATGAAGTCAGATTCACAAATGATGGAGTTTATGTGCAAGATCCAAATCAAGGATATAGAAGCATCATTGCACGTAAAAAAGGAGGAAGTATTTTTACTCTCAAGGTCGAAGGTAATGTGGGACATGCATTGTTTACTTATGGAAGTCAAAAAATGTCTGAGTTAGACCTACGGCATAAAAGGCTAGGTCATTTTAATGAGAGAGATATATAGGAAATGTCAAAGAATGATGTAGTGCTTGGATTTCCAAATGTTGAAGGTCAACACATGGTGTACACGTGTGAAGCTTGTCAATTAGGTAAAGCACACAAAAGTTCATACAATAAATCAGGATACAAGTACTCAAAAATGCTTGAGTTGGTTCATACAGATGTGTGCGGCCTTCAAGGGACTATAGCATAAATGGATCGAAATATTATGTGTTGTTTGTTGATGATGCAACAAGATGGATTACACTTTATGTAATCAAGGACAAATCAGAAGTGTTCAAGACATTCAAGCATTATCATGCGTATGCACAAAGGATTACAAGACAAAAACTCAAGAGGTTGAGATTAGATGGAGGGGGAGAGTATTTTTCTAAGAATTTGATGATTATTTGTGGAATGCAGGTATAAAAAGAGAGGTAACTTGCAAGTACTCCCCTCAACAAAATGGAGTTGTAGAAAGAAGGAATAGAACTCTTGTAGAGTTTGCAAGATCAATGATGAAAGAGAAAAATTGTCCAAACTACTTGTGGGCAGAAGCTACCAACACTGCAACATACCTTGTGAATAGGTTACCCTACAAAGCTTTGGATGGTAGAACACCTTATGAAGCATGGTGGGGTAAGAAACCTACTCTTGATCATTGTAAGGTATTTGGATGTTTGGCATATGCTTATGTTCCTTCTCAATTAAGACATAAGCTAGAGCCCAAAGCAGAGAAGTATGTGTTTATTGGGTATGATGATAGACAGATGGGTTACAGATTGTGGAGTCCATCTACAAAGCAATTTCTTGTTACAAAAGATGTTACATTTAATGAGCAAAGCACATGGTATATAGGGTCAACAAATGAGTATGCAAATGTTGAAGAAATACAAAGGAAAGGGAAGAACAAAGTAAAGGTGTATGAAGAAGCTATTGACGATGATGATTGTAAAAGTAAATTGCAGGGCAATGTTGAAGATGGGCCAAGATTCGATCTAGAATCAAATGTGGCTGAGACTTCAAGAAGTGCAGAGGTCAGAAGATCTTTGAGAGAAAGGAAAGAGCCTATCAGATATAGCTATGATACATCTTTCTTAACAACAAAAGATTATGTTTATATTGTGAAGACAGAAGAAGATCCAACCACATATGAAGAAGCTAAAGGAAATCAGAATTGGGAGAATGCAATGCAAGAAGAGTATGATGCTCTACTTGAGAATGAGACATTGGAATTGGTGCCAAGACCAAAGAACCAGAAGGTAATAGGATGTAAGTGGGTGTATAAAACAAAGAGGTTTGCAAATGGTGAGGTGTCTAGATACAAAGCTAGACTTGTGGTTAAAGGTTATGCCCAAACTTATGGGGTAGATTATGATGAAACCTTTAGTCGAGTTGCTAAGATGTCTACAATTAGATCTCTAGTTGCTATTGCTGCTTGTAAAGGATGGAAGTTGTCAAAAGATGTGAAGAATGCATTTTTGAATGGATATAATGTAGATGAAGTGTACATGGAGCAACCAAAGGGTTTCATGGATGCAATTGGATCAAATTATGTGTGTAAGCTCAAGAGAGCTTTGTATGGTTTGAACCAGGCCCCAAGGGCATGGAGTTACATGCTTTTTAAGTTCTTGAACGAATGTGGATATCAAGCTTCAAAGGCAGATAGTAGCTTGCTAGTGAAGGCAAGTGAAGATGGGTGTATATACATGTGTATTTATGTTGATGATATTATTGTCACAGGTACAGATGCTCAAGGAATCAAGGAGCTTCAGAAACAAATAGAGAAGGATTTTTAGATAAGTGATTTGGGAAACTTGTCTTATTTCCTAGGAATGTAGATTGTGTATACTCAACATTGAGTATATGCTACACAAGAGAGATACTTGAAGAACCTTTTGGTCAAGTTCAATATGCAAGATTGCAAGCCTTCAACCACACCATTGGAGGTAAATCATAAATTGAGCAGATATGGAGGTGAAGAATTTAATGACATGAAGAAATATCAGAGTTTGGTAGGTAGTCTGATCTATGCTACCTTGACAAGACCATACCTATCATATCCAGTGGGTGTGTTATCACAATTTATGCATTGTCCAAAGAAGACTCATTGGATTGCAGCTCAACGGGTACTCAGATATATCAAGGGAACTCTAAGCGAGGGTTTGTATTATGGTTTTACTTTTGACACAAGAATCAAAGTGTTTAGTGATGTAGATTGGGCAGGTGATTCAGATGATAGAACATCTACTCATGGTTATCTATGTTATATTGGAGATAAGTTAGTTTCTTGGTGCTCAAAGAAGAAACATACAGTTGCTTTGCCATCCACAGAAGTTGTGTATAAAGGAATGGTAGAGGCTACAAAAGAAGTGATATGGTTAAAGACCTTGTTGAAGAGCTTTGGAACTGATCAGAGTACTCCAATTATTTTTGGAGACAATATGAGTTCATTATATTTGGCAGCTAATCCTATTTTTCATGCTAGGACTAAACACATAGATATTCAGTATCATTTCTTGAGAGAAAAGGTAGTTGATAAAGAGATTGAAGTATTGTATACTCCAACAAAAGAGAAAGTTGCAGATATGTTGAGAAAAAGCTTAGATGGACCTAAGCTATAGAAGTTCAAAGAGATGGCAGGAATAAAGAAGAATGGAATAATCACAATAAGTGATTGAGGGGGAGTTGTTGGAACAAAGCAATCACAAATTGATGATTATAAAAAGCTTGAAGTAAGTCAAGGATCAGAATGAAGTCAAAGAAGTCATGGAGATAGTGAAGAGATCTCAAAAATATAGCTTGTACACCAAAGAAGTCATTGGAGATAGTGAAGAGATCTCAAAAATATAGCTTGTACACATATGTACATTATCAGTTGAGAATTCTTATAAAATGGATATAGATGATCCTTAGGATGATAAATAATATGTAATAGATGTGGGATGAGTCTAGAATCATATGTATATAATTCAATGATGTAAAAAAATGTGTGAGAGAGTCATTAGAAGCCAAGTGTCCATGAGATAGATATGTAGAGTCATCTTCAGAAGTTAGCATCGAGTCTTTCTCTGATTTCTCTCAGCCTATTCATGTGGATCAGGAAATATTTTGTGCGCATCTAATCTAGAAGCTAATCAAGCTATGTTCAAATTTTTATGGTCTAATTCCTTTCAGGTTGTGTGTATGATCAATAGGAACATGTGTATGTAAAGTCTGCAAGTAGACCTCTCAGAGTCGCGCACTTTTTTGTGTCAATATTTTGCTTGGATCTTAGAGCACACTGTAAAGTTTTTGATGACCGAGAATTCAAAATCTAAGGTAATGAAGCTATGGCTAAAAGAACTTGGCAAAATGGGACTTGTGCTATGAGAAATCAACCTTAGAAGTTGACTATGTCAAAGTCGCTTGTTCAAGAAGACAGTTTCTAACATACTTTTGACATTAAAGATCAAATTGAAGTTTTAATGATTCTTTTGAAGGACTAATGGTTGATGTGATTGCGCAAAGGTAGTGTCGAGATATGTATATCATTAGATTGAAGAAATCTGAAGATATGTGTAGGTAATGAAGTCAATATTTGAAGCAGACTTCTTGAAGAAGAAAAATTTTCACTCAAAGAAGTGATAGTGGAAGACTTGATAAATTAAGGTAACATTTGTGTAAAGTTTGGTCTATAACTGATATAGAGGTGCACTTAAATCAGTATAGATCAAGCCTTTGGAGATTTAGAAGTCTTCAACAGCTATGTCGATCGTGGCTGTCGATCGCGATTGACAGAGGTGTCGGTCGTGGCTATCGATCGTGATCGACAATGTCAATCGCGATTGACAGAGAATTAAGGAATTTTTTAACTATGATTAGTGATTTAGAATGTGCTAGTCATGTATGTTATAGTGGTGCACTTTGTTTTACCAATGGTTGAACTTTTCTGTCGATTGCGATCGACAAAGATCAATGCCTTGGAACCTACACAAATAACTTTCTCACCTGTTGGAGCTGCTGTAGCTACTATGGAAGCTGGTACCTGCAAGAACACTCAAGAAAACACAAAAAACAAGTGCACATACAAGCTCTCTCTCGCTCTCGCTCTCAAGTGAAATTGAGGAAATGAATGGAGATGGAGATATATGGTCGCGGTGGTGAAGATGATGATGAATGGATATGGTGTTTAGAAGTGAAGAGGAAGGAAAAAACAAGTAAAATAAGTAAAAGATATTGCTTACCTACTCGTCCAATGTCTCTACTCTATGTCTTACCATCACACGCTCATCCTCAAAGCTTGATCCTTGGCAACGGCACCAAAATTTGGTGTAGCTCAATGATGAGTAGCACCTCCTTTAATATCAATCCGGGAAGACATGAGGATGGTATGAAGACCTCGAGTAAGTGATGTGCACAAGTGGTGATGGAGAAGCACACAATCATGCATACACATACACACACACATGCACACACGTAAGAACAAAGAGTGAGACAATGGAAGCTTTGATTAAAACAAAATTACAAAAGCTCTTCTTTAGTTCAAACTACAAATTGTTCCCCTCAAAAATCAGATCTCTAGCTCCTTTTATAGTTTTTGACTAGCTAGTGGCCCTATCCAGACCTAGTGTCTGGCCTACTTAAAAACTAGGTTCATAGGCTATTTTGGGGGCTCAAATGAGCTCTAAAAATTATGAAAATTGGTACATAAATACTTCTAATACTCCTATAGCTCAAGGACTCCTTGACTTGAAGAAAATGGAGTCTAATCTACCAAAATCAGTATTTACAATGTTCATGTAGTGATGCAAATCATTATTCAAAGGGGATTAGCTTGGGAAAGTTGAATGGCTTATTTGCCGGATCTTCTTTGACTGCTTTGCCTGCTTGGCCCTTCTCTTTGCTCTGATTCCGTATGTTGGCTCCCTTGTCTTGAGATGCCCTGACTGCTGCCAGCACTCGCGCTATATATATTCAAGGCATCGTCGATGATTATTAGCTATTTTTTGTAATTCATCAATTTTGGGTTCGAGTCCACCGTGCATGCCCATGTTAGCCGCCTGAATGTAATTATAACTATTGGAAAATGTAATTGAAAAGGACACACATCGAATGGATGTAGCATAACATTTGTAACTCTTTGACAATGAAAAAAGTGTGCAGGCACTAGATGCACACAAGAAGGACGACGTCGGATTGTGGGTCTGGGCAGTGCCCCTCTAGATTGTTTTCGACGCAAGTTTTTACTTATCCTAATGTATCGATCGTTTACTATTTCGTGTATTAAGTTATTCTATGATCTTGTCTACGTAAGACTTTGTTGGTGAAGATACTCCAAAATACTCCAAAGAGCCTGAAAAACTACCAAAGTTTAGCTCAAAGCCCTAATTTTCATCTAAAAAGGTTGTCTATCACGATCGACAAGGTTGTCAATCATGATGGATAGAGCTTTTCCCCGAGTCTGTCAATCACAATGGACAGACCAGTCGGGGCCTCTCTTTCGTGATGGACCTCTATCAATCATGATGGATGGGTATCTATTGCAATGGACAAAAAATGGTGATGGATACTATCAATCGTATGGTCTATCAATCATGATGGAGAAATTTTCTTGTGAAACTCTATCTATCATGCGGGGTGTCTGTCTTGATGGATAGAATGTCCATCAGGATGGAAAATTACTCTATTGTCTGATGTCTATTGTCTTTTGCATGATGGACACCTATTTGTCACGATGAGTAGAGGTGTCTATCACGATTGAAAAAAAACATGCAAAGTTTCCAAAAACTTTTATAGATATGTGATGTGCATGGTGTCTACATTGTAGTGGTGCACTTTTTTTACCCAAAAAGCAAGTTTCCTATCTATCATGATTGATAGAGAGCTATGCCTTGTGGCCTGTGTAGAGAAGCTCTATACCTATTGGAGCTGCTGTAGTTGTTGTGGATGTTGGTACATGCAAGGAAGCTCAAAAAACATGCAAAAACAATGCACAAAATCCTCTCTCTCTCTCTCTCTTTCTCTCTCTCTATCTCTCTCTCACACACTTGCTCTCACAAGTGAAATGAGGGGAGGTGCGATAGAGGTGGGGATATGGTCAAAAATTGAAAAACTCAATGAAGAGGAGATGGAGGTGGGAGATGGTGAGGAAGGTGATGATGATGTAAAAAATAAGAGAAGTAAAGCAATTACCTAACTGCTTACCATTCCAATGTCAAATCTCTATGTCGTACCATCACATGTGCATCCTCGAAGCTTGATCCCTGACAACAACACAAAATTTGGTGTCACTCTAGCACAATGATGAGTATCAACATGAGAAGATCCACCTCGTAATTGTCAATCTGAGGAGACATGAGGGTAGTATGATGACCATGAGCAAATGTGAGTACAAATGTTTGAGTGGCAAGCACACCAATATGCACATACATACACATACAACAAGACAAAGAGATGCAACAATGGAATCTTTGAATAGCCAAAAAATACAATTACAATGTCTTTTGTTCACTTCAATTCCCAAAATGCAAACCTCAAAAATGAGCTCTCTAGCTCTTATATAGTTTTTCACTTATTTGTTCTTGTCCAAACCTAGTGTCTAGCCTAGTTAGAAATTAGGTTCCTAGGCTATTTTGAAGTATCAGAGAAAGCTTTAGGGACAAAATAGGTTCAAAATTGATTTGATTCCAATAAATGTTGCATCCAAAGTGCATAGGGCCCTCCCAATCTTCAAAAAGTTGCACCTTCATGGGCATTTACTTGCAAAACGGAGTTCACCGCCAATGGAAATGTCACGCCAACAGCAGTTGTGATTTCCCCATATAGCATGGAAATGTTATTTTGAGAATCTACTACATGAGTATCATGAAATGTGAGGAAAATCATTGACCTTCCTACCTAGGCCTACCCGTTTGTTAGGAACAACTATCTATGTAACTTTGCAAGAAATCAAGAAAGCATAAAAGAAACAACCAATCATTCTTGATGTGCCTCCATATTACTATCAACAGCCATAACGATGTAGCCCATGTGCCTCCTTGGAGATACATTAAATAAAATTGGATCTTCCATCCCATAGGTGTTCCAATAACCCTTGCCCAACATTGATAAAAAAATTTGAGAGAAGTTTTGCACAACTAGTGATTTTATAATCACATGAAAAAGTAGCAAGTAATTGTGTAGCCACGTTTGTCACAATCGCTCAAATATGTTTGGAATGAGGGGGATGGGGAGGGAAAAAGGCTCGCCCTCTACCGAGGAACTACAATTCATGTAAATGTATTGGTGTCAAGGCACATGATTTTAGCATGAGGGGAATTCACACGAGCATGATTCTCACATCAAGCGCAAGCATATCAAGCGATCAAATGCAACCACACCTTCGGGTGGCAAAAGGATCTCTCATCGGCACACATATAAAGAAGAAGAAATATAGAAATCATATCCATATTGGCACAAAATGTTAGAGACCTTTGAGTCCTCCAAATTGAGCACATCACTTGGGTATGCAAAGCTGCAAAGCTGCAATGCATGCCATTTCCAGGTTGAGATACTTTGTGACAATGACAATAACTTTGGTCGTTTTGAATCCGAAGTTGAGGGTTAGCTGTTTGCAAATAAGAGGCATAGTAGATCGGATATTTCCCTGTGAGCATATGATTAAAAAGCCCTTGGCCAAGGAGGGTTGCATGCCTCCAGCTATGTACAGAAAGAGTGCAACATATCCCGAATCAGTTAAGAACAGCCAGCTAGTAGAGAATTTGAGAAGGTGAATGTCCAAGCCATGTAATGGCAAGAGCTTTGATGTAGCTTTCCAATCCGCCAATGCAAGGAAGTAGAGTGGAAAACTCGAGGGATTTGCAAGTATCAATGCCAAGGCATAGAGTCCTCCTTACAATGCCATGACAGCAAGTGAAGTTCTACAGAGGAAATGCACCAAACGAGGAGGCCAAGGTCGAACCTAGCAGCATGCACAAGGGAGCAAGAAGCTCAAAACCACTCAAAGAGGTGAAGCTTTGAGAGTTGACCAACCAGGGAGTAAACCTCAATCCTAGGGAGAAAAGCGCAAGGGGAGCTTCGAGTTGCATGAGAAGTTTACACAGGTGTTTATAGAGAGATGGTAGAAGGCGAGGATGAAGAAGGAGGAGAAACTCGGCTCGACCCCAACAACATCACATGCGAGAGGATGGGAGAGAATGAAGGCTCAACTCTGTCGTCTTTCAGCACAAAACCACACAGAGGGGGCATGGCTCAACTTGTATCACCATACTGAGAGCAACACAGGAGCCAACAAGGGCTTCGACCTTAATGAAGTAGTGAGCAATAGGACCACGACACCCTAAGCATGAACATGACACCAGAAGGAGGGGTGCACCATGTGCATGCCTTTACCATGGTATACCATGTGCATGCCTTCACCATGGCAATGTAGAAACGAAAGGCCCACAAACGCAGCAAAGGATCATTGTTGAGGAGGGGGAGCTCACAAGGAGCTCAACCCCAACAAGCCACAGAGAGAGAGAGAGGAGCCAAAGAGGAAAAGTCCCCCCCCCCCCCCCCCCCCCCCCCCCCCCCCCCCAATAACTCTTACAAGTGGCCACTAAAGCCCAAGGAGGAGAGAGAAAGGAGGGCGTTAACTCCTCCCCCACCAAACGGCACAAAACTTTCTTCTCAGCCAAACGTGAAGTGG
This sequence comes from Ceratopteris richardii, assembly GCA_020310875.1. Lineage (NCBI taxonomy): Eukaryota > Viridiplantae > Streptophyta > Polypodiopsida > Polypodiales > Pteridaceae > Ceratopteris > Ceratopteris richardii. The sequence goes on along the minus strand of CM035438.1, from coordinate 71,585,161 downwards.
AGAACATGGATGATTCCCCACATTCACCAACCTTAATAAATTAAAGGATAGGAATAGGGATAGAGAGATGACAACCCCCACACGCCAATAATTCTTAAGCCCCCACGTTGTAACTGCTCGAGGTACTATGCATAAGCCGGTGGGGCTTCAAACAAGTGAGACAGAGTGAAATTCACGAAACATATTACTCTTACCAATCGACTAAAGAAACTCCAATTTTTTTGTTGTTTTCTTGGAAAATAAAGAGGGGGAAGGGCCCAACGAGGATACTTCTCATCCCTCTATCCAAGGCAATCACTTAAATAGAGGTGGCATTGGTGGAGAGTGATACCACAATGAGTATGTGGGAGTGTTTATGTGTGTGAGTGAGAGAGAGAAGGGGGGGTAAGGGGGTGTTCTTGTGCAAAAAACAAAGAAATTAATTAAACTACTCAAGAAATGAACAAATAAGTAGTACCCTTGGCTAACCAAAGATCACACGTATTCATCCTCCTCCAAGTGTCAAGGTGCATCTCACAAAGTATGGACATCTAAAACTTGGAAAATGCATGGTTAAATGTTGACATCCCCCGCAACGAGGCCAAATTGTTGAGAGAAGGGGAGCAATGGAACCTAACTACCTCGCACGGAAACGAGAAGCCTCTCCAAGTTGGGATGCAACAAACCTGAGGAGACGCTCACCCATGCTCATGGAGCAATGACAATAATGGCCAACATCACAAGGAGCAAGGGGGAAAATCCTCCCAACTATGCCAACACACATGCAAGTCATACACCAAGACCAACAACATTGCACACAAAGATTTGGATGAAACCAAATGACACCTTCTTCCATTACCAAAATGGAGGCCAAGGCCATGGCCAAGGGACCCCGCAATACAACAAGAACTCCTCTTTATATAGGAAAGGAGGAGAGAAATTTATAAGAATAAGTGCTCAAAAAGAAAAGGAGGCCCACATGTTCTTAATTCAATAGATATCCTAAAGATAGGAATCAAATAAAAAAGGAATTCTTCAAATTCAAAATGAGGATATGTGCTCTTTTGAGAGAGACAAATATCTAAAATATCAAAAGGAAGGCTTTTCCTATAAAGAAGTGTCTTTTATTCTCAGGGAGGTTTTTTGTGCTTTTACTTTTAAAAGGAAATAAAGGAGGGTTCCTATGAAGAAACTTATGTACAAGAGGGAAAATAGCAAAAAATGGGAGACCGCCACACAAGTCCTTGAGCCTTCAAGTATCCGTAGCTCCAAGGGAGGCCTCCAAGCACTTCATTGCCTTCATTGCTCCAAGGGTCCAATAGGGAGTTTTTGGTGCAAGAAGCAATCTTAAGAGCTTTACTTATGCTCTTGGACTTCTCTCACCTTTCGTCACACACATATGTAATTCATATGAACTTATGTTTGCAAAGTTCAAAGGTTAAATCCTTGGAATTGTCTCACTTAAATGTAAAATCCAAAAGTAGGAGGAATCTTATGAATGAAGGGATCCGAAAGCCGCGACTCTAAATGGAATTCAAATTCAAATCAATAATAAGATAAAGGATCACTTTTAGGTGGATGATTCAACCCATTCAAATTCAAAATCATGTATAAAAAGACTTCAGTTTAGTTTCGAGATGAGTGAACCTTTCCATGGGTTTTGATTATATATTATGAGCCTACAATGTAGTCACTTTAAGTGAGATTGGTTCTTTATATCTCCCTTGTATCATATGTGGAATATCAATACACATTATGATTCATCTACATTGATTACTCATTCTCTGTGTGCTGCAATAGTACCGTCACTTACACATTTAGCTTGTTTGATTCATTTCTCAGTGTGTGGATATCCAATGTTCAATCTATCACTTGCATCACTTATATAGGATTCTTCTAAGCTTACATATAAATTTTCACCATGTTTGGATGTGTGGAGTTCAAGTTATGCAAATTTGAATGTGTGAATGTGTTTACATATCTCCTTCTTCCTGAAAAGTTGGGGCTGACCCCCTAGACTTGTTAAAATTATTTCTTTGTGTATATTGAGGATAAATTCATGTAATAACTTGCTTTAGTTATCTTGAGCCTCTAATTGGATGTCTATAAGAGCTCTCTAGTTAATTTGTACCAAGTTGTGAGCTTTGGGCATTTTTCTGAGAGTTTGTCTTCCCAAAATAGTTTTCAATCTTGGTAAGGGGAAAACTTATATGTTTTGTCATAACTATTTGAGGATGATGTTTAAAAGGGCTTAGCAGTTCTTTATGCATACTTGGGAAGCTAAGGAAGTGTATAAAGCATTAGATAAGTTATCTTGGTTGGTGTTCAGTAGGTTTTTGCCAACACACACTCATCTTTGTCATCATTCCATCACCTCTTCACATATCATTATAGGAATAGGGTCATTTTTCACCAGGTTTGCTTCCATTGTCATAGGGATCCTATGACAAAAAAAATTCAGATCCAAAAAAATTTAGATCTTTACAAGATCAATCATAGATGTATCACTATTCTCTTAACATCAAAATCAAGTCATTTTCCTCTTCTATGGTGAGATTGTTTGTAGTTTGAGTACAGATATCTTCACCATCTTCTCATATGTCAACTACTTTCTTGGTGGTTTCCTTATTATAAATATAGGACTCACCCAAAATTGCTTACTCTTATTTTATTTTTTGCATTTTGCTCTTATGTTCCATAACGCCATAAAAGTTATATGTGTTCTTTTATACTAAAAGGTTAAACATAGTAACACACGTACATGCATACTCACATTCTTATATACGCACATACGTACATGTGGAATGTCTTTTTGCAAGTGGAAAAGAAATTATAGATGTTTTTATTTTTAGCGTAAGTGGCTTTCATTATGGACCACCAGCCTTATTTGATTAGTGCCTTAGTGTAATCTTTTTCTAGTTTCATATTTAGGGGAAACGCCACTCAATTTATTTTTCATCATATGGTGTAATATAAATACATACATATGGTGTAATATAAATACATGCATACATACATTTATAAATACATACATCCATACATATATACTTACATACATACATACGTGCATACATAAGTAAATAGAGACATACATACATACATACATATGTAAATGCATACACACAAACATACCTAAATACTTAAATACATACATACATATGTGCTTACTTACTTGCTAATACATACATGGTGAAGATATCATTTCTATTTTCATTTCCAATTGTAGCCGTATTTCATTTCTATTAGTGCATCTCCATTTTGTATTTAGGAGTTAGTCCATTATGTATTTCTTTATTTGTATTTGGGATACCTTATCATTTGATTCTACCTTGTAGTCGTTCTCCTTCAAGGTGAGTTATCCCTCATACGATGTATTTTGAGAACCTCTTCCAAATCTATACAAGGAACGCCTCTCCTCTAATGTACTTGGTTAGATGTGTGAAGATCCCACTTCATGCTCTTGGAAATCTCTCTTTGATCCACATGTGAGTTTTCCCATTACATGTTTTGGTCACGTTTGAGTCTCACACTCTTCCACATGTTGCGGGTAGATTTTCTATTTCATTTTCTTCTATGTGTGTACTCTCTACATGGTATCACAACATAACCCTCTTTTGATGGTCCTTTTGGTGGTTCTTTTGAAGGAACTAGTGGAGCTCTTGGCGACATTATTTTGGTGGTGAAGTTCTTCATCATCCTCTTCATGCTTTGAGAGCAATTGAATGCTATTTTCCCTGCCACCTACCCTCTCTCCACCATTCTTCTCTCACCCTCTTGTTGGAGTTTGAGGCTTATGGAAGCACAAGGAAGAAGAAGAAGATTAGAGCGCAACACACAATATTGAATGTATTACCAAGTGAATGTACAAAGATAAGTGACCCATTGGGGTTAGAGGAATATGTACAAGCTAGGAGAAAAAAAACCTCCTAAAGAGGGAAAAAAGTGCCCCTGCAATCCTAGTGTGTTCACATGCATCACCACAAAAATATATCAATAAATCCACGCTGTGAGTGATGCATTCAACAAGGAACTAGCACTCATGTATATTGAAGTGCCAAGGTATGTGGAAAGAGATCAATCCACAAAAGGAAGTAAGCCCAAAGCTTTGCGGAACGCTTCAAACTTCTCTCAAGGTAGAGCCTTTGTGAAAGACCTTCAATGTTATCATGTGTGGGCACATATGTCAAAATGATCTCCCAAGCAAAGATCCTCTCCCTGACATAATGATAATGCAACTCAATGTGCTTTGTGTGAGCATGGGATAGATGGTTCCTCACAACTGCAAATGCACTCTGACTGTGAGTGAAGATGGTGGTGGCAGAAGACTAATCGACACCCGAATCAGCCAAAAGGCATCTAAGCCACACACACTTAATAGTCAATGTAAAAGTTGCCCAATACTCAGCCTCACAATTAGAAGTGGGCACAGTAGGCTCCTTCTTGCTCAACCAAGATATACATGAGCTACCGAGCATGATGCAAAAACCACTAGTGGACACATGAGTGTCATAGGAACCAGCCTACTTAGAGTCAAAAAAATCATGTAAATCTGGCAGTAGTGATCCCCCCTTGGGATAAAACAATCCAAGTAGTCAAATACCACTCAAGTAGCAAAAGATGTGCTTAATTTCCTACCAATGCTTGAAACCTGGGAAATACATAAACCTGCTCATTTGAGAGATAGCAAAGTGAATATTAGCTCGAGTTATGCATAAGTAAATCAAGCATCCAACATCTTACTGATAGAGAACAACATCAAACGTAGCTCTAGCATCATGAAGACTCAATCGCAAACCTATTTCCATAGGAGTGGTAATAGGTTTGCAATCTTCAAGGACAAAATGCTACAAGAATAAGTCAATAAATTTTGTTTGACATAGAGCTATTCCACTAGCAACTTGCATAAATTGAACACCCAAATAATGATGCAAATGCCCCAAATATGACATCTCAATACACTTCTTCATAAAAGTCACCATTCATAAGTGTATTTTTAATGTCCAATTGATGTACATTCCAACCATGATGAACTGCAATTGCACAATGCTATGAAAAATGGTCATTTGGTACGTTGAAGCAAAGATCCAATAAAAATCAATGCCTCTCTCTTGAGCATAACCTCTTGCAACAAGCCTAGCCTTATGGTTGTCAATTGTTCCACCAGGCTTACACTTCAACTTGTATACCCATTTAGTGCCAATGGCCTTTTTTTCCTAGATGTAAAAACCAAGTACCATTCTTCATAATAGCATCATATTCTGATTGCAAGTAGCTATCCAATTTTTTGAATTTTGTGCATCATCAAAAGAAATAGGCTCATTCTCATCACAAATACTAAAGGCATCCATTGCGTAGCAATCTGATGCAAAACAAGCACTATGAGAGCTTGAATGAGTACAATATGACAAAGATGCATCTAATTTGCTATCCCATAGAGTCTACACCAGCCATTGGGGCATAGCTTTTGCCTCCTCTATATCAGCCCTCTCATCAACAAGTGGATCATGTAAATCTGCATAAAAAATTGAATGATCTACATCATCGTGTGAAACCTATAAAGGCTAAGAAATTGACTCATTTGAACCAACGCTTTATTGGACACTTGTAAAAAGAGGCAGCAAAGTGTGATACACATCTTTGGAGCTATTTGATGTCTCCTTAGTACATGAAAGTAATGGTTGCATTGCATCTTCCACTAAAACAACATTAAAACTAACTAAAATGTGTTTCATATGTGGATGATACATAGGATAGCCTTTGCTTTCAAAACTTTAACTAATAAAAATACATTATACTGCTTTATCATCCAATTTTATACGTTGTTCTTCAAGCACTAATGCATATGCCAGACAACCAAAGACATGCAGATGAATCATAGATGGCTTGCAATCATGACAAACCTCATATCAAGTGATAGAACATAGTGCTTTGGTGGGAAACATGTTAAGTACATATGTTGCACACATAACAACCTCAAGTCAAAAGCTATCTCATAAAGCCTGACTTTTGACATACACCTTGCCATCTTCATGAGAGACCTATTCTTTCTTTTAGAAAATATAATCTGTTGAGGTGTATATGGAAATCTAGATTGACATTTTATCCCACGCTCAACCAAAAACGCATTAAAATCAGAAGACATGTATTGCACCCTTGATCAGAAGACATGCATTGCATGCTTGGAATGCATTTTCTGACTAGCTCATATTGAAGCATATTTGGGAAGGAGGAACACTACATTTTGCCCAAAATATAGCCTTCATAGACATGTTTACCAGGTGCCTCAAGTTTGGGTAGAGAGGAGACCATTTTTTATTTCTATAGGCATAGATAACTAGCGAAATTCAGAAGACCAAAGGGTGCATGTGAAAGATTTGCATGTGAGGTAGCCTGAGAATCTTGAACTGCACATGTTGAATCATTGAGAGATTTTGCATAGTCTATGAGCTTATACAACCCATGATATAAAATGCTAGAAGTAATAATAACATTGCCATTTGACAAATCATGAATTGTACATATGTCATCAATAAATTTGACAAGTAAGCCGATCTTGGCTAATGTTGAAATTGACAAGAGATTTTTCTTGATCCCTGGCACAAACAAAGCATCCAACAATGTGAAAGAACTACCATCAGCACTAGTCAGAATGATCTCAACAACTCCCATTAGAGGATAAGAGGAGTTGGTGGTGCATGTAATAGTATTTCCTATAGGGGCAATCTCAATGAACTGAAGAAATTGCATTGCGAGGTAATATGTTTGGTTGCCCCACTATCAAAGTACCAAACATCTGAGTCTACTATAGACATACATTGTTCATGAGAAGATGGTTCATAGCTTCAAACATTAGTAAATGCCCATTCTTCATTCTGTACAAGATTAGCAAACTTTGTTTTGGGTGTAGAGGCCTCTACAACAACCATTACAGCCTCTTTCTTGTTTGCCTCTTTTGCAACCAATTTTGACAGCTCTTTATGACATGATCATTTCCTTTACAATTGGAACTATGTCTACTTTTGTATTTTCTTCTCATCTTTTTCTTCTTGATTTTACTTTGTAGAATTAGTAGATTTCTACTTACTAGTAGATGAGCTTCATTTACCTTTTCTCTTTTGACTAGCTAAGAACGCTTGATATGCAACATGCATAATGGACCACTTCTGCCTAGACTAATCTTCTTGTAATAAAACAGAGACCAACTCCTCAAATGTTAAGGCATTTGGATTGCCCTTCATCATTAATGGAAGAGTAGAAGAAAAATCCTGATATGAATCAGGAAGACCATTAAGGACAGTCCGCACATGTGATCTATGTGGCAAGAATTCATCTATAGAAATCAACTACTCTTTCAAATCTTTGACAAACTTACTATCTTTGAATGAGATAATCAACTTCAAATGCTCATAGCAGCCAACATGATTACAATTGGAAAAATTTCTTTTGGAGGAGGGATACACATATGGTTGAGTGTATATAATGCACAAGAGTACAAGAAATAAGCAAAATATGTTTTTGGAATGAACCTGACACTCAACAATGGTACCTCCTATTTTTCAGGAATGTGTAGAGATAGACCCCGAGATAGAAAAACTGAGATTTCTCCCAATCTAGAAAAAAATGCTTTGAAAATCTATACACAAACTAGACACTAATACATTTTCAATGAGGGATCACTCATCCAATTTGGAGCTCTGTAGAGAGAGCGGCGGCCTTTACAAGCTTACTATTGTTGAAGAAGATGTTGCAAAAAAATGGAGCGAGACAATGATAGCCACAAGTGTATGTATATTGTTACCATGTAATGTACAAGTGATTTGAAGTCTTCAAATAGACTCTTGAAATTGCTCCATCACTTGTAAAAGTGGATTTTGAATTCAAAATGAAGGTAAAGGTTGTTGAAGAGAATCTATTCTATGTTTTGCATGTAAGTGACTGATTTATATGCAAAGTATGGAAAGAATGATAAGGGTAGATTAAAACATCCCTACCTAATTCTATGTTTCACTATGTGTGAATTGGGCATCCATAGCACAAACAAATGAAGTAGGTGGATTCTAAGACTCTCCAACTAATTTTCTATGTAGATCCTTTTCTATGCACTACTTGTGCATGGATCTAGCAAAATAGATGGATCTCTGACTAGTTCAAGTCTTTGAGAAGCCTTCTTATGTTGAGGTTGACCAAGAAATCCAAATTAGATGTTTCTTACTATGTCTTGCTTCTTAGGCAATATCCACCAATCTATTTTCCCGATGCAGGACTATCATGTCCTCTTCGGCTTTAGAGTCCAAGGTAGAATGCATGAAAAAAGTGTTTCATTTGCTTCTTTGGAAAACCAACTTAAAAAATTTTACACTAAGGTGTTTCCTCAAAGAGTTGACTTCTTATTAGAGCTAGAAACAATTTTTCTCTTCAAGAGTTTTACTCAAATGCTTTTGAGAGAACTTTAGATTTTTTCCTTCATCCATAGATCTTGAAGCAATACTAAATGGATGAATGAGTTTTGTTGAACTCAAATCTCTTCTAAAATTGAGTGGGTTCTATACAAAACATCCATCTATGATGTTTAACTCATTTATCTATTCCATCCAATTGACCTACTAAGAAAGGATTGCTCTTTCAAAGTCAATTTAGAGGCTTAGAAAAGTGGGAAGGAAGAATTGAAATTATTTCTAACCAATTAAACTTCTAAGATACTAAAGTGGCTTGAGTCAAAACAAATGAGACTCAAAACTTTAAGGATTTGTTCTAGTCAAGGTTTTGAAGCATTTTTCTATCTTTATGAGATCAAACTAAATTCTGAAAGAGATCCTTTGGATAAAGTTAAACCATCATCCATCTACTAAACTCTATGGGTATAAAACATCAGTGTCTTAAGCCATTGAGCTTTAATTCTTTTTAACTTTACTCTCAAACCATAATGCTTCAATTATCTTGATTACTAAGTCAATCCCTTTCAATCCTTTAAGCTTGAATGCCAATCTAGTATACATCTTCAACTCAAGGGATTGGTTCACCTAGTTGTGCTATCAACAAGGTGGTTTCGACTAATTTAGTCTAACTTCAATTATGTGGATGAATAAGTCAATTCTTCTCATTGTCTCTTGACAAACCTTGATATTTAAAAAGGCATAAACTTGATTCAAGATATTCAATCACTTAATTGTATTGTCAAATTAAGTGCTTTATCCTAGATTGACTTAGTTGAGCTTACCTTTCTTAAAAGGATCTTTCCAAGTTCTTTGTTCAAAAATCCATGTAAACTTTTTCACGAAGAACTGTAAAATCCTTACTAGGAAAGTCTCATAACTTAAATGAGACTATAGTCCTCTTACTAAAAACCTTTATGAAGGTCCTAGAAAGTGCTTTCAACTTCATGATCTTCAAATTTTTGTTGGAGATAGACGTCTGCGAAAGCACGCGAACAGCACAAGGAAGAAGAAGAAGCTTGGAGCACAACACACAATACTGAATGTATTACTAGAGAATGTACAAAGATAAGTAGCCCATTAGGGCAATAGGAGTATATACAAGCCGGGGGAAAAAAACCTCCTAAAGAGGGAAAAAAGTGCCCCAGCGGTCCTAGTGTGTTCACACACATCACTACCTAAATATATCAACAAATCCCCCCCTGGGAGTGATGCGGTGAACAAGGAGCTGGCACTCATGTATAAGGAAGTGCCAAGCTCTGTGGAAATCACTCCACAAAAGGAAGTAAGCCCAAAGCTTTGCGGAAAGCTTCAAAATTCTCCCTAGGCAGAGCCTTCGTGAAAAGGTTTGCAATGTTCTCCTGCGTGGGCACATATGCCAAGCTGATCTCCCCAGTAGAGAACCTCTCCCTGACATAGTGATAATGCACCTCAATGTGCTTAGTGCGAGCATGGAACACAGGGTTCCTTGCAACTGCCAATGCGCTCTGATTGTCAGTGAAGATGGTGGTGGCAGAAGACTGACCAACACCCAAATCAGCCATAAGGCGTCTGAGCCACACACACTCAACAGTCTCTGAGAAAGCTGCCCTATACTCAGCCTCAACTGGAAGTGGCCACAGTAGGCTGCTTCTTTCTCAACCACGATATACATGAGCTACCAAGCATGAAGCAAAAACCACTAGTGGACACACGAGTGACATAGCAACCAACCCAATCTGAGTCAGAAAAAGCATGCAAATCTGGCGGTAGTGATCCCCCCTTGGGATAAAACAACCCAAGTAGTCAAGTACCACTCAAGTAGCGAAAGATGCGCTTAACCGCCTTCCAATGTGTGACTCCTGGGCAATGCATAAACCTGCTCATCTGTGAGACAGCAAACTGAATATCTAGCCTAGTAATGCATAACTAAATCAAGCATCCAATAGCCTGCTGATAGAGAACAACATCAAATGCATCTCTAGCATCATGAAGACTCAATCATAAACCTGTCTCCATAGGAGTGGCAATAGGCTTACAGTCTTGAAGGCCAAAACACTGCAATAATATGTCAATATATTTTGTTTGACACAAAGCCATTCCACCATCAACTTGCATAAACTGAATGCCCAAATAGTGATGCAAATGCCCCAAATTAGATATCTCAAATGAGGCATGCAAATCAGCCTTAAAATCAGCAATATGCTTCTCAATAGGACCAGTGAGCAGCATGTCATCAACATAGACAACAATGATCAGAAGCACATCATTAGCACGCTTAACATATAAGGTAATTTCAGTTGGACTATTTTCAAAACCATGTGCAACCAGATAGGCATGTATTTCTCATACCAAGCACGTGGTGCTTGCTTTAAACCATATAATGCCTTCTTTAACCTGCACACCTGGTTTTCATGCCCTTTTTGCACAAAGCCATGGGGCTGAAAAACATACACTTCTTCATGCAAGTCACCATTCACAAATGCTATTTTAATGTCCAACTGATGTACATTCCAACCATGATGGGCTGCAAGTGCACGAATGCTCTGAACAGTAGTCATACGGCATGTAGGTGCAAAGGTCTCATCAAAATCAATGCCTCTTTCTTGCACATAACCCTTTGCAACAAGCCTAGCCTTATACCTGTCAACTTACCAGCAGGTTTACGCTTCAGCTTGTATACCCACTTAGTGCCAATGGCCTTCTTGCTAGGAGGCAAGTCACATAAAGACCATGTACCATTCTTCATTATAGCATCATATTCAGATTGCATAGCAGCCATCCAATTTTCTGAATTCTGTGCTTCATCGAAAGAAACAGTCTCATTCTCATCACAGAGACTAGACATAGCCATAGCATAGCAATATGATGCAAAGGAGGCACTATGAGAGCTTGAACGAGTACGATATGACAAAGGTGCATCTAATTTGTTGTCATGCAAAGTCTACACCAGCCATTTTGGCATAGTTTTTGCCTTCTTAATATCAGCTCTCTCATCAACAAGTGCATCATGTAAATCTGCATCACAAATGGAATGATCTGCATCATCATATGAAACCTGCAAAGGTTGAGAAGTTGCATCATTAGGACCAGCACTAGACTATCCACCTATAAAAAGAGGCATCAAAGTATCATACATGTCTTTGGAGCTAACAAATGTCTCCTTAGTACATGAAAGCAATGGCTAAATAGCATCTTCCACAAAGACAACATCACGACTAACCAGAATGCGTTTAGTCTGTGGATGATACAGACGATAGCCCTTACTTTCAGAACTGTACCCAACAAAAATACATTTTACTACCTTATCATCCAATTTTCTGCGATGTTGTTCAGGCACTAGTGCATATGCCAAACAACCAAAAACACGCAGATGAGCAACAGATGGTTTGCGGTCATGCCAAGCCTCATATGGAGTGATAGATTGCAGCCCTTTCGTGGGACACCTGTTCAGTACATATGCTGCACACATGATGGCCTTAAGCCAGAAACTATGTGGTAAAGCCTGACTCTTGACCATGCACCTCACCATCTCCATGAGTGACCTGTTCTTTCGTTCAGCAACTCCATTCTGTTGAGGTGTATACGGCTTTGTACACTAGTGTTTTATCCCACGTTCAGCCAGAAATGCATTCAAATGAGAAGGCATATATTCCCTCCCTTGATTAGAACGGAGGGTGCCCATTTTACATGCTGACTGATTTTCAGCCAAAACCAAAAACTATTTAAAGCACATGAACACTTCAGACTTTGCTTTGAGTGGATATACCCATGCATGCCTGGAAAAATCATCAATGAAAGTCATGAAGTAAAGATAATTTCCAAAAGAAGGTGTCTGCATAGGATCACAGACATCACTATGTACAAGCCGCAATTTCTGAGTAGCCCGAACTGAACCATCTTTTGGAAAGGATGAATGCTGCATTTTGCCCAAAATACAGCCTTCACAAACATGTTTTCAAAGTGCCTCAAGTTTGGGCAATGAGGACACCATTTCAGATTTCTGCAGGCATAGCAAACTAGCAAAATTCAGATGACCAAAGCGTGCATGCCAAAGCTTTGCATCTGACATAGCCTGCGAATCATTTACTCCACATGCCAAATCATTTACAGATCTTTCATAGTCTATGAGCTTATACAGCCCACGGCATAAAATGCCAGAAGCTAGGGCCGAAACGAGATCAGATCGCGATTTCGGCACCACAAAGCGAAGCTGTTTTGATTTCTGAAACACCCTGAGTATGCTCACCAAATTTCGTGCGAATCTGAGACTGCAAACGAAGGAGTGTCGATGACACCCTAGATGAAGTGACGACCTGCTCTGATACCAATTGTTGGAGATAGACACGTGCGGAAGCACGAGAATAGCACAAGGAAGAAGAAGAAGCTTGGAGCACAACACACAATTCTGAATGTATTACTAGAGAATGTACAAAGATAAGTAGCCCATTAGGGCAATAGGCGTATATACAAGCCGGGGGAAAAAAACCTCCTAAAGAGGGAAAAAAGTGCCCCGGCGGTCCTAGTGTGTTCACACACATCACTACCTAAATATATCAACAATTTTTTAGTTAACTAATACTTGAAGTCCTGGTCATACTCTTGATAATCATGTACTTTATCTTTATCTATGAAGTTTCAATGGATTGAATCTCACTTCAAGTCATGTGCCCGAGACTAACAGATACCTATGATCTCACGGTCTAATGTCCCATACCATCATTCCTACATTAATGTGAATATAAAGTATATTGTTCCATACCACCTTACTTTATATCCAACACTCATGTGTGGATTATATTTATCTTATTGTCCAAAAGCTTAATCTAACTAGAGAGTACCTTTTACTCAAATTCTATTAGAATTTGAAGTCAGGAATGTTTTCTATTCTACTTAGGTTTCTAGGGATTCCAAAAAAGATCATTCTATGATCTTAATTATCCCAAGCTTATATTGGAAGCTCTAAATTTTTTATGGAATAGACATCCATCCTTCTTTTCTAAGATCTTGAGCGTAATTTCAAGTGCCTCAAACTATGTTGATATATTTAGGTAGTGACGTGTGTGAACACACTAGGACCGCTGGGGCACTTCTTTCCCTCTTCAGGAGGTTTTTTTCCCGAGCTTGTATATACACCTATAGCCCTAATGGGTTACTTATCTTTGTACATTCTAGTGGTAATACATTTAGTATTGTGTGTTGTGCTCGAAGCTTCTTCTTCTTCCTTGTGTTGTTTGTGTGCTTCTGCATACCTCTAACTCCAACAATTGGTATCAAAGCAGGTCACCACTTCATCTAGGGCGTCGTTGACACCCCTCCATCCACAATCTCAGAATCGCATGAAATTTGGTGAGGATGCTTGGGATAAACTTACCACATTGTACGAGGCTAGTAATGAGCCTCATGTTGCTTACCTTTGAAAACAGTTGGAGAGTGAGCATATGAATGAAGGTGATTCTATGGACAATTTTCTAACAAAGATCAAAGAGTTGAAGGAGCAATTGATTTCTGGTGATGAAGTTATACCAAATAGCTCACTTGTGCATACCGTTTTGAATGTCTTCCTGATTTATATCAGAGTTTTGCTTCTACTCTTCGCTTGATTATGAAACACAATCCAAATGCTTTGTCATTTGAGAAGTTAGTCTCTGTTCTATTACAAAGCTCCATGCTGGGTGAACCTAACTTGCAAGCCTTTTTCAACTATTTGGCCTACACTTATTAGGTTTTTAGTGATAGTGGGTGCATAGAGAACCTTACTCAAAATGTTTGTCCTGCCATTGGAAGCTTTGCCATTACCAATCTTCTCCAAATTGTGATTTGTGTCATCCCCTTTTTGTAATTCATATCTATGCTTTGGACTTTCCAAATCAGATAGAAGAGCAATGTTGCCTACAACATGATTTGAACATCCTGAATCGATGTAGAACAAATGATCATCTTCTTTACCTTCTTTGTGGCTTAGATTCATAAGGAGCAACGAGTCTTCATGTGGTTGATCTTCTGAATAATTGTGGAGGTCCCTTCTATTATAACCTCTATTGTTATTGTTGAAGTTGTGTCCACCTCTACCTCTATTGTTGCCATATCCACCTCTTCCACTTCCTTTCTGGGTCTTCCCATTGAACCAACAATATTGAGTGGTGTGGTTGGTCTTATCACAAACAGCACAAGGTTGAACATTTTGACCTTTGGCTTTGTCTTGCTTTGGTCCTTTCTTCTTCCCTTTGTGGTTGCTCTTGCTTGCGAAGTTGGCTTGGGAAGTCTCCTCTTCATCTTCTTCCTTTTTCTTGTCTTTCAGCTTCTTGTCCTTCTTATCTGCATATAGAGCACTAGTTGAATTAGCATGATAGGAGTTACCTTCCTTTATGCTATTGTTGCCCTCTTGATTGAAGAGTTGTCCAAGAAAGATTTTTTTTTTTAAATAAAGGAAGTTCGGCATTTAGCCTACTCTCCCGGACTTGAATTAAATAAAGAAAAGTACAAGAGAAGGGGATTAGTGCCCACAAGACCCCCCAAATCCCACAAAGCAGGGGAAGCTTTTACAGAGCTTAGATGGCATTACAAAGAAGGTTAATCACCCTCTCATCACCCTCATGTGGGGCCCACTTGGGTTTAAGCTTGTTATTGATCAAAAGGAGTACTTGATGATGCCTGAAGGGGGGTATTTCTTACAGTTAACAATCCTTTTGCCAAGGAGGAACAACGATTTCTCAATTGACCACTCTTTGGGGGAGTCACCGAAGTTGAAAGCACATCTTTCCCGCGAGATTTTCCATAGGACCTCCCCTCTGATGGCGTTCTAGAGAGTCGTGGAGCAGCGGATCGCTTCTCCCAACAGGGCCTGCTGCCAACTGAGATGTTTCTGAAGTCTAATTTTCTTTCCAACCGTCTGCCAGATTCTGTTGGAGTTGGGGCAGGTAAAGAAGATGTGTGAAACATCTTCGATAGACTGGTAGCAGCGTTTGCACCACGGAGGAATCCCACAAAATTTGCTAGCCTTAATGTTGGTCCAGATTCCATGATGAAGAATTTGCCATAAGAGGACAGACTTTTTGATTTCAATGAGGGGGTGCCAGATAGCCATGAACTTCATGTCCCAGTCGCATCCATGACAGGCACCACTTCTTGTTGAGGTTAACCTGATAGTTAATCATTTCTTTGAAGTTCGGGATTTTTGATAGGCTATTCCCATTGTGCCATTTGAGACCAAGCGAGCTCGACATGTTGTGTCCCATGAGAAGGTGAACTTTGTGTCGATCCCAAGCAAGACATCTGCTTTGCAAAGTGTTCCATTCTTCGTACGAAATGTTGACGCAAGGGTCGATATCCTCGAAGTTGATACAGTGGTTGGTGTCTTGTTTCCAGAGATGTTTCCATTTTTTGAAGCCTTTGTTCCATAACTTCTTGGCATTTTGAATGTTCCAAGATTCCACACTCCGGATGCCATGGATCGGAAACCAGTTAGAGTCGTTTTGTATGATATTGGCTGCCCACTTCCAAACTTCACTTATTCTTGTGTCGCTTTTGTTTCAAGAAAGATGTTGAAGTATGGAGTTTGCACATCCATGATGAGATTGTAAGCCGTGGTGAAAGATTGCCATTGCATATCACTTTGAATCCCATTGAGAATTTGCCTCATGATAGCCTCTTCTTCAATCAGCTCTCCAATGGATGCTAGCTGATTCACAACCTCCTTGACCTTGGTAACAAACTCCATGATGGTTTGTTTAGGTGTCTTCTTCATTTGGTTGAACTCGTTCCAAAGATGATTTTTTCTTGCTTCGATAGTAGCAAAAAAGAAAGTGTTGAGGGCATCCCAAGTCTCTTGAGATGTCTTGCATCCTCTAATATGTGGTAATAGAAAGTCAGAGATAGATTTTAGTATGTACAACCTTTCTTGAGCATCCCTTGCACACCAAAGTGTGAGCTTATCTGTCCCCTCTTGTGTAGGTCCTCCTTTGGATCTTGGAATAGGCATAGCTTCATCACCTGCTACAATTCCATAAAGATTTCTACCCTGCAAATAGGCCTCCATTCTGATTTTGCAAGCCGCATACTTGTGTCAATCAAGCTTCTCGGTCATTGAGGAAAAGCCATCACCCATCTTGATCTAACTGTGATACCACTAAAAGAACTTGGAGAAGCTTGTAGGAGGTAGAAAAGTGAGTTGTGAAGCGACGAAGTTTGGTCCAGCCAACCAGCACAAGACCAGCCCTTGTGCTTATGGAGACTCAAATTGACCTTATAGGCATGGAATAATTATGTACTTTGGTGCATCAAGGAGAATGAGTCGATACAAAACAGGTAGGTTTGCACATCGACTAGCTCAAAAAACTTACTATCTATGGAAGAGACAATGAACTTCAAATGCTCATAGCGACCAGCGTGATTAAAATTAGAAAAAATCCTTTTATGGGATTGATACACTAGGGTTTAGTGTATAGAATGCACAAAAGTATAATGAATAAGCAAAATATGCTATAGGAATGAATCAGACACTCAACGGTGGTACTTCCTATTTTTCAGGAATACGTAGAGATTGACCCCAAGACAGGAAAACTGAGATTTCTCCCAATCTACTAAATCAAATGCTATGAAACTCTATAGACATAAACTAGAATCTAATAGCTTTACAATGAGCCATCTTTAATCCAATTTGGAGCTCTGTGGAGAGAGGACCAACCTCTACAAGATTACTCTTGGTGAAGAAGATGATTCAAAGAAATGAAGGAGCAAGACAATGATGGTCACAAGTGTATGTGTATTGCTTCCATGTATTGTACAAGTGTTTTGAAGTCTTTATATAGACTCTAAAAGTGATCCACGACTTCTACAAGTGGAGTTTGAATTCAAATGAAGGTGGGAATGGTTTTTGGAGGGAATCAATTCACTTTCTTACAATCTAGGAAAAGTGAAGATCTAGTTTGATCTACTTTTAGGTGATTGATTTGATTGATTGACTGCAACTCAACCACCACAAATCTGTGGAATTTGGGCTCTCTTTCTACTTTTTACATGCGTAAAGCTCAAGGCTTTTACAATGGTAAAAGATCCGTGAAAAATCTTTTAAAAATTTACAATAAGTGAGCATAAGAAAAAGAACTCTCCAACGGATATTCCTCTGACATAATCCAAGCCATAGTTTTTGATGTAGATCAAATCCACCTCAAGAGTGTAAGCTGGATGTTCCAACATCTATCATGATAGAACGTTTTTTTCGTGTGGGTACTCTGTCACAATAGATGATCAATGTGTCACAATAGCAGGGCTCTATTGTGGGGGATCTCTATTACTATGGTTTGGGTGGTCTATCACGATGGACATGTCTATCATTATAGAGGGTGTCTCTCATGATATATGGGTATTTATAAGCACTTTGGTCTATCACGAGGTTTGTCTATCATGATAGATGGGGGTTCATCATCATAGAGGATGTCTATCACGAGTCTCATTCTATCACGATAGACAGGTGTCCATCGTGATTGATGGGTCTATCATGCTAGATGGCCAATCTCTCATGATGCATTGTGCCTATTGGGGTCGATCTGTTGTGATAGACATGGTCTCTCATGATAGTCCAGGCCTATTGCCTATCGTGAGTTTTTGGTCTGTCACAATAAAGATAAAAACTCAATAATTTTTCAAAGTGCCTAGTGCGTTGGGGTGCCGTTGGGAGGCCTATGTCGTCTTGTCTATGCAACATAAAAGTTCCAACCTTTTTGGTCTATAGTGACAGAACAAAGCGATTAGTATAAAATTCAAAAAATGAGAGAGCTATTTGTGTGCATATTCATCCTCAAAAATGGTGTTGAAAACAATAATAGAATGCTAAAAAGATGAAAAATACAACAGACACACTTGCTCTCTCTCTCTCTCTCACTCAGAGTAATGAAGGAAATGAAGGGAAAGTAGGTATTATGGAAAAAAATAGAAATTTTGTGGTGAAGAAGATGAAGTATGGCTATGTTGATGGAAGACATAGAAGATTATGATGAAGCAAAAATGTACAAAAAATAGTGCAGAAACTATTGAAGAATCACTCACAAATTTGACATACAGATAGACATAAAGATAAAGAAAGACAAAGAGAAGCAGAAACAAAGCAGTCAGAAAATCAAGCCTTAGTGAAGGGACAAATCACGACTGTAATATAGTTCACAGAAACTTCCAGAACAACAAATCTCGGATCAAAAATGTATATATAAGAGAGAGTAGAGAAATATAAAGAGAGAGCAGGAGAGCTGCCGTAGAAGCGCTTGTAGTAGAGGCAAGTGTGCGTATGTAGAGATGAATAATAGAACCTGAACAGTCGGGTATTCATCTGAGAGAGATGGTAAGGAATAACTACTTAGAGTAGGAGAGTTTTCCATAGCTATGAGCAAAGTGAGGCCAAGCTATTTTTGTACACATCTTCTCTAATAGAAAACACATGTTCATGTGGAAGTTTGAGTGCATTCTTCGTATGTGAAGAAATCTGAGTAATTTCATGTTACTGTGAAAGTTAGTTAACAGTTACAGTTTTCTCAGTAAACATTTTCTGGTAGATCTACAAGTTAGATCTCGCAACATAGTGTAAATGTTTTCATGAGAAATAGTTCATCTTGAAGCCAGTAGTCTCAACTATAAGTTGATCAAAAGACTTCTATGAAATGGGACAAGTACGCACAGTACTAAGTCTGAAAGTAAAGACATCCAAAACTGATGAAGTTTTTCTTTAAACTTCAGATAGTGTTCATTCACTAAAGGAAGCTCAGGTATTACTTCCTTACTTCATCAACAATCATTTGAAGTAACTACAAACAGAATTGCAGTTGATTCCGGTAACATTCCGGTGCAATTACGGTGAGATTACGGTGACAGTCTGGTAACAGTCTGGTGAAGTTCCAGTGATATTCCGGTGGATTTAATATGCTGTTGTAAAGTTTTTCAGTTTTCAGGAAGTTTGCTAAGCTAGTGATGATTATAGAGGTATTCTAATATCACTCTAGCTTAGTTCTTGTAGCATGGTGAATTCCGCAGTTGAGCTTTAGCTAGTTAAGCTCACTCGCCGCGTCAACAAGTAGTATAAGAGTTCAACAGTTGATGATAAGCAGTTAGACGTCAACAAGTAGTTAGAGCTCAACAAGTGGTATCAGAGCCTGAAAAGGTTCTGAAGAGAAGAGAAAGATTCTCAAGAGTAAACGAAAGTGAAGATACAAGAGAATTCGACGAACTTTCACAAGAAAGGTGAAAGCTGAGGTGAACAATAGCAAACGGAATGAGAGAAGTCTTCCAAAGTCATTCTCAAGGGTAAAGGTTTGTAAAAGGTAAAATCTTTTAACATTACAATCACCGGAAGTAACAGAAACAAGAAGATTATGGCAGATCATATCTCTATTGACAAATTGGACAGAGATAATTATCCCGCATGGGTAATGCGCATGGAAGCCTTACTTATAAGTAAGGACTTAATGATATATGGAGAGGAGAAGAAAAGAAGCTGACTTTCGAAGACGAGAGTCAACCAAAGAAAGAAGAGTTAGAAGCCTTGAAGCTGTGGCAAAAGAAAGATGCAACGGCAAGAGCTTATATCTACAATACTATTACAGATCATCTACTACCGCACATCAGAGGTCTGGAGAAAGCGGAAGACATATGGAGTGCATTGGAAGATCATTTCCAAAATACGACGAAAGCTAGGAAGGCTAGCTTATGGTCAGAGTTTACAACGTTCAAGAAAAAGCAAACTCAAAGCATTAGTGATTATGTCACTAAGATGAAAGACTTGGCGGACAGTCTTGGATCTATTGATGAAAATATCGAAGATCACAGGTTGATAGCACAAGTGCTTGCAGGACTGAGAGGAGATGAAAGGTGGAAACCTTTCGTACTCTCAACTGAACTTTCTTTAATTCATTTTGTACCAGATTTAAATCATTGCTTGGACTAATGTTAATGTTTGAGCAAGATTTGAAGACAGATGGAGACAAAGGACATAGTTCGGCTATGTATGCAAAGAATAAGAAGAAAGGTGATAAAGGTAAAGAAAAAGATGAAGAAGAAATGTCTACTCAAGCAAATTTTGCAAGAGGAAGAGGTAACGTAAGAAGTAAAAGTAGAGGTAAAGGAAGACGTAATCAGACTAACAACAAGAAGACTTGTTGGATCTGTGGATTAAGCAATCATTTAGCTCATAATTGCTAGCATAACTCTCAAGGATCAAGTCAGAATCAGAACAATAACAGTAGAGGCAGAAGTGAAAGATATCAAAGAGGAAGACAAAGTCAAAGAGGCGGATATGGTAGAGGTGGAGCAAGAAGTTGGGGACATAATCAGTCTCACAACACTACCTACTACAACTATGCGAATGATACGCAGAATGACAGTCATACAACGTTGATGATGAACTCGATAAGTATGTCAAAAAATGAAGACCTCAAGGTATTCTATATTGACTCTGGTTGTTCAAATCATTTGTCAGGAAACATAGAATTGTTATCAGAACTTGAAGGAGGTATTTCAAATCATACAGTACAAACAGGTGATAACACAAAACATAATGTAAGGTCAATTGGAAAAGTAAAGTGTAAGAATGGAGCTGACCTACTAACAAATGTTTTGTATGTTCCAACAATCCCAAAGAATCTGATTAGTGTGGGACAGATAGTAGAAAAATGTTTTCAAGTCAGGTTTACAAATGAAGGAGTACTTGTTGAAGACCTAGAGAATGGATACAATCAAATTGTCCATGGTAAAAAGGAAGGTAGACTTTTTACTCTTAAAGTACAAGGGAATGTTGGTCAAGCCTTGATCACACATGGTGATAAAGCATTTACAGAGTTAGACCTCTGGCATAAGAGGTTAGGACATTTTAATGAAATAGGAATCAAAACGATGGTGGAAAAACAATCCGTGAGAGGATTACCAAATATGAAGAATCAACATATGATTCACAAGTGCGAAGCCTGTCAGATGGGAAAAGCCCACAGGTTACCATTTTAGAAGAATGGTTACAAACATGATGGTCTGCTAGAACTCGTACATATAGATGTATGGGGGCCGACAAAAGAAGGATCTATCAGTGGCTCAAGGTATTACGTTCTTTTTATTGATGATGCAACAAGATGGATAACTCTTTATGTTTTGAAAGAGAAGTCAGAAGTATTTGAAGCTTTCAGCCATTTTCATGCATACACTGAAAGACTTACAGGACAAAAACTCAAAAGATTAAGGTCTGATGGAGGAGGAGAATATTTTTCTCGAGAGTTCAATGATTATCTGTGGAATGCAGGTATCAAAAGAGAAATAACTTGCACGTATACACCGCAAAAAAATGGAGTAGCAGAAAGAAGAAACCGAACTCTAGTTGAGTTTGCAAGAGCAATGCTAAAGGAGAAGAATTGTCCAAATTATCTTTGGGCTGAGGTTGTAAATACAGCTACATATCTAGTAAATAGATTACCATGTACAGCTTTAAATGGGATGACCCCTTATGAAGCTTGGTGGGGCAAGAAACCAACACTTGATCATTGTAAAGTGTTTGGATCAGTTGCTTATGCTTATGTACCATCACAACTAAGACATAAGCTTGAACCAAAAGCTGAAAAATACGTGTTCATCGGATATGATGAAAAGCAAATGGGTTATAGGTTATGGAGTCCTCTAACCAAACAGTTTATTATTTCCAGAGATGTGACATTTGATGAAGGAAAGAGCTGGTATACAGATAAAGAGCATAGTGTTGAAACACTTGAAGAAGAGATGAGAAGAATTGAAAAAGGTAAATCACATATGCAGGTAAATGGAGATGAAGATCATATGCAGGCAAGTACGTCCAAGATAATCAGATATGAGAAATGAAGATGGACCAAGATTTGATGAAGATGTGTATTTAGATACACATGAAGAGTTTGAACCAAGAAGGTCAAACAGAGTTAGGAAACAACCAACAAGGTATTCCTATGATACTTCTTAGTTGACTCAGAAAAACTATGCTTACTTAGTAAAGGAAGATGAAGAACCTCAGAATTACAGTGAAGCAAAAGGTAAGAAACAATGGGAAGAAGCAGTGAAGGAGGAGTTCAATGTGCTTGAGGATAACAAGACTTGGGATCTTGTTCCAAAACCAAATGGTAAGAAAGTGATTGGAAATAAATGGGTTTACAAAGTTAAGAAGCTTGCAGATGGAAGAATAGCCAGATACAAAGCCAGACTGGTAGTAAAAGGCTATGCTCAGACGCATGGCATAGATTATGATGAGACATTTAGTTCGATGGCAAAGATGTCAACCATAAGAACATTGATTGCTATAGCAGCATCAAAAGGATGGAAGCTAAGTCAATTGGAGATAAAGAATGCATTTCTGAATGGATATATATCAGATGAAGTCTACATGGAACAACCTGAAGGGTTTGTAAGTTCTAGTTACCCAAATCATGTTTGCAGATGAAGAAGAGCACTTTATGGATTGAAGCAAGCTCCAAGAGCTTGGAATTACAGACTTGTGAAGTATCTCAATGACCTTGGATACCAAAGCTCAAAGGCAGATGCAAGTCTACTCATTAAGAGAACAGGTGAAGGTATGATCTACATTTGTATTTATGTAGCTGACATAATAATCATAGGAACCTCCGATGAAGAAATCAGGGAGGTAAAAAGATTACTTGAAATAGAGTTCAAGATCAGTGATCTAGGAAAGTTATCATAATTTCTTGGAATGGAAGTCACATATACAGATCATGGTGTATATGTTTCGCAAGAAAGGTATCTCCTAAACTTACTGAAGAAGTTTAACATGGAGAATTGCAGAGAAGCTTCAACACCGCTTGAAGTATGAGTCGTTAGTGGGAAGCTTAATTTATGCTACACTAACAAGACCTGATCTCAGTTATGCAGTGGGAGTTCTCTCACAGTTTATCCATTGTCCGAAGGATCAACATTGGGTTGCAGGACAAAGAGTTCTTAGATATATCAAAAGAACTATAACACATACAAAAGATCAGATAGCAGATATTCTGACAAAGAGCTTAGATGGAGTAAAGACAAGCATATTCAAAGAAATGGCAGGAATAAAAGAAAAGAAGAATATATGAAAGATCAGAGAATGCAAATTAGTGATTGAGGGGGATCTGTTGAAGAATCACTCACAAATTTGACATACAGACAGACATAAAGATAAAGAAAGACAAAGAGAAGCAGAGACAAAGCAGTCAAAAAATCAAGCCTTAGTGAAGGGACAAATTCACGACTGTAATATAGTTCACAGAAACTTCCAGAACAACGAATCTCGGATAAAAAATGTATATATAAGAGAGAGTAGAGAAATATAAAGAGAGAGCAGGAGAGCTGCCGTAGAAGCACTTATAGAAGATGCAAGTGTGCGTATGTAGAGATGAATATTAGAACCTGAACAGCCGGGTATTCATCTGAGAGAGATGGTAAGGAATAACTACTCAAAGTAGGAGAGTTTTCCATAGCTATGAGCAAAGTGAGGCCAAGCTATTTTTGTACACATCTCTCTAATAGAGAACACATGTTCATGTGGAAGTTTGAGTGCATTCTTCGTATGTGAAGAAATCTGAGTAATTTCATGTTACTGTGAAAGTTAGTTAATAGTTACAGTTTTCTCAGTAAACATTTTCCGGTAGATCTACAAGTTAGATCTCGCAACATAGTGTAAAGTTTTTCATGAGAGATAGTTCATCTTGAAGCCAGTAGTCTAAACTATAAGTTGATCAAAAGACTTTTGTGAAACGAGACAAGTACGCACAGTACTAAGTCTGAAAGTAAAGACATCCAGAACTGATGAAGTTTTTCTTTAAACTTCAGATAGTGTTCATTCACTGAAGGAAGCTCAGGTATTACTTCCTTACTTCATCAACAATCATTTGAAGTAACTACAAACAGAATTGCAGTTGATTCGTGTAACATTTTGGTGCAATTACGGTGAGATTACGGTGACACTCCGGTAACAGTCTGGTGAAGTTCCGGTGATATTCCGGTGGATTTAAAATACAGTTGTAAAGTTTTTCAGTTTTCAGGAAGTTTGCTAAGCTACTGTTGATTATAGAGGTATTCTAATATCACTCTAGCTTAGTTCTTGTAGCGTGGTGAATTCCACAGTTGAGCTTTAGCTAGTTAAGCTCACTCACCGCGTCAACAAGTAGTATAAGAGTTCAACAGTTGATGATAAGCAGTCAGACATCAACAAGTAGTTAGAGCTCAACAAAAACTAGCAAAATCTACCAAATTTACCTTCTAACATCAATCTTTCAACACTTTTACCATCACATGTTCATCCTTGAGCAAGCTCACTACCCATGATGCCAGATTTGGTATCACTCTAGGCAAAGATGAGTACCATGTTGAGGAGCTCCACCTCCTTAATTGTGAATATGTGGATACATGAGGATGATATTGAAAATCATGAATGAGTGATGTGTGACCATCACCTTCATGCACTTCACTTGCTCTTGATCTTCATATCGGCCTAAGCTTTCTGCGGATTGACAATTATGAGGTGGAGCTCCTCATGTTATTCACCATTGTACTAGAGTGACACATCTGATGGTGGTATTTTCAGTCAAATTTGACAAATGTACTTCAAGTTATGAGCAAAATAGTGTATGGCGGGAAACACCAACACCTGCTCCACAACTCTTGAAGCTTCAGACACAAACACACTACAACCATTCAAAAGCGATGGAAAAAGGTAGACAACAGTCCTACACACACATTTCAAGCATCACACACACGTAGAAGCTCTTGGAGAAGAAAATAATTATTCAAAAAGAGGCAAATTCAAAAATCAGCTTCAATTCTCTCAATGGCAAAAAGTTTTTTACAAAGAGTCACTAAGTGACTTATATACATGTGCCCTAAAATTGGTCCTTTCACACAAGAAACCTCCATTTTTACTTAAAAACACTAATGTCCTACTATGTTACAAGGATTATGTTACAATAATTGGGGTTTATGCATCTAGAGGACTCCTCTAGTGCATTTACATAGTTCCATGAGGTATTTCATAGGAATTTGAAGAAGAAAATTTGTGCCCATAATTCAAAAATTTGTGGGGATCCCTTTTCTATGCTTCCTTACTCTGCAACACTCTCCCCCTCTTTGTCTCTGTCGTCCCTTGACAAGCTTTGCTTCTTGTCCGAGGCTTGCTTATTGTTCTTTCAATACACACACCTAACGGTTGAGGAGACAGTAAGGACCTTCAGAGAATTAGTTACCTTATCTGATCCTAAGTCATGTGCTTCCGTCCTCCCCTTGGTATTCCATGCATTCATACATTTGTGTTGCTATGATAATTCCAAGCTATCACGCACGCATCTAGTGGCTAAGAATGTGATTATCTTAGTCACTCTTTTTTCTTTTCAGCCTCTACTCCTTTCTAACTTTTGGTCTTCGAATAAATCTTTGTTTTCACTCTTCGAGACTTCCTTTTTTTGCGTTACGAATTGATGCATGCCCCCATGGGGCTTTGGGCAGAGGGTGGTTTTTATTCATTGGACAATTTTTCTTTTTTATTTTCTTCTTCTTCTTCTTCTCTTACTTGATTCTCTCTTTGATTCAGCAGATTAACTTCACATATCATTAGTTCTTTCCATTTGGCTGATTTTACTCCATCATTTGGTGCCTGTCTATGATCTGCAAAGGAGCTTAATTCATAGGCCACCAATCGGGCATTTAAATTGGAAGTAATTTTGACAAAAAATTTTGAGTCCATTTCAAAAAATCCCGTGAAAAGTGCTTCTTTGAATGTCTGCATATACTGACTCAATAAGAACATCAAGCGTAAGTATATAGCCATATTAGTAAGTCAGCTAGTGTGTCCCTAAGTGACAACTTAGGGATTTGTGACGAAAGAGACTATTCCTCTATCACCAGCAAGTACATATAGTGGGGATTATCACACATTTAAATTATCAATCCGGAAAGTATCTTGAACCTAAGGGAGTGTATGAAAACTTGCACTTACACAATGGTCAATGAAGTGAAATAGCTACCATTGCATGCAGATGAGTGCCATCTCCCACATTCATCACTCACACATGTGGAAACGGTGTCATGATACATGAAACAATAGTAAGTATAAAAATAGACTTTTCTCTCAACTCTGAACTTGTAATATGGTCAATAAGAGATTGATTTCAAAGTTCTTGACGAGAGGCATACAATGGTTGTACTCTTGTCTGATTTTGACAAACCTGCTTCAAATTATGGGCAAAAAATGGAGCTCTGAAACTCACCTAGTCTGACTACACACCTCCCCAAGCTTCACACACACATTAGACACTTTGGAAAAGCAATGAAATGGGTAGACAACACTTCCATGAACTCAATTCAAGCTACAATCACACATGCAAGCTCACAAGCAAGGAGATACAAGAGGAAGAGGAGGAAAATTCGAAAGTCTTAGTTCTCCTCCACTCACAATGGCAAAAATTCTTTACAAAGTGTCACAAAATGACTTATATACATGTGCCCTAAAAATGCTCCTTTCACACAAGAGACCGGCACTTTTATTGAAAAACTCTAATATCCTACTATGTTACAAGGATTATGATACAATGTTTGGGATTTATGCATCTAGATGACTCCTCTAGTGCATTTACATAGTTCCATGAGGTATTCATAGATATCTGAAGAAGAAAAATGATTCCCATAATTGTTTTTTTCTGGGGTCCTTTTCTATGCTCCTTTTCTCTGCAACACTCTCCCCCTCTTTGTCTCTATCATTCCTTAATAGACTTTGCTTCTTGTCTCTAGCTATGTGCCTATAGTAGGTATGGTTCCTTATTAATTGATAGCCTCTTTATAGTTGACCACTACCAACTCTTGTGGGAGTCATAATGATATAGTTTTACCAATGGTCAAGGAACTGATCATAACTCGGAGCCTGGTGCATTGGTTTTGACATGTTCATTTCTTCTCACTGCATGCACCTAGCAGCTAAGGTGACTTTGATATTAGTCACCTTTCATAGGCGTCCTCATTAGAGTTCTTGAGCATCCAAATGGGCTGAGCTTTTATTTCTTATTCATTGTGCTCAGGTCCTCCCTATTTCTCGTTACAGCTTGATGCGTGTGAAGCCTGATACATGTCCCTACGGGGCTTTGGGTAGAAGGTGGTTCTTTTATTGAGTAGTTTTTCTTTTTTATTTTCTTCTTCTTTGTCTTTTGCTTGATTCTCCTCTCTCTCCTTCCACATGTCCCTCCCCCTCCTGGACTCTGTCGACGGGAGTATGTCTTGTATACCTTTTGCTTTGTATCATTTAGCAAATATGCTTCACGTATCATTAACTACTTCCACTGTTCGGAGTTGACTCCATCATGGGGTGCTTGTCTGTGGTCGGCAAAAAAACTTAATTCTTATGCTACCAGTCGTGCATTTAAGTTAGTTGACATCTGGAGGAATATTTCTAAATCTATGTCGAAGAAGCCTGTGAAGAATGCTTCTTCGAAAGTCTGCACATAAGTACTGGGCAAAAACATTAGCCTTGAATAGTAGGCCATGATAGTGAGTCGGCTTGGCATAAGAGAAAGGTAAAAAACTAATATATCTATTCCTTGACTAATACCAATGAAGTTAAAAAATGTGTATTCTCCACGCTTGAAGACTTTGAGTACTATTAGGGTCATGCTAAGTATTTTATTCCTTAATTGGATAATCAGATCGAGGACCTAGGCTTATTGAGATAACCAAAATTCGATCGTTCTCACCATGTTATCTTTCGTGGGAAGGTAGTAATGTGAGGGGCTCAAAAGTAAAGGAAAGTTGAGCCACTATTTATTTAGTTTACCTTGAGTTTACAATTCCCAAAATTCTAGCCAATATAGTCGATGTGGCACAGGACAAAAAGCTGGGTTGACTTGGAGTAAATATGGTGCCTCTTGCCAGTGCACCCGTAAGGTTGGTTTTTTCTCCAAAAATTTTCTTCTCCAAATAGGACCGATAGCATCCAACTCCTGTTGAGTATAATTAAAAGTGTTTGCCTTGAAGTTGAGCTGCACATCCGGATCCTTCCCCATGGTCTTCTTGATGTATCTTCGGGTTTGCTCTTTCATGATTCCATAAGGGAGGTTGAAGGGCTTCATTATCTCATCTAAATCTTTGCTTTTGATCTGAGCCTCTTTCATGACTTTCACTACCTCATTTTCAAAATTTTTTGTGAGACGAGACATCAGTATTGCCTTTCTTTCTGACTTAGTTCTGCAATATATGGCATTGGATGGTCATCATATTCGTCGATAGATGACTTTCTTATTGGTGAATGAATGATTGGGGGAGAAAGAGGGTGTACCTCAGTCTCGTTAGTAACCATCTTGGATGGTTGCACTACTGGTGTCCCCAGGTCCTTTGCCTGTTCTAAATGTGCTCTGAGCTCTGCTATGATTTGATCTTTTTGTACTTTACTAGCCTTGAGCTCATCTTCTACTATCACCTTAGCTTTGCAAATAATTCACACTTGATCAACATCTTGAGCGCATTGCACTATGTATTTTTGCACTGGCTGTTGCCACTTGAGTTCCAGTGTTTTGTTGTTCATTGTATATTTTGCTTCTAACTCAGCCTGTTTCCTTTGCTCTTGTTTTAGATGATCTTCCATTTCTAACAACTTTGCCTACAGTTCCTGTATTCCTTTGCCTTGGATTACAATGTTGTCAAATGGTTGATTTAACATAATGGAGTTCATTAATTGTTTGTTTCTGTTATGTAGGTTGTCTGCTTCATCCATATATACTTTGATTTCGTTTTCCAATAAGTTGCTTCCATTGGTCATTCACACTTTATTTGCTTCATACATTTCCTGTTGCTTTTTGAATGTCTTTAGTTCCATTTGAAGTTTTGAAACAGATAAAGTTACCTCTTTTAATTTTTCTTTGAGCAACAAGTTCTCCTCATGTACATGATTGAGTTCTTCACTTTTGATCGCCAATTCAGCTATTTTTTGTGCTAGTTCCTACTGAGTACTTATATTCTTGGCTGGGAGTTCCTCGCTCATGGTTTGGAATCATCTTTTGGCATCAAATAGTTCTACTTTTGCTTTATCTTCATCCATTAATATGCTTTGGGAAATCATGGCTGTGTCAATCATGTTTCTGACTATTGGCTTTAGCTAATGCACATCTACATTAAATCATGTCTGTGATATAATGGGTTCTTCACCCATTCGCACATATTTTCCTTGTGCAACATGTAGTGTTTCTTGATTTGGCTGCCTGATATGTAGTTGTACTCTTGGCTCAGCCCTTTCGGTTGTGGTTGTTGTTGTGGTATCTTGTGCTTTAAATTCGTGAGATTGTACTTTTTGAGAATCAACTACCACATCCAAGGGTGGTGGTTCAGCAACCACTCAGATTGGTATGGTAAGTTCTTGCTCTTCTTGTACCTCGTCGATGTGTTGTGCTGGCTTGGGATGTATGGTTGTTCTAGACTTGGAAGGTGAAATTTCCTTGAGCGATATCCGTGTTTGCTCATTCAATTGGATGGCGTGCGTCCTACCCTATTATTCTTCAGTCATAGGCTAGGATTGTTCCCTCTACTCACTTTCCTTTTCCACTTGATGCTCTACTTGATTCAATTCATCCCATTCCTCTCCCACATGCTCGTCCATGTGTATATCATTATTGAGCGTATCATGGTCTTGGGATGATTCATCTTCTGAGCTTGGATCATTTAAACCCAGTTCTTTATACCTTTCTTGTTGTGATATATTCTTGCTGCTTGTGAGGGTATTCATTGCTTACTTGACTGGTAGTATTGGTGGCCTTGTACTGTAAGGTTTATCGAACCTCTCATATAAACATGTATTTCTTCTAATGTTGTGGAGAGATCCCTTCTTGTAATGGCTCGAGCTGTTGTTAATGGTACCTTTGGAAGTTCATGCATTCTCTTTGACTGCGGGGTTTTGGATGCCTTTGTGGCTCGAGTTCGTTTTGCACCTCTCATGGTGGTTCTTGAGCTAGTGCCAACTTCCTCCACTATGGCAACACCTTTCCTTTTCTTGAGTACAATGGCAGTCTTTGCATATTTTGAGATTTCAACCGTTGAAACCATAGGTCGCAAGCATTCTTTCATGTCTAAGGTCTGATAGATAAGTAAAGTTAAAGCAGAGGTGCCATTTAAGAATTTCTTTTGTCCCCACCGCTTTTCGGCTTCAAATATCCACTCTTGGATGTACGTGGTCAAATTCATTTGGTTGCCAATTTGCTTGACTGCATGGGACAACAATTGTACTACCACTTTCTATGGGGCTATGTATCGATGCATATTTCGAAAAAAAAATGTTGATGCACGATTTGTACTTCTTCTTCAATGTCAACTCTATTAATGTCCAAGATGGTCCCTTTCTTACCCTCATGGCATTCATCCTTCAGATTAGTGAGACCATCCTTGGTCCATCCAAATGCTATCTTGATCAGCTCATGAGTGAATTGAATAGTCTGTGATTCTCCATTTCTATCTAATACCATAGCTTTTGGGACGAATGGATTGTCATGCATTGGATGCAGCATATTCATTACTTGGGTCGATCTTTGGAAGTCTGGTTTATAGATAGGAAGCTTCAAATATGCTTCTATTTTAGCTTCTGTCCATACACCCACTATCCTTGGCATATCATGCAAGATTCTAAAGTCTTGAGTCACTAGAAATTGATGCTCTCTATCCATAATCTTCATAGTGATGAGGAATAAGTGTTCGCTTACTGGATTATTATCTTATTTGAGCATCGTGAGTGGCTTTTGAATCAAAGGATGCCGCCTGTGTAGCTTCGGAGTTAGAGGAAGCCATCTGCATTTGAATTATTCAAATGATTAGTGCCAAACTTGGAAGTGATTTGTTTTGGTGTTGCAATCGTTCTCTTTGTGTGTTGTGTCCCCACTCACAGAGTGTACAAGGAACATAGTACCTAATCTTTTTACACAAATTATTTCTTTTGCCGAAATGAAAATAGAAAACATTAGTGACATAGCCCAGGAAATTTTTTATAGTTACAAGGTGTTTCCTATTCCCACAAAGGAAATGTGCACTCTTAATGTTACAGAGATGCTACTGTATCGAATGCATGGTCTTGTAATGTGACCCTATTATGCATAATCGAGGTGCATTTGACTCAACATGAGTGCAAGAGGAATTTTTTGCCTTAATCATCGATAATGCCATTCTTGACTTTGGAATCCATATTTTCCCAATTTTGGTGCTTTGAATGTGCTTCCAAAATCTCCTCGTGTTTTTTGGAGTTATTTGGTTTCTCTGTACTTTCACTTTCCACTCGTATCGTCGCTTGGAAGGAACTCCTATTTGTTCGCCTGGTGGTATTTTCTTCATGGGAGTTCTTGGTCTCCTAGAAGGTTTCTTGTATTCACTTTGATCTCCAAGTAGATTTTGTGGCTGCTCCTTGGTGGTCTTGATTGTGGTTCCTTGAATGTTGAGCTACCCTCAGTTTCTTTGGTATCCACACTTGCATCATTTGTGTGGACCAATCTTTGATCGGTTGGTTAGGTAGTTGTCACCTTTGATTGAATTCCCTTTGGTCCTCTTTCACTAGATTGGTGTAGTTATCTAACTGATCCTTGCAAATGCATATTTGTCGCATTCTTTTTCTTACTGGTGGATGATTTGGTGGAAATTCTATTTTCGATTGTGGGGCTCTCAGTCTCTCGCCAGTAATAAGAGCCTTACTTGTTCCCTCAAGTTGGATAGATGGAGATGAAGGGCTTAGTTGAGTATCATGTGTAAGAAGATTAGGGGTTCCTAGGTTTTGTTCATAGTTGGAAGCTAGTTGATTAGAGCTTGACAATGGTATAGATTCACATGTAGGCATGCATTCACTATCGTTACACTTCAGGCTGACCATCTTTAGAGGTTTCTCATCTAGTAGGCTAAAGACTTCTCTCTGTCCAATCTTAGTGGATATGTAGCCTAAGGCTAACTATATTGTCACCTCGAACTCATATATCATGTCTTGGCCTAGCACTAATTCCTCCAATAGGTCCTCATCCTCACAGACTAAAAGCTTTTGTTGCATTGAATTGTTACCCAAATGTAAGGATAGGATGACTTCTCCTAAACATCAATGGTGTTTCCTCCTATGCCCATCATATATGTCGTAGTTGGGCTAAGTGATGCATTTAAGTGTCATGCTAATGAAAAGCCTATGCAACTTAATGCTGTCCCGATATCAATCAATGCATCCACGGAGTGGTATTCCTCAGTTCCTACTCCTAGATTTAGGTAGGGTTGTCTGACTTGTCGTCCTACAGTCTTGGTTTCCGATGCCTTATAGTTGGCTATTGGAATTGGCTCCTCTCCTTGTCGATATCTTTCATCTCTCTCTCTCATCCATTCTTTTCGCTTTCATATGTGTTCTAGTGCTTCAAGTCTCGCTTCTTCTCGAATTCTCTCATCTTCTTCCCTTCGGTTCTTTGCCTTTAGAAGTCTACTCATCATCTCATCTGTTAAGGGTTCTAAATATTTCTTCATGTGACAGCCACTTATATAAATAGGTAGAATTTCTCCATCTAGGGTGGCTAGGTTCACTACTCCACTAGTAGAAATACGATTGATTACCAACAGTCCATGTCCTCACTTTTGCAATTTTTTGCATGTTGCTTTAAAGTGTATACAAGGACTAAATCACCTTCCTTAGCCCCTTATCTTTAATATGACCATCATAATATGTTTTTTGTTGCCTCTTGGCTGCATAAATACATGTGACTGCTTGTAATCTAGTCTCATGAAATCTTTCAATTTGATCCAATTTTTGGGGCAATTCGTGACTAATCCACTCATATTTCTCAGCTACTCGAAGAGTAGGAATCAAAAAATCAATTGGTAAGATTGCATTCTGCCCATACACTAGATTGAATGGTGTTGTGCCTATAGCGGTCTTGTATGCAACTCGAAAAGCCCAAATAGCATGATGCAATTGTCCATCCCAATCAGATCATCTATTATTCACAATCTTAGTTAAAATGTACATAACACCTTATTGGAACTTTCTACCCGTCCATTGGCTTGTGGGTGATACAGGGCTGGTTTCTTATGAATTACAAGGAATTCATTCAGCAAATTTTCTATTACATCATTAATAAAGTGTGTGCCTTGATCACTCACAATTTCAATGGGTAACCCAAACCTTGTAAATATGTTTTCGAAAAGAAACTTGGTAGTAGTTCTTGCATTGTTCTTCTTCGTAGCCTTTGCTTCCACCCATTTGGTCAAATAGTCCATGGCTACTATTATGTACTTAGCATGAGAACCTTTAGTAGGTGGGCTCGACAAAATCTATACCCCACTCCTTAAGGCTCTAGCACTAATCATAGGTCATAGTGGCATTTCATCTCTTCAGATAGGGTATTTTGGTCTTTGACATGCATCACACCTCTAGACATATGTTGTCGTATCTTGATACAAAGTTGGCCACCATAATCCAGCAAAAAGAAATCATTTTTGCGGTTTTATCTGCTGAAAGATGACCTCCTGCGGCTCTGGTATGGACCATCTCCAAAATGTGGATATACTCATCTTCATGTATGCATAATCATAGTTGATTGTTATGTCCATATTTAAACAGTTGTCTTCCTATAAGGGTATAGTCTTTACTTTTCTCCTCTAAAGCTTTTTTTCTTGCTAAGTTTGCCCCTTCTGTGTATTCATGTGTCTTTAAAAAGTTCACTAAAGGTAAACTCCATCTAGGCGCCATTGTGAAAAAGCATAGCGTAGAGTTTCCTCTGGTCTTTCCTCTTGATGTGTGGGACAATTTGTCACGTGCGAATGAACATCTTTGCTCATCTCTAGCCAATACAGTCCTAACCTTCTTAGTTCTTGTAATGTACCACTGATACTTCTATGTTTCTTCCATGGATTTACATGTGTCTTTGTGTACCTGAGTATCGACTTAGGGACTTGGGGAGAAAGAGCCTATACCTCAATCCCCTTCAAGCACATATAGTGGGGATTCATACTTTAATTATCAATCCAAGGAGTATCAAAACCTAGCCGAGTGTACGAAGACATGCATTCAAATGATGGTCAATGCAAATGATGTCTAACAAGGTACATGTAAGTATAAATCCACCACATTCAAGCTCTCAAAGTCGGCTATGGTGTCGCGACACTTGGAACAATAGTCAACAGTAAATCCAGCTTTTCTCTCAGCTCTGAACTCCGAATATAACTAATACTAGATTCACTTCGAAGCTCTTGAGAAGATGCATCCAATGCTTGTCTTTTCACTCCATTATGACGCTCTTGCTTCAAGTTATGAACAAAATACTAAGCCGCGGGAATGATCTTCCTACACTTAACACACACCTTACCAACAGCAAACAAGCACTTGCATGGATAGACAACACTCCTAAACACTCTTTTCAAGCATCTCACATGCATGCAAGCTCACAAGGAAGAAGCTACAGAGATGAGAAGACACAAATTCGAAATTCTGTGCTCTTGATTCTCACAATGGCAAAAAGTGTTTACAAAGAGTCACAAAATGATTTGTATACATGTGTCTTGGAATTGGTCCCATTACACATGAGATCGGCACTTTATTGACTAAAGGATTTTCTATTTCTCGCCTAAAAGCTCTCTGAAGGAAACATGATTCTGAGGTCATTCTCATAATCGCAATTCTCTAGTTGTGCTCAGAATCGCGATTCTCTAAGTTTTTCAAAAACACGATCCTCTGGTTGTGCTCAAAATCCTGATTCTCACAAATCACGATTTTCAGTCAAAAACACGATTTTGTGAAAACACGATTTTCTATTGACAATCACGATTTTCAAAAACACGATTCTCTATTGACAATCACGATTTTCAAAAAAAAAAAAACAATTATGAGAAAATCCGATTTTCAGTGGGCTCAAAATCAGGATTTTCACAAATCACGATTTTTAGCCAAAAACGTGATCGTGATCAAACACGATTCTCTGTTGGCAATCGCGATTTTCAAAAAACACGATTCTCTGTTGGCAATCACAATTTTCAAAACCACGATTCTCTGTTGGCAATCACGATTTTCAAAAACACGATTCTTTGTGGCTCCAAAATCGCGATTTTCAAAAAACACGATTTTCACTAAGTTACAAAATCACAATTTTCAAAAACACGATTTTCAAGCTCGATTCAGCATCGGGATTGTCTCACAACATCGCGATTGTCTAATCTTCAAAATCGCGATTTTCATAGGTGCTCAGCATCCCGATTCTTTTGAATTCACAGCATCACGATTCTCTTGATTTCACAGCATCGCGATTCTCTTTATTTCACGGCATCGCGATTCTCTTGATTTCACAACATTGTGATTCTCTTGATTTCATGGCATCACAATTCTCTTGATTTCACAGCATCGCGATTCTCTTGATTTCACAGCATCGCGATTCTCTTGATTTCACGGCATCGCGATTCTCTTGATTTCATAGCATTGCGATTCTCTTGATTTCATAGCACCACGATTCTCTTGAGATTCACAGCATCACAATTCTCTTGAGATTCACAGCATCGCGATTCTCTTGAGATTCACAACATCGCAATTCTCTTGAGATTCACAGCATCCTGATTCTCTTGAGATTCACAGCATCGCGATTCTCTTGAGTTTCACAGCATCGTGATTCTCTTGAGTTTCACAGCATCGCAATTCTCTTGAGATTCACAGCATCACGATTCTCTTGAGATTCACAGCATCGCGATTCTCTTGCGTTTCACAGCATCACGATTCTATTGAGATTCACTGCATCACGATTCTCTTGAGATTCACAGCATCGTGATTCTCTTGTGATTCACAGCATCGCGATTCTCATGACTTCACAAAATCGCGATTTTCACACAAAATCGTGATTTTTCCATAAGTGCCTGTTTCCCTGTTTTGACCCCCAAGAGCCTGATTTGACATAACGTTTTCATCCAAAGTTCATTTTTTGAGCTCTATAGCTCGTTAGAAAGAAGTTGACCCTCAAGTGGGACTAGGGAACCAAGGGGACTCCAAAGGATTTTGAACCATACCAAGGGAAAATTTTGGACTCTTAACCAAAGCTTATGAACCTAAGATCTGGTAGACACCTATGCAAGGATAGACAAAGCATTCGATCTTCTCAGTCTAGTGTCAACCATACAGCTAAGTCTTGGGCACAACAACTAAGTGGTTGTCCTTACATACTATACTCAGACACAAGTGACTCAGAAATGTCTTTTAGCATGGGGAAACCTGCAGGTGGCTCAAGAACTGCCCATCTACAAACACTAGAAGGTCCCTATACGACACAATTGGAGTATATTTGGACCAACCGATTAGGTGCTCGCATCTATGAGGATGGCCTGAGGCGATTAGTGGTCCAACTCAAAAATCCAGATGAACCCTTTGGACTTGAACACCCGGTGGTCAAGTTCGAAGAGGGTTCATACATTGATAAGGAAGGAACCATGTATGTGGTCACCAACCTACCAGATAGGATCGATGATTTTGGAAATATCATTCATGAGAATGAGATAGGAGACCTAGAACAAGGAAATGTAGGACAAGGACCCCAGACTCCTAGAGGTAAGTCAGTTTTGACCAGAGTGATCACTCCAGATTGGATCCCTCAAGACAACAAAAGCATAGAACTATTCTTGAATAGAGAAACAGAGGAAGCTCTTTGGAGATTCAAGCCAGATCAACCTAGCCTACTCGGCAGAGTCATCATCTATGAGCTCAAGGATCTAGAGACACCAGAAAAAGTTTTCTATTTGGATAACACATCAGAGAAAATGTTCTTGGTAACAGTACATGATAGACATGCATATACTTGGAAGAGTGAATTGATTTTCCCTCCACCAAGATCCAATGTGTCCCATGGCCTCCAAGGAGTAGGATCATCCCAAGCTCATGAAGCCCAGAGAGAAAGAACTAGAGAGAGACCTGAGGTTAGTTTTGCATGCACTGTGGGCATAAATAGATCAGGATTTGAAAATGAAAGACTTGAAAGAGAGAGACATCAAGCACATAGGCAACAAAGAGATAAGCATGATTTTCGATTGCATAGACCCCGAGAGCACACAAGAACCCTTAGACCCACTCAAGTGATCAAGGCAATGAAGAATTATTTTGACGAGACAAGAGATCCTTATGATCATGTGGCCGAGTTCAAACAAGTGTTAAGAGATGAACAGGTTGAAGATTCGTTCACCCAGTACGAGGCATTTGGTTTGACTCTTAAGGGCACTGCCTTAGCTTGGTTTCAACCATTGAGTACTCGCAACTATCGCGACATAGGTCAGCTACTAGATGAATTCATTGTAGAATTTTCCAAGAGTGGTATCAGGCATAACACATCATCCTTGATCCACAGTTTCAAGGTAGACACCCCAAGAAACAGTGCGACTAGCAGGTAGAAGGTTCAGACAGTACCTAGAAAGATGCCCTGCTCCAGAGTTACCCACACCAGCCAAATAAGTGGCTTTGTTCTTAGATGGCTTATTGAGCACAAAGTTAAGATCATATGTGTACTTGAAAGAGCCTAGATCCATAGAAGAGTGTGTGTGGACATGCATTGACATAGAAGATAACTTGGGTGAGGAGTTAGGATTGTCCAAACTCTATAAGGATTCTGATAGTTCTACTAGTCATCCTTCCAAAATCTCCACAGAAATAGATGAGATAGCTGAGCAAGTTGCCAAGAAGTTGGGAGTCCAAAATAGACAAACACAGAGAGTCACCTCATTGAACCGATGTTATACCTGCGGAGGGGACCACATGGCTAGCGTATGCCCAATGCAAAACCAAAAAATTAGAGAAAGGAATGCTCCATATTGCACTATTGAGAGAAAATACACGAACCACACGGCTCAAGATTGTCCCTACAAGAGGCAGGCTATGAGACAGAACTATCAGCAACCATACCCACAGGGTAGGTACCAGAACCAATACCAACAGCCATACTATAGACCACAACAACAATATCAGGCACCATATAGGCCACAACCAGTCCTAGGAAACCAACCACCAGCTCCTGCTAATGTGATCCCAGTTAAGTATGCAATAGCAAAAGAGAACCCTAATAGAGCATTAGTGCCAATGAACCCTCTGGTCTCAGAGAATGACCATCATGCTCAGAGTTCTGAGTACTCCTATGAAGATAGTCCACATGCTTATTACACAGAGTCACCTGAGCATAGTGAGATTTACTCGTATCAATATGAGGCACCACCTATGAAACAAAATTGGGAGCCATAATATTCCAATATCATGTACACAAATGCTAACCCAAGGCCCCAATTGAGACAAGTAAGACCACAAGCCCCTAGAGGACCATGTTTCAGATGTTAGGGCGACCATTTCCTTCGTGATTGTCCCCACCCACCATCTCTGAGTCAAGGACAGGCTATCACAATACAAGCTTTTTGTCCTGATTGTGGCAAAGACCATCTCCCCAGAGATTGTCCAAGAAACCCCGCTAGTGCGCCCAAGATTACACCCATTAATGTGGTAGGCTTAGTTGCGGATTCAAGTTCAAGTAGTAGTAATGTGGCTCCTATACAAGCTGTCACTAGAGCACAAGCCTTAAAACAGGATAAACCAGCAGAGCAATCAGAGTCAAGTGAATCAGGAGAGCCGAGCAAGCGGAAAACAAGAACATGGAAGGATACCAGAGAGAAGGCCAATCGCAAGTGGAATA
Source organism: Ceratopteris richardii (assembly GCA_020310875.1). Lineage (NCBI taxonomy): Eukaryota > Viridiplantae > Streptophyta > Polypodiopsida > Polypodiales > Pteridaceae > Ceratopteris > Ceratopteris richardii. The sequence goes on along the minus strand of CM035438.1, from coordinate 71,546,124 downwards.
GAAAGTTATCGGAACTCGAAGAAAGCCTGAAAGAAGCGAAAACAAAAATAGATGACATTGCATCTCAAAGCCCCTCGCATGCCCAAACTCCATCTACTCCACCTCATCCCACCCCACCACCCATTGTAAATAGACCGCAACCAGGGTCTGTTCTTGCAGATCCAACCCTAGAAGGCTTGGACATGATGCTCAAGGCCTACTAGGCTCGACTTCAAGAAGGGCCAACAGCTGCAAACCTAGACAAGAGTTACCCTAGAGCAGATTTAGAGATTGAACAAATGAAAATGTGCATGAAAATGGTAGAACAAGCTCAAGCTATACTTAAGACTAGTCAAAAGTACAGTCAGACAAACTCTGTCAAACCAGATTTGCATTTCCAGGGCTTACTATAAAGATTAGAGCAGTTGGTAAACAAAACCACAAGTTTCTTTACCTCCACAGGCTCAACTAGTTATTGAAAGAGGAAGCTCACCACCAATGGGAGCTTATTCCCAATTCCACGGATGCTGGAATACCTCCTTCAATTCAAGAGTACTCTCAAGAGTTCTTGCGGGAAATACGAGAAGAGAAATGGACCAAGGAGAAGGGTAATTCCTCTCCTATTCTTGAGATTGATGATCTTCATGATCAATTTCCCGAAGACATTCCATCTATTTACGGAGATGAAGCAGAACAACAAGAAGATGAAAGATTAGATTTTGAATCTAATACTTTAGAAGAGCTTCCACAATTCACTGGCCCATGGGAATCTGAGTCTATTCAGATCAGAGCTCCCACAATACTGGTAAGAAACGAAGACTCAGTGGTTCCAAGGAACACTGATGTCGTGAAGAAACACTAAGGTTCAGTGTCATCTCACTGTAGAAGAGTTGCTCAAAGCAAAACCTGTGTTATGGAATCATGTGAAGGATCAGGTCCCAGAACTTGATTCCAATATGCCAAAAGGAGGCTCTAAGGGGAAAGTACCAGAGATACCTCTAGACAAAATAGGGGACGTGTGAGGGTGAAGAAGGTAATACTTATCTTCCAATCACCTACCAAGGTTACACAACCAAAGCAATCATAGATTCAGGTGCTGGTGTTGCTATTGCGACCACCTCTTTGTGGAAGCAATGGGGACAACCCACATTAAGACCAACTAGAATGAAGCTTCAAATGGCTGATGGTCATTTTGAAAGACCTCTAGGATTGCTCGAATGGATAACTCTAACCACGTGTGGTGTAGAGTTTGAACACACATTTGCTATATGTGACTTTGGGAAGAATAATGTCTATGGGATGATGTTAGGAAGACCCTTCCTACGACAATTGCAAATAGTACAGGATTGGGGAACCAACTTCTTGTACTTGCAGCACTTAGGGGTCACCACCAAGGTCAATTTGAAGGATTACACCTTCAAAGATGTACCACCCCTATAGTGGAACCCTATCCACAAAGCAAAAGAAGATTCAATCTCTGTGCATTCTGGAAGTTCTCCTTACCCATCCTGGTTGCATGAAGATACTCATTTGTGGATGTGCAAAGTCGCAGAGGAAGAGGAAAAATGCTTGAAGGTGAGAGAAGAAGGAACTTCACCAAGAGATAGACTAGTTAGAGACCCAGCCTACACACCGATGATCTTTCCGGATGAGGAATTTGAGCCTCATGGCTGGATAGAAATCTTAGCCACCATGGACATTGCTATCAATGAGGAACAGTGGACACCTCATTGTGATGAGGAGGGTTATGATATCTCAGTGTTCATGTGTTAGCCCTTGCTAGAAGAATGTGACCCTAGTGATGTCATAGAAGAAGAGGAGAATGCCGATGATATAGAGTCCATTGTGATGGATAGTTGCTTTAACTCAGAGCAACACTATCTAGAAGATATAGGAGTGTTCACCCAAAAAGAAGAAGAACGTCTCACAAGTATTAAAACGGTAAATTCAAAGGATGGAAGTGAGAGCAATCAAAAGAAAAAGAAAAGAAAAGCAGTGAAACAAGAAGAGGAGGAATCATTGTTTGAAGTACCAGAAAACTTCAAGAAATATGAAGTTGACGACTGCAAAATTTTGGTACGAATGCCTAAAAGAGAGGCCATCATAGGGGAATCATATGATAATAAAGAAAAGACCAAGAAAATTGTAGTGTCCATACGTAGGAGATGACCTAAGTGCAAGAGAAAAAATGGAGCTCGTAGCTCTATTAAGGGAATATAGGGATGTGTTTGCGTGGCACTATAGAGACTTGAAAGGGGTAGATCCAAGAATTTTCTCTCATACTAGCCCCATGACTGTTGATGCCAAGCCCACCAAACAGAAGCCCTACACATATAATGATACATATGCAGCTAAAATAAAAGAAGAAATTGATAGGCTGATTGAAGCTGGATTCATCTATGAGATTGAGCATACTGAATGGGTGTCCCCCATTGTAGTGGTGCCTAAGAAGAACAGGAAGTTGCGAGTGTGTATTAACCTTAAAAAAGTTAATGCCGGTACGATCAGAGATAGTTATCCACTTCCAATCACGGAACATCTATTGGAGCGTGTTGCAGGCAAGGAAGTTTATAGCTTCCTTGATGGATTTTCAGGTTACAATCAAGTAGCCATTGCCCCAGAAGATCAACACAAAACAGCTTTTGCCACAGAATGGGGAATCTTTGCATTTCGTGTGATGCCATTTGGGCTCACCAATGCACCTACAACATTCCAAAGGCTCATGTGTCATGTCTTCAAAGAGTTCTTGCGAAAGAGATTAGAAGTGTATGTGGATGATTTATGTGCTCATTCCCAAGAAAGAAGATTTCACATCCCTGATCTCAGACAAATCTTCAACAAGTGTAGAGAATATCGAGTGTGTCTGAACCCAGAAAAGTGTGTGTTCATGGTGCGTCAAGGTAAAATCTTAGGTCATATTGTTTCTAAGAATGGAATCTCAACAGATGGAGATAAGGTATGAGCCATAGCGGGGCTGCCAAGGCCAAGGAATGTTAAAGAGGTACAAGCCTTTATGGGCCATTGTGGATATTACCGTAGGTTTATCCACATGTACGCGATCATAGCTAGACCCCTTTATGCCTTGTTGTCTAATTTTGAGTGGAATGACGAATGCGAGAATTCTTTCAATGAACTGAAGAAACGTTTGTGCACAACACCAATACTGACCACTCTTGATTGGAATAAGTCATTCCATGTCCATGTGGATGCATCCAATCACGCCATAGGATGTTTGCTAGCACAACCCACAGGTGAAGGAAATTTAGATTTACCCATAGCATACGCTAGAAGACAGCTAACTGCAGCTAAACGAAACTATACCACCACCGAGCGAGAGGGCTTAGGCATGGTTTATGCTATGAAGAAGTTTAGACACTATTTATTGGCCAACAAGTTCAAGTTTCTCACTGATCATCAAGCTTTGTTATATTTGGTCACTGAACCTTGCAATACAGGACGCTTAGTAAGATGGTTCCTCTTACTAATGGAATATGACTTTGAAGTTGTTGTTAGAAAAGGTAGAACCCACCTCCGGGCAGATCACCTTTCTCGCATTACTTCAGGAGAGTCACTGCAAGGATTGTCTGATGAACTACCTGATGCTTATCTGTTCAATTTGGAAGTTGTTCCTAAATGGGCAAATAAGTTGGTACCAGTCCTAACCTTCGGACCCACAAATAAGAATGTGAAAACATCACAAGAAGAAATTGTAAAATCACAAAAATATCACATATTGGCAGGAAGCATGTACAAACAAGATATTGAGGGTGTATTAGCTTGTTGTGTTGAGGACGATGAACATAGTAGTTGGTTGCCACAAGCTCATGAAGGATTGCTAGGAAATCATTATTCTAAACAGCGCACATTACAAAATCTGAAACATTTAGGAGTGTATTGGCCTAGCATGGACAAAGAAATACATGAGTGGATTAAGAATTGTCCAATGTGTAGAGAGAGACCACTAGTGGAGCATGCCACCCTTTATCGAGTGTCATTAATTTCTCATTGGAGTGCTCCATTGGTAGAGTTTATGAGATCGGGAACCTTACCCAAAGAGGCTAGTCTCGCAAGAAGACGAAGCATGGAGCAAGAGGCTCAGGACTATGCTTTAGTTGGAGACAACTTATATTGAAGAGGCAAGGATGGTTATCTAAGATTGTGCGTTCACGAATCAGACTATTTGAAAGTCTTAGAAACTGCACACAACGGTGTTGCAAGTGGACACTTCGGTCCTGATCGAGTAATCAAGACCATTCTATTCTCAGGACTCTGGTGGCCCACTCTTCATATGGATGCACATACCTATGTGAAGAAATGTGACACATGCCAGCGTGCACAATATCCTATGAGAAAAGACGAGATGCCTTTGAGGCCCATGATGGGAGGACATGCATTCTCAAAGTGGGGTATAGACTTTGTAGGTCCTATTAACCCCCCAGCTAGAAACTCCCATGCAGAGTACATCATTGTAGCCACAGATTACCTTACCAAGTGGGTGGAAGTAAAAGCCACAACAAAGAATGATGCTCAAACAACAACTAAGTTCTTATTTGAGAATGTGTTCACAAGATATGGACTACCAATAGAGTTAGTGAGGGATAGAGGCACACACTTCTTGAATGAGGTCATTGAAAATCTTCTCCAAGAATTCTTGGTGATACATAAGAAGTCTGCCCCCTCTCATCCACAAGCTAACGGACAAACTGAGAGCACAAACAAGATCCTATGTAATGTCTTGACCAAGCTTGTAAATAACAAACGCTCTGATTGGGATAAACAACTTCATCATGATGTTTGGGCTTATCGAGTTGCCTATAAAACGGTACTGAATGCCACCCCATTTCAGATGGTCTTTGGACAGAATGTTGTGCTGCCATTAGATTTCTTAATCCCAGCTTTAAAAGTAGCACAAGAGCATGAGTGGAATGGACATGAATTGTCCTCTAAGATCTTTGACCTAGAATGCTTAGGTGAGACGAGGCTATGAGCGATAGCAGCTATCTATGCTACAAAGAAAAGGCAAAAGGCATACTTCGATGCACCCATCAAGGATAAGGGATTGAAAGAGGGAGACCTAGTGCTGGTTTATACGCTAAAGCAACATGCCCATAAGTTGGAAAAAAGAGGATGCGGACCCATGATCATTAATAGAATTTCCACTAGTGGTGTAGTTCAGTTGGCCACTCTAGAAGGAGATATCTTGTCAAACTATATTAGTGGATGTAGAGTCAAGCTATATCAAGAACCTCTTATTGAGGATATGCTAATGAGACTCAACACTGCTAAGAAGCAAAAAGAAGAAGAGTTAAGAGTGAGAGAAGAAGCACAGGCAGAGGCGAGAGAGCATATTAGGCGAAATAAGTTAAGGAGGCTAGGCCTAGATGTCAACTCCAAAGACCCAAAATATCACATGGATATGTGCCAAAAATTAGGCGTAATTACTTCTCAAGTCATTGACCGACGTCCCTTTCTGACCATACAGATAGGATAGGGAAAGGGTGCAAGGAGTGTGAAAGCATTGATTGACTCAGGTGTAGCAAGTAGTGCAGTTAGACTGTCCTACTGCCAAGACTTTGCAGTTGAACATCAATCCCATAGAAGCTTATCTCATAGGATTGGGAGGTGTGGAAACCCCTTGTTTGGGCGAAGTGGAACTTCCCATCTACCTTCAAGATGTTCCAATGAAAGTCAAAGCACTAGTGTGTCAAGATGAGAACCTTACAGAACCACTTGTCTTGGGTCAAGATTGGATCTATGACCATGCTGTTAACTTAAACCTAAGAAGTCAAATCCTTCAAGTTTGGGTACAGGAACAATGCATTACAATAGAATTAGAGAACTGCATGCTCACAAATCTAGATGTCCCACACTCTCTTAGTTCCTCTAAGACTAATCTTCACGAGCAAGATGTTGTATGTGTCAAAAGCTTTATGATCCAGAAGGACTCAATCATGGAAGGACAGTCGCAAAGGCAAGCAAACCCTCCTTCTTTTTTGAAGAGTAAAGCATCCATAGTAGTTCAACCTCAGAAGCAAGCACAACAATTCAAGACAACTGCTATAGCAAATAGAAAGACACCCTTCAACAAGAAAGTAGTTCCAAGCATGAAGCAGATCTGGGTACACAAAGGAGAGCAACCACCAGCCTTGCCCCCACAAATCCCATCCAGGCAAGCCAACCAGGCCAGAAGACGAAGGAAGAAGCTTGGACAAGCTCAACTACAAGGTATCGGACAAGTTTGGGTGCCTAAGAAATTAGCTGCAGCTCAAGAAGGGCGATTAGAGATGTGGGTACCTAAGAAGCTCTTACATCCACAACAACCTATGTTCTCCCACATGCAAAAGGTCTCAACAAAGAAGCCACAAAGAGAAAAGGGTAAGAATCGCATACAGAGATTTAAAGAAGATCAAACCACCTCTTCAACCATAGTAGTAAGACATGTAAAAAGGGTATGCGTTTGGAAGCCAAAAGTACAAGTAGCCTCCACCGAACCAAAGCGCCAATCACACTGGATACCACAATTCAGAAAGCATCCAAAGAGGAAGACGCATGAAGTGATCCCTACAGTGCCAAATGTTGTTCTAAAATGGACTCCAATAAGGAGGATTACATCAATTCGAGACCCAATGGATACCTCCACCAAAGTCGGCATCAACATCCACAAATAACATCGAAAGCCTCGATGAGCGACAACCATGTTCTCCCTGCACAACCCTGTCTGTTGCACCATTCAGGCCATGCATTTCCAAAGTATGCATTAACATAGGGCCACATTACATGGCCGTGCATAGACACAACTAAGAGTCCCATGCACAAGAGCACATTGACATATGTCAATTATTTTTTTTGATACTAACATCTGTCATCTTGTTTGGTGACATTGTCTCAAAAAAAAAAAGAAGAAGAAGACAAGAGAGAGAGAGAGAGAGAGAGTTTGTTCCCAGGTTTGGCTCATGGAGCGTGAATGAGTCATACTTAGTTGAAGGTGGAACCATTGATTACTCGGCATTTATCAGTTTTGATAGAAGTGTGTCTCGGCTAGCAGATGATATTATTGATGCCTTATCTGGTAGATGTCAAGCACCTGGCATGAACATGGCATCCACAACTATGGTTTCCTCTTACCATGGTAGGAGTGAAGAGCTTGAAGGTCTGCAACTTGAGTGATGATTAACTACTGCATGTATGAGAACATCTAAGGAGATATCTATAAGGGGTAGTTCTGGTGCCTTGCAAATCTTTGAATATAAAGAAATTCAATTCTCAGTATTTGGCAAATGATGCTTTGAAAAGAGGAGACATGATCAGCCACTCAAAAGATCTCATCAATGGACCATGAACACGGACATTCATCAACAATGTTCCATCCCAAAGGCTGAGTGTACAACACGAAGAGATGAACATCGATCGACCTTCTCCATGGTACGTATCTTTACTTTGGAAACATCATAACCATGATAGCTTAGGAAACCTCTTCGTCGGCATACCCTTGAGCACTTAGCTCAAGACCCCCAATTTTCGCACCATACTTCTTCCGATGCATTTTCCAAGTAAGCATGCATAGGGATACATTACAAGGCCGTGCACAAGGCAGATATTTTTCTCAACCCATGCATGAACAAACTTACCCATCATTCATTATGGGTTATTAGTACTTGGTGTGATTACTATGAACATCATCTTAAGAAGATCTAGAGGCCATCAATGGCGACTCACAACGACACAATCATGCTGGAGTCCAAGGAAGGAGCACATACCAAGGGACAACAACTTGCAAAGACTCGTAGTGACAAATGAAGAACCAAACAACCAACCCTGCCACATTTGGAAGGTAGACGGCTCTTGTTCCTACCGAACAGACAAGACCTCTCAAAGCACTACATGGAACAACCATTACAACAAGGGTTTGTCAAGGATGACAAACTCGCGAGGGGGGGAGTGTTGAAGCTGAAGGTCAAGGACAAAGCACAGGATCACATCAAAGAGGTGGACACACAAGAAGAAGGAGCAAGTAGGGAGCTCCAAGAGGTGTATGTCAAATTTTTAGAAGAAATCCCTATAAAAATAGTGATTTTCATCACTAAAAACCATTGTAAATACCATTTTCTATTTTTGTAACTCCATTTTGTTCAAGTCAAGGAGTCCTTGAGCTTGAGGAGTATTAGAAGTATCATCCTACCAATTTTCATAATTTTTAGACTTCATTTGAGCCCTCAAATAAGCCTTGGAACCTATTTTTTAACTAGGCCAGACACTAGGTCTGGACAGGGCCAAAACTAGTCAAAAAACTATAAAAAGAGCTAGATCGCTCATTTTTGAGGTTAGTTTGTTAGAGAATAGAGCTTTTGTAAGAGAACTCATTTGCAATCGCCACTTTCCTTTGTTCCTCTCTTTGATCTTACCTTGTGCGCGCGTGTGTGTATGTGTGTGCATGCTTGTGTGCTTTCACTCACACACTTGTGCCTTCACTTGCTCGTGGTCTTCATACCAGTCCTCACGTCTCCGCAGATTGACAAGTAAAGGAGGTGGTGCTTACGCTTGAGCTACACCAGTATGGCATAAGTTGACTTGATTCCCTAGAGGCACACACTTTGTCAATGAAGTAATAGAGGTTTTAAGGAATGAATTGTGAGTGATTCACAAGAAATCCGCTCCCTATCATCCCCAAGCCAATGGACAGGCTGAAAGTTCAAACAAGATCTTGTGTACAGTTCTCACAAAGATTGTCAACAATGAAAGATCAGATTGGGACAAGCAATTACATCATGCTTTATGGGCAATTTGAGTAGCATACAAAATAGCTATAGGAACTACTACGTTTAACCTAGTGTACGGCCAGAATGCCATCTTACCAATTGACTTCCTAGTTCCTACACTTCGAGTAGCTTGGAACTACGAATGGACTAGACATGAGTTATCTAATGAATTGAACCAAATCGAGAAGTTACATGAAACGAGGTTACCAGCAGTGGTAGGCATTTATGCTGCAAAAAGGCAACAAAAGGCATATTTTGAAGCAACATGCAAAGAAGCTACAAAAAAGAGGATATGGCCCCTCGTATATCAACTAGCGCATCCATCAGTTTAGCAACCCTAGATGGAGAAGTACTACCAAACTATATAAGTTGTTGTCGAGTAAAAAAGTATTTAGAGCCATTGACAGAGGAAATACTATCACGACTTCTAACAGCAAGAAATAGACAAGAAGAGGACGAAAAATTACGCGAGGAAGCAAGACAAGAAGCCCTAGAACAAATAAGGAAACAGAAGGAATGGATGAGAGAGAGGGATGAAAGGTATCGGCTAGGAGAGGAGCCCATCCTAATGGCTAATTTTAGGGCCTCAGAAAACCTAGGACATCACGTGAGGGAGCCTTATTTGAACTTAGGAGTGGGTACGGAGGAATACCACTTGGTGGATGCTCTCATCAATACAGGAGCAGTTGTCAGCTGCATTCGATCCTCTCTGACTCATCAGCTCAATGCACAATTACGTCCAACCAAAGCACATCTAATTGGAATGGGCGGAAAGGTTACTGAATGCATAGGCGAGATTATCTTATCATTGCACCTAGGAAATAATTCAATGCAACAAAAACTCTTAGTGTGTCATGATCAAGATTTATTGGAAGAACTTGTGTTAGGCCAAGATTGGATATATGAATATGAGGTAACTATCTAATTAGCCTTGGGATACATATCAGCCAAGATAGGACATCGCAAAGTATTCAATGTGTTAGAAGAACAACCTGTCAAAGCCAAGTGTATAGCCTTGAGAGATCAACTACTCATGCATGACTATGCTTGTACATTTACCTCTACTATGGAGCCCTCACCTCCAAGCACTTCATGTGAGTTTACACCAATTCTTAATCTTACACACCCTCATCGTCCAGTGGACCCCTCTACTAACATCGTTTCCATGGAGAGCCCTAGTGAGGAATTGAGCACAAGAGCAACTAATTAGCATAGTCATCCCCAACCTTCCCACATTAGAATATATCCAATTCAAGGCACCAAAAAATCTTGGATTAGAAAAGATCAGGTAACAACTTATCATCAACAACAGAGCCATCATCTACATAGGAAACAACAACTGTAAATGGATACAAGCCAAGCTGGATCCCGAGGTCCACAAAAGATTACCCAATTGTGGATACCAAAGAAATTGATTGCCGCTCAACCCTATAGAACACAAATATGGGTTCCCAAAGCAAATGTATCAACGGGGACCACTAAATTGAAAACATTAGTATGAAAGAAGGATCAATACAAAATAAAGATGAAGGAGCAAGAAAGAAGCAACGACTTGAAATCGAAGAAATAGAAGTACTCAACGAGAGCAACTCAAAGATATGAATGGCTAGCAAAGCAGAATTACAATGCGATAGTTACACAAAACACCAAAAGAGACAAAGATACAGTCAAATGTAGAAAAATAAAGCAGATCTAGATACCCAAATCCCGATCAACCTCTATAAATCGATCAGAAACTTCAACTTGCACACATCTTGAGTTCCTTGAACCTCAAGCATGCATAATAGGGCCACATTACAAGGCCATGCATTCGGCACATAGTTCTTCTTCTACTTATTAGTGATGCACATTTCCCTCCCAGGGAATAGGAGAGCACCTGTACAATAATCTCAAGGAAAATAATTAAAGATAAAATAAAGCTTCGGTTATGTACTACCATTTTTGTTATCTTTTAGAAAAAATAAAAAATATATATGAAAAAAATCCCAGGTACTACCTTTCTCACACCCATAGGGAAGGGACAACACAAGTCACTCGGAGAGTTGTCCAACTCATGAAGGCTAAGTGGAAGATAAATAATGCAACCACTTGTACATTGACTGTGGTATGCTTTAAGTGCAGATGACATCATCTGATTCAGAAGCTACGCAAGGGGAAGAGGTCATGCTTCTTCCTTTGGAATCAATTATGAAAGCAAGGGGTCATTGGTTCCTCGAAGACCAACCGGTGGTAGATCTCATCTTTTTGGCCACCATCAAGATTATGGACAGGGATCACTATTTTCCATTGATGTCACAAGACTTCCAAACCATAATACAAGGATTGCCATGCATCACGGAAGTTTGGACAAGGGTTGGAATCGATACATTTTTATGACTCCCAATCTATTTACCAGATTTTCAACGATGCACTCAAGTAATGAACACGCTATAAGCAGCTGCAGATAAGCCCTGAAACTAAAGTGCTTAACAAAACAGGTGCATGTAAAACTATTCGATTCACACATGAACTCATCAACAAAGGTTTTGGATGGAGTCAGGACGGTCTCAAGAATCTCAAAGACGAATGTCATGATGCCAAAAAGAAGACCTTTACGGAGATTAACAAGATGGATATTGAAGAATCAGTCTGTGTGATGCATCAACACTTTTGTTTCCCAAGCATGAACAGATATACAGCGCCCCAGAACATTGTAGTTCAATTGCTATCTTATGCTATGAGGCTTTACAATTTCTATTGGCAATCCAAATCTAGTGAATATGTTTTCTGACAGAAACTTGGCCATGGTCCTTGCATCATTCTTCTTAGTTTCTCTAGCTTCTACCCATTTGGTCAAGTAGTCCGTTGCTACAATTATGTACTCGGCATGAGACCCTTTCGCCGGTGGGCTAATAGGTCCTACAAAATCTATCCCCCATTTGGTAAATGCTCTGGCACTTATCATAGGTCTTAATGGCATTCCATCTCTTCTGATAGGATACTTCATTCGTTGACATCTATCACATCTTTGGACATAAGTGGTTGCATCTTGATATAAAGTTGGCCACCACATTCCAACAAAGAGAATCATTTTTGCAATTTTATCTGTAGAAAGATATCCTCCAGCGGCTCTTGTATGAGCCATCTCTAGGACTGAAACATACTCGTCTTCATGAATGCACATTCTTAAATGATTGTCCTTGCCTCTCTTGAAAAGTTGTTTGCCTATGAGTACATAATCTTTGCTTTGCTCCTTGAGGGCACGTTTTCTTGCCAAATTAGCTTCTTCTGGGTACTCTTGATTTTTCAAGAATTTTACCAGAGGCATACTCCACCTCACAGTAGAGTAACTCAGAGTAGAGTTCTCTTTAGGCATTCTTTCTTGATAAGTGGAGCATGTAGATACGTAGTTATGTGTATCCCTCTGCATGGTTGGCCAATATATACCTAATCTCTTCAGTGTTTTCCATGTTTCATTCACACTTTGATGAGTTTTTCATTGATTCATGTGTGATTTTTGAAGCCACATCTCTTGCTCCTCTTCTTCCACACATCCCATAAGTAGCCCACTTGGATCTTGGTGGTATAAGCTTCCAGCTATGACGTGGAGATTTTTAGACTTTTCTTTTCAGTGATCCTATGTTGAGGTCCATGTGTGAGGATGGGAATCAAATTTTCCGCCCATTGTGGACATACTTCAAGGTTGAAAAGATAAATATCCGGTAGATCATCTAGCACTCTTGTGGGAGGTTCTCCATGTGTCATTCTTGATAGGTGATTTGCATGGATGTGTGTATTCCGTTTCTTGACTACTACTTCAAAATCAGATTCAATTAACAATAGAAACCATCACACTAGTCGTCCGGTATTGCAAGGCTTATTGACTAGGTACAATAGAGCTTGATGATCGATGAAGAATTTGAATTTGTTTGCCAATAAGTAGTGTCAAAATTTCTTTACCACATATACCATTCCTAAGCTTTCTCGCTCCATAGTGGTATAATTACACTCTGCTTGGTTTAATTGTTTAATGGCATAATAGGGTGATCACGCTTTCCTATATCTGTTGGTTGTGCTAAGATGCAACCAATGGCAAACTTGGAGGCATCTACATGAATATGAAATGGTCTATTCCAATTAGGTACTCTAAGGATTGGTGTTGAACTCAAGCAACTCTTCAATTCGTTGAAAGCCTTTTCACATTCTTCCGTCTAGATAAACTGAGTTAGTAATCCATAAAGGGGCCTCGCAATTATGGCATACATGTGAATGAATCTAAGATAATATCCACAATGTCCAGTAAATGCTTGCACTTCCTTAGCGGCCTTTGGTCTTGGCAAATCCAGAATCACTTTGATTTTGTCTTCATCAGTGGAAATTCCATCCTTAGAGAGACTATGTGTCCTAATATTTTCCCTTGTTGAACCATGAAGACACATTTTTCCGCGTTAAGGCATTCTCTATACTGACAACATTTGGCAAATGTTTTTCTTAGTTCTGGGATATGTTTTGATCATATCGATGACTAGGTACATAAATCATCCACGTATACCTCCATACTTTTTCTCAAGAACACATGGCACATTAATCTTTGGAAAGTGGCTGGGGCATTAGTTAAACTAAAAGGCAAAACCCTGAATGCATAGACTCCCCATTCGGTTACAAAGGCTATCTTATGTTGGTCTTCAAGAGAAATGGCTACCTAATTATACCCTAAGAAGCCGTCAAGGAAACTATAGACTTCCTTAACTGCAACCCTTTCCAATAGATGATCCGTGATGGGTAATGGGTAACTATCCCGTATGGTGGTGGCGTTCACTTTTTTCAGATTAATGCACACCCTTAACTTGCCATTCTTTTTCGGCACTACCACTAAAGGTGACACCCATCCCGTGTGTTCAATTTCATTAATGAAGCCCGCATCCAATAACTTATCTATCTCTTCCTTAGTCTTTTCCGAATAAACATCGTTATAAGTGTATGGCCTTTGTTTGGACGGCTTGGCTTCTATTGTTATAGGGATTCTATGGGCACAAATAGAAGGATCTACACCTTTTAAATCCTTATATGTCCATGCAAAGACATCTCTATATTCTCTTATGAGTTGTATTAACTCTTGTTCTTCCTCAAATGAGACATCCTATCCTATAAAAGTACATCTCTCTTCTCCTTCCTCCTGAACTACTATTATTTTCCTTGTATGTTCTTTATTTTCGTATGCTATCCCGGGTTGCGCTTCCTGTTTTGGCATCTAAATAGCAATCTTCCTCTCCTCTACCTCATATTTTTTGAAGTGCTCGGGGATCTCGAATTGGTCTTGAGGTATGTTTTCTTCTTCTTCGTTTTCTTTTGTCTTGTCATTCCTTGATTTGACTCATTAGTCATGATGCTTGTTCCTTGATTTTCATGTTCTTCCTTAATAGGTTCTAGTTCCATTTCTATGCTCTCATAATCTTCCTTCCATTCTTTTTCAATTACCTCTCCTTCATTTGCTTCTTGGAGAACAACCATGTAGAAGCTTACATCATATCCTTCTCATCTATGCATTCATTCATAGTTATTACTTCTTCATTTATGCATACGTCAAGAGTGGCTAAAATCTCCATCCAACCATGGGGTTTGAATTCTTTGTCTAAAAATATTTGAGGCATGTAAGCAGGGTCTTCTATAGTTCTAGATACTCCTTGTCTTAGCTGCCATCATCGCCTCCTTTCTTCTTCCCTTTTAGATGTCTGGCACATCCATAGGTGAGTGTCTTCATTCATCCATGTTTGGCTACTTGATCCTACACTATGAATCGATAGATCATCATCTTCCTTATGTATCAGGTTCCATTGCAGAGGAGGGACATCTTGATACGAATAAGTATGGATGTTTATTCTAGTTGTGGTTTGTTGGCAGTAGCCTTGGTACACCAGGACTTACAAGACGTGAAAGTCAAAGAAGGGAGTCAGAGCGAAGGGACAGCACAAGCAAACAGGGCAGTCAAAGAAGATCTGGCAAGTAGGCCAATATTTTTTCAAGACACTAATGTAGATCAAAGAGATGGACATGTAGGGAGGAAGAGCAAGTAGGGAGCTCGAAGATATGTATGGCAGATCACTAGAAGAAATCCCTACAACAACAGTGATTTTTATCACTAACAATCATTGTAAATATCATTTCACATTTTTGTAGCTCCATTTTGTGCAAGCCAAGGAGTCCTTGAGCTTGAGGAGCCATAGAAGTAGTTGCGTATCAATTTTCGTATTTTTTAGATCTCGTTTGAGCCCCCAAATAAGCCCTGGAACCTAATTTTTAACTAGGCCGGACACTAGGTCTGGACAGGGCCAAAACCTAGTCAAAAACTATAAAAAGAGCTAGAGAGCTCATTTTTGAGGTTAGATTGTAATTGAAACGAACTTGTAAGAGCTTTTGAAAGTAATCTAAAGAACTCCATTGATTCTCTCTCTTTGTCTTGCCGTGGGTGCGCGTGTGTGTGTATGTGTGTGCATGCTTGTGTGCTTCTCACTCACGCACTTGTGCCGCCACTTGCTCGAGGTCTTCATACCATCCTCACGTCTTCCCGGATTGACATTAAAGGAGGTGCTACTCATCACTGAGCTACACCAAATTTTGGCGCCGTTGCCGGGGATCGAGCTTTGAGGACGAGCGTGTGATGGTAAGACGTAGAGTTGACGCGTTGGAGTTGTAGGTATTTTCTTCACTCTCATCGATTTTCTTTTACTTTCTTCACTATCTTCATCACCATCATCATCATCACCATCTCCCACCTCCATCTCCATCATCGCGAAAAATTCAGTTTTTTGACTATATCCCCATCTCCACCTCATTTCCCTCATTTCACTTGTGAGAGAGAGCGAGAGAGCGAATTTGCATGTGCTGTTTTTTGCATGTTTTGTGAGCATTCTGCAAGTACAGGCCGCATCATCGTCCCCAGCACTCCGCGCAGGTACGGAAATCTGAGTAATTGTCTGTGTGTCGCCGAGCTCTGTCAATCGCGACCGACTGAAAACTTGCTCTAATTGCTAAACAAAGTGCATATCCATGACCTACAGGCCTAGAGCTTCCCAAAAATGTGTTTAGTTTTTTGAAATTCCACAGATTTCTGTCAATCGCGATCGACAAACCACGACGGACAGACCTGTCAATCGCGATCGACACGTCAATCGCGACCGACAGCCCACGACGGTTCTGTCAATCGCGACCGACAGAGTCAACGACCGATTGACCACGACCGACGGACCATACGAGTGACACGTGTCAATCGCGATCGAGTCATCAATCGCGATCGACTCATCAATCGCGACCGACACAGACAACGACTGTTTGACCACGACGGACAGACCACGACGGCTCTGTCAATCGCGATCGACACGGTCAACGATTGTTTGACCACGATCGACAGACCTTCACGATCGACCTGTCAATCGCGATCGACCCGTCAATCGCGATCGACAGAGTCAACGACCCTTTGACCACGACTGATTGACTTTTCGTAACCCCTGTCAATCGCGACTGACCAGTCAATCGTGACTGACAGCCACGACGGACCTGTCAATCGCGATCGACACGTCGATCGCGACTGACCTGTCAATCGCGACCGACAGACTTTGCGAGCGCGTTAGAAGGGCAAATTAGGTCAAATTTTCAAGGCAAAATTATTGGTCTAAATTTTGACTAAGTGTGGGACAAACACTAGGGTGTAGTATTGCATCGCGAGGCCGTGCCACAAACTACTCGAGTATTCCTGTTCGACTGTTAGCTTGTATTGAATCCTGATTTAACCCGCTAAACCCTGAACAGTCCTAACTTTCTCATACGAAATCCAATTTTTGAGTTCTTGGGCTTGTTGGAAAGCTCGTGACATATACTACACGCCCTCAACTGTTTTTTATAAAGATAATGCGTTGATTTTCAGAGAGGGTATTTTGAAGTTGACCATACCCAGGGGGCTCAAAGTCAGGGGTTTTTAGAATTATTTTCCTAAAAGTCACAATGCAAATATGTGTTTATGTTACATGAATGAAAGTGGTTGGTTGTGTCCCTTGAATCTAAGCAGTGAGCTAACCGTGGGACTTTTATAGGTCCATTGAGAGCAACAGAGAGCATACAAAGCAAGGTTTCTTTGCAAGCTTGAGAACCGGGTTCTTGAGCACCATAAAGCAAGGGATCAACAAGTAAGGTTGGAATATTCTCAACTTCCTCTGTCATTTCCTAGCTCAAGCTAAGAACGAGTAGAGGTAGGAGTAAGTCAGGTTGACGATAGGCAGATATCAAGTTGAAGACTACCTAAAAACCCAAGTTCAAGCTAAAAATTTAATCTCTGTACTGTCGATAACATAAAGGAAAAGAACCTAACGTGGAATGATCAATTTCAAGTGCGAAACAACATTCAACCATTCCTGACGACGTGATATCAGACAAGAACTCAAACGCGATAAAATAACTAAAAAGAATCAAGTGACTGATACCAATTGAGCGGCAACGAGGTTGTACTCTGGGCAAAGAATTGGGCTACCTAGATAGGCATATGAACCTTAGATCAGGACGACATTTAGCAAGGGAAAGACAAAGCCTTAGATCTTCAGAGGCTAGTGTCAACCACACTACTAGGTCCTGGGCCCAGCAGTTGAGCCACCACTCGAACTACCCTAGCTCTGAGACCAGTGAGTCAGAGATGTCTCAAGGCATGGACAGACCTACGGGAAGTTCAGGTGTGCCTTACCTGTACAGGGTAGAAGGCCCTTACAAAACGCAGCTAGAGTACCTTAGGACCAACCGATTAGGTGCTAGCATCTATGAGGACGGCTTAGGAAGATCTGTGGTCCAGATTAAAAACCCTGATCAATCCATTGGACTAGAACACCCAGCTGTCAAGTTTGAAAATGGTGCATACCTGGACAAAGAAGGAACTATATATGTAGTCACTAGTCACCCTGATAGGACAGATGACTATGGGAATGTAATCTCAGAAGCGGACTTAGGTGACTTGGAACAAGGGAACATGGGTGCGGAACCTAGAACCCCTCGAGGTAAATCAGTTCTCACTAGGATTATCACGCCTGAATGGGTCCCCCAAGACAACAAGAGCATAGAGTTGCTCCTCAATCGAGAAACTGATGAAGCCTTTTGGAGGTATAAGTCTAATCAGCCAACAGACATAGGAAATATCATGATCTATGAGTTTAAGGATCCGGATAGCCCAGGCAGAGTGACCTACTTAGATCATGCTTCAGAACGGATCTTTGTGGTGACAGAAAATGATAGGCATGCCTACACTTGGAAGGGTGAATTTATTTTCCCCCAACCAAGATCAAATGTATCCTATGGTCACCCTGGGGCGGGAACTTCCCAAGCTCATGGTACGCAAAGAAACAGAAGTAGGGATAGACCAGAAGTAAGTTTCGCCAACCCAGTGGGCAGAGAAAGAACGAGAACGGAGACGAATAGGGTAGAACCTGAGATGCTCAGAGCTCACAGGAACCAAAGAAATGTAGATGGATTCCCTCTGCCGAGGCCTAGAGAGCACACAAGAACTTTGAGACCCACCCAGCTAGTTAAGTCCATGAAGAATTACTTTGACGGCACAGGAGATCCCTATGATCATGTGGCGGAGTTCAAGCAAGTCTTGAGAGCTGAACAAGTGGAAGATCTGTTCACGCAGTACAATGCCTTCGATCTAACCCTTAGGAACACAGCACTTACATGGTTTCAGCCATTAGATGAGCGCCAGTTCAGGAACATAGACCAACTCCTAGAGGCATTCATTGTAGAGTTCTCTAAGAGCGGCATAAGACACAATACCTCCTCATTGATTCATAACTTCAAACAGACCCCCCAAGAGACTGTCAGATTGGCCGGAAGAAGATTTAGACAATATCTTGAAAGGTGCCCTATTTCGGAGCTACCCACATCTGCTAAACAAGTAGCCTTATTCCTTGATGGATTGTTAAGTACGAAATTGAGATCCTATGTGTATCTGAAGGACCCTAGGACCATAGAAGAATGTGTACGCATGTGCATTGACATTGAAGATAACCTAGGGGAAGAACTAGAGCTCTCCAAAATCTACAAAGATTCAGATAGTGCATCTAGTCACTCTTCCACGCAATCCACATCAATTGAGGAACTTGCCGAAAAGGTAGCTCAGAAATTAGGTGTAACTAGCAAACAAATTCCCAGGTTTGCCCCTGTGAAAAGGTGCTATACATGCGGTGGTGACCATATGGTGAACGTCTGTCCCATTATGACTCAACCCCAAGTTAACCCTAGTAGCCAGTACTGCACCATAGAACGGAAGTACACAAACCACACTGCGCAAGATTGCCCATACAACAAGCAGGCAGTCAGGCAACCCTACCCTCAGCCCTACCAACAAGGCAGATACCAGAACCAGTACCCTCCACCACCACAATATGCTAGACCCCAACAAACCTACCAACCACAATATCAGGCCCAACAGAGACCCCAACCGGTACTAGCTCAACAGCCTCCAAACCCCGCTAACGTGATTCCAGTGAAGTATGCTGTTGCAGAAGAAAACCTGAATAGGGCCATAGTACCAGTAACCCCATTGATCTCAGAAAGTGACCCAAGTGACCATAGCTTTGATTCTACACATGTCGATAGTCCCCAGGCTTACTACATGCTGTCCCCAGAACATGGTGAGTCCTACTATAGTGAAGAACCAAGTGAACCTAGTGGGGAGTCGGATTACACGAACGTCATGTATGCAAACCCCAACCCTAGGCCTCAACCTAGGCAGGTACGACCACCCTTTCCTAGAGGACCATGCTACCGATGTCAGGGAGATCACTTCATTCGTGATTGTCCCTTACCTCCACCTACACAAAATCAGTCCGTGACGATCCAGGGCTTTTGCCAAGATTGTGGAAAAGAGCATCTTCTACGAGATTGCCCAAAGAACCCCAATAATATGCCAAAAATCACTCCTATCAATGTGATTGGTTTGGTTGTAGATTCCTCAGGAAGTGTCACTTCCACTGCACCAGTGCAGGTAGTCACTAGAGCTCAGGCATTGCAGCAAAACCAAGAGGCAAGCCAGGAAAAGGGCCCAGAGGCTAGTGAAACCGAGAGCGTGACAAAGAAAAGGACTAGAGCGTGGAAAGATAGTCGAGAAAGAATGAAAAGACAATGGGCCAAAAAGATGAGTGAGCTTGAGGAAAGCATAAGAGAAACCAAAGCGAGGATAACTGAACTCACAGCCCCAACTCCCTCTCACATTACCCCGCCTCCACCACTCCCATCTCCATCCAACTCACCACCTTCCCCACCGCCTCATCAAATCCCACCACCCCCTATAGTAGGATCAGTCCTAGCTGACCCCACTCCTGAAGACCTAAATATGATGCTGAAAGCATATCAGGCCAGAATCCAAGAAGGGCCAAACGTCACGGATCACGACAAGTGCTATCCTAGAGCTGACCTAGAGATAGAAAGAACCAAACTGTGCGCGAAAATGGTCGCATTGGCTCAGACTATGTTTGAAGCCAGTCGCCTTTTCAATTACTCGGGCTCAGCCACAACACAATTACACTTGGATGGATTTTTAGAGAAGTTAGAGAGGATAATTGCAAGATCTGCCAAGGAAGAAACAAATCAAGAGAGAGAGAAAGCAAGCAAAAATATGAACCATTCCCCATCGGAAGTTTATGCGGCCAATTCTACTAAACCAGACAACTTTCCCTCCTTAGAAGGAATAGAGAGGCTAATTGCACAGTCAGAAAAGGAACCTACCCCTCAAAGAAAGGAAAGGGCAAGAGAACGGATAAGCCAGCCTCTTCAGGAAGCCCATGTGCCTCCTCAAGAAGCTTATCCTCCCCCCCAAAAGGCATATGAGTCTCCCTCGAAAGCTCACGTACCTCCACAGGTTGCCTACATTCCTTCTCAGGGAGTGTATGAGCCTGCTCGGAAGAGTAATAGAATAAGTAATCCTCCCCAAGAAGCTTGTGCTCCAGCCATCTATGAGAGCAAGGAGAGAGCCAACGATAGAATAATCCCTCCTTCCCAGGTTGCTTATGTGCCCAATTCTACGGAGCCAGACACTTCTTCTTCTATGAATCGGTTTGCACCAGACTTCCTACGAGAGATTCAAGAAGACAAATGGGATAACGAAAGCGAGGTCGCCCCTCCTTTTGAACTTGTGGATGATGCACACGACCAATTCCCACAAGACATCCCATCTATTTACGGGGAACATGAGAGCACTCAGTCTCATGAGAGATTGGACTTTGAGTCTAATTCCATACAGGAGCTACCCCACTTCACAGGCCCATGGGAAGCAAAATCCACATGTATGAGAGCACCCACAGTCATGGTAAGGAACGATGACTCAGTCATGTCAAGGAACACGGAGGTAGTAAAGAACACCAAGGTGCAGCGCTATCCCACTTTGGAAGAACTGCCTAAGGATAGATCAGAAGCTCGAAAATATGAAGCCAGTCAGGTAAGTGAAGCTGCAAAACCTTGTTCCAAGGTAGGATCCCATAGGACAGTGCCAGAAATTCCCTTGGATAAGATAGGAGATATGTGTGAGGGTGAAGAAGGGAACACCTATCTTCCCATCACCTACCAAGAGTACACCACCAAGGCAATTTTGGACTCAAGTGCAGGAGTTGCAATTGCCACCACCTCCCTATGGAAGCGTTGGGGCAAGCCAGCACTCAGGCCAACGAGGATGAAAGTGCAGATGGCCGATGGTCACATAGAGAGACCCTTAGGATTGCTAGAAGGGATAACTCTCACCACTTGTGGTGTCGAGTTTGAGCATACATTTGCTATATGTGACTTCAGCAAAAATCATGCCTATGAGATGATTTTGGGAAGACCATTCATGCGACAGTTGCAAGTGGTACAGGATTGGGGAACCAATTCTTTGTACCTGCAGCACTTGGGTGTTACGACCAAAGTCAATCTCAAGGATTATTCTCATAGAGATGTCCCTCCTATCCAATGGAATCCCATCCATAGAGCCAAAGATGATACAGAATCGGTGCATTCCATAGGGTCTGGATCCTCATGGATGCATGAAGACACTCACTTATGGATGTGCAAGGTAGCCGTAGAAGAAGAGAAGAGAGAGAAAGCCAGAGAGGTAGGTGCGAAAGAAACCCATAGATCAATCCAAGACCCAGCCTATGCACCTGTAGTTTTTCCAGACGAGGAATTTGAACCTCACGGTTGGGCAGAAATCTTAGCAACAATGGACGTAGCCATCAACGAAGAACAATGGACACCTCACTGTGATGAGGATGGCTATGATATTTCAGTCTTCTCCATAGAGCCAATCATGGGAGAAGCAGTTCTAGAAGAATGCGAACCTAGCCCTGATGCATTTGAGGATGCAAGTGACTCCGATCTAGAGTCAATCATTATGGACCCACCATTTGCATCAGATGAAGAATATTTCCATGAAGTGGAATTTCAACCTCAGAAGCATGGAGAGGGTACAAATGATGTAAGATTAGCAACACATATGACCCCGAAGGAAGAAGGAAAGAAACGAAAAAAGAAAGAAGTCTTACCAGAGGAGGAAGAATCTTTGTTTGAGGTCCCAGAAAATTTTAAGAAGTATGAAATAGATGACAGGAGAGTCATGATAAGAATGCCTAAACGAGAGGCACAATCAGGAGAGGCCTATGATAACAAAGAAACCACCAAGAAAATAGTTGTGGCCATTGAAGAAGGCGAGGAGAGATGCACGTATATAGGCCATGACCTGACAGAAGAAGAGGAGTATGAGTTGATTGCCTTGCTAAGAGAATACAGAGATGTATTCGCTTGGAGTTACAAGGATTTGAAGGGGGTTGACCCGGACATATGCTCGCACACCATCCCCATGACTTCAGACGCCAAACCCTCTAAGCAAAAGCCTTATACATATAACGATAATTACGCTGCGAAGATCAAAGAAGAGATAGATAGACTGGTTGAAGCTGGATTTATCTATGAAATTGAGCACACTGAATGGGTATCCCCCATCGTGGTGGTGCCCAAGAAGAATGGCAAGTTGCGTGTGTGCATTAACTTGAAAAAGGTTAATGCAGCCACGATTCGAGATAACTATCCGCTTCCCATCACAGAACACCTCTTAGAAAGAGTGGCAGGCAAGGAAGTGTACAGCTTCCTTGATGGATTTTCGGGCTACAATCAAGTAGCCATAGCTCCAGAGGATCAGCATAAGACAGCCTTTGCCACTGAATGGGGCATTTTTGCTTTTAGAGTAATGCCATTTGGGCTTACGAATGCACCAGCTACCTTCCAGAGGCTGATGTGCCATGTGTTTAAGGAGTTCCTGAGGAAGAGTTTAGAAGTCTATGTTGATGATCTTTGTGCCCATTCCAATGTTAGACAAACCCATATTCCTGAACTCAGACAAATCTTTGACAAATATAGAGAATATCAAGTCTGCCTGAACCCAGAAAAGTGCGTTTTTATGGTCAGGCAAGGCAAGATTCTAGGACACATAGTGTCAAAGAATGGCATATCTACCGATGAAGAAAAAGTGAGGGCCATAGCAGAGCTACCTAGGCCTAAGAATGTCAAGGAAGTACAAGCTTTCATGGGGCATTGTGGTTATTATCGACGATTTATACACATGTATGCTGTCATAGCAAAACCCATGTACGGGCTTCTGACTAACTTTGAGTGGACGGATGAATGTGAGAATTCCTTCCAGGAACTTAAACGAAGATTATGTTCAGCACCAATCTTGACCACGCCAGATTGGAATAAGCCATTCCATGTTCACGTGGATGCATCCAATTATGCTATTGGATGTGTTCTTGCGCAACCTACTGGTGAAGGTAATATGGATCTTCCAATTGCCTATGCCAGTAGACAATTGAATGCGGCTGAACGAAATTACACCACTACAGAGCGAGAAGGATTAGGCATGGTATATGCAGTTAAGAAATTTAGACACTATTTGCTTGCAAATAAGTTTAAATTTTTTACTGATCATCAGGCATTGTTATATCTTGTAAACAAGCCATGCAATACAGGAAGATTAGTAAGATGGTTTCTCTTGCTCATGGAATATGACTTTGAGGTTGTGGTAAGAAAAGGGAGGACTCATTTGAGAGCAGACCACCTCTCTAGGCTCACATCGGGAGAAGCCCCACAAGGAGTGTCAGATGACCTTCCGGATGCTTACTTGTTTAATTTGGAAGTGGTGCCGCAGTGGGCTAAGCCATTAGTACCAGTATTGACATACGGGCCTAACCATCCAATGGTAAACACATGGAATAGAGAGGTTGTAAAAGCCCAAAAGTACCACATCATGGCAGGAAGCATGTACAAGCACACAGATCAAGGGATCTTGGCTTGTTGCGTAGAAGAGGATGAGTACTCTAAATGGTTGCAATTAGCACATGTAGGTGCACTAGAGCAACACCATTCAAAGCAACGAACGTTACAGACCCTAAGGAGACTCGGAGTACATTGGCCAACTATGGAAGCTGATGTCCAAAAGTTGTGCAAGGAATGCCCAATCTGTTGCACTAAACCACTAGTGGAACACGCCACTCTTTATCAAGTATCCATTGTGCCAGATTGGAGCGAACCACTGGTATCATTCCTGAGGACAAACACATTCCCTCCGGACATGACTCTGGCAAGGAAAAGGAGTTTAGAACAAGAGGCCCTGGATTATTCACTCATTGGTGATAGTCTATATAAGCGTGGTAAAGATGGTTACCTGAGACTATGTGTCCACGAAAGTGAATATCTGAAGATCTTGGAAACTGCTCACCAAGGTGTAGCAGGAGGACACTTTGGACCATATCGGGTAATCAAGGCGATACTATTTGCGGGCTTCTGGTGGCCTACCCTTCACATGGATGCACATACCTATGTGAAACGGTGTGATGTCTGTCAGAGAACTCAGTATCCCATACGCAAAGATGAGATGCCACTGAAATCTATGATGGGTGGACGTGCATTCTCTAAGTGGGGAATAGACTTCGTAGGTCCTATTAATCCCCCAGCCAAGGGTTCTCATATGGAATACATCATTGTTGCGACAGATTATCTCACCAAGTGGGTAGAGGTAAAGGCTACGACAAAGAACGATGCTCAAACAACTGCCAAATTCTTGTTTGAGAATGTATTCACGAGATACGGGCTACCTATAGAGCTTGTAAGTGATAGAGGTACTCATTTCTTGAACGAAGTGATTGAAAATCTACTCCAAGAATTCTTGGTAATACACAAAAAGTCTGCCCCATATCACCCTCAAGCTAATGGACAAGCTGAGAGTACTAATAAGATCTTATGCAATGTACTGACGAAATTAGTGAACACTAAACGCTCTGATTGGGACAAACAGCTACACCATGCTGTTTGGGCATACCGAGTTGCCTATAAAACGGTACTCCAAGCCACCCCCTTTCAGATGGTATTCGGCCAAAACGCTGTGCTACCCTTGGACTTCCTGATTCCTACATTGAGAGTAGCACAAGAGCACGAATGGATAGGTCATGAGCTCTCCTCTCGGATCTTTGACCTTGAACGATTAGGAGAAACAAGACTGAGAGCCGCCGCAGGAATATATGCAGCCAAGAAGAGACAGAAGGCATACTTCGATGCCCATGTGAAGGATAAAGGCTTGAAAGCAGGAGATCTAGTCTTAGTCTATACACTAAAACAACACGCGAGGAAGCTAGAAAAGAGAGGCTACGGACCTATGATCATCAATAGGATCTCCACGAGTGGAGCAGTACAATTGGCCACATTAGAGGGTGATGTTCTCCCTAACTATATTAGCGGATGCAGAGTCAAGTTGTATCAGGAACCCCTCACGGAAGAAATGCTCAGCCGACTCAACACTGCTAAGAAACGCAAAGAGGAAGAGAAGCGAATTAGAGAAGAAGCTCAAGCAGAAGCTTTAGAACGCATCAGACGGATGAAATTACGAAGGCAAGGTAGAGAGCAGCCTAGGACAAATGACTATGCAGATCAAGGATATCATATGGCAATGTGTGAAGTCGCAGGTACCAGCTCACCTAGGATAACTGATCGACGTCCTTTCGTAACCTTAGATATAGGACGAGGAAAGAGTGCAAGGACCGTAAGAGCCTTGATTGACTCAGGTGCAGCCACTAGTGCTGTTAAGTTGTCTTACTGTCAAGAGTTGCAGTTACTTGTCAATCCTGTGGAAGCATATCTCATAGGATTGGGAGGCGTGGAAACCCCTTGCATGGGCGAGGTGGAACTTCCCCTCTACATTCATGATGAGGCAATGACAGTTAAAGTACTGGTGTGTCAGGATGAGGATCTCACTGAACCTCTTGTCTTGGGTCAAGATTGGATCTATGACCAAGCAGTCAACTTAAACCTAAGAAGTGGACTTCTTCAGGTATGGGTCAATCATAGTCGAGTTACAGTAGAATTAGACAATGGAGCACTCAAGGAACTAGGAAAGGCACAGACTCCTGGTCCTTCCAGGGGTGCACATGAAGTTGACCATGCTGTTCTTGTCCAAAACTATGTGTTGCAGAGGAAGGATAGTCGCAAAAAAGGAGTCCGGGATGCAAAGGAACTCCCTTCTTTTCCAAAGGCCAGCAGAAGGCAACAACCCAAGGTGGATCACAGGCCGAAGAAGCGGAGTACTACCTATGTCGGGGATCCAAAGTACCTGCGTAGCAAAATGTCCCAGCAAGTGAAACAAGTGTGGGTGCGAAAAGGCGAGCACCCGGTTGCACTCAAGCCAACCACACGAGCAAAGCCTCTTATTAGTAACCAACAACACGACACTAATAAGAAGTCTTTCGGAAATTCTTCTGCTAACGTGAAATATATTTGGGTGCCCAAGCAGTCGATGAAAGCTAGCCCACAATCAAGACAAATTTGGGTGCCTAAGGCTTGCTTGATGGCACAAGTAGCTACGCTGAGGCCACAACCTAAACAGCATAACTCAGCTACGCATACTGCCAGTATTCACTCGTTCTCAACGCTCAAGAACACACCAAGACCCAAGAGCGTGCATGTAATCAATTGTAAATGGGTCCCAAAAAGGCCTCGTTTTCAAACCACGACACCGAGAAAGCTCTCTAAAGACTCTCCGAAACCGAAAGCAAAGCCCATTCACTGCATCTGGCAGCCTAGGGCCTGTAATAAACCCCCCGACCCCAATTTGTAAATTCATGCCCACTTACTAACTGCAGTAGCCTCCTAGGACAACACAAGCACTAACTACACACACTGTCTTCATGCACTTACTAACCACTAACTCACAATCTACCTCATGTTAATGTTGTAACGGGGACAACAACGGATTTATTCTGTCCATTACGATGTTAACACTTGGTTCTATATTCTCACAGAACCAACCAGCAAACAGGGCCATGGCAGAAGTAGGTACCAGTTCTCAAGCCGGATCTGGTGCCCAGATTGTGGACATAGAAACACTTCTCCTTGAGCCACGTCTCACCGCAAGACCGCAAGAACTTCAAGCCGTGCATGTGCTCCCCATTCAGGATCCTCCTCAAGGGCACACTTCTCAAGTAGGTAAGCATGCGCATTGGTTCAGTGATGTTGCTGGGCCACTGGGCGATGGAACCTATTTCTGGGAAGCAGAATTGGAATTCAATGGCAAATGGGGTCGATACCACTTTTTCACACGCGAGTTTGAAAGCTATCAAAACGCCGAAGTCATGAGATCAGTTTGGATCAAAGCGGGTGTGGACAGTTATTTCAGGGCCCACATACCAAAGCCGGATTTTTTACGATGTTCATATCTGATCAGTACAATCACGCCAAGCAGGGCCAAGGGAGGCGACAGCACCTTTGTGTTGCCATCACTACTGCCGGGTAATGAGCTTAAAAGGTTCAAGTTGAACCTCAATCTGGTAAGAGAAGCATTGGGTATGTATGGCATGCACATCCCAACAGAGAAGGAAACCATGGTCCCAGGTCGAATGAAGCACAAGGATCTTAATAAGTTGAAGGATATGGTAGCGATGACACCTACCATTGCGCTTCACCTGCGAACCATCATGCAACATTTTGCTTTCCCCGCCCAGGAACGATTCACAATGCCCCCGAAAAAAATATGGTTCAGCTTATATCTAGCAGAAACAGAAAGCCTTCCCATCAATGTGCCCCACTGGATCATAGATCAGATCCACCTAGCGCATCAAAGGTGGAACAAGAAACCGAAGAACGTGCTTCACGGGTGTTGTGCTCTGACCAGAATAATCTATAGATGCTTGGCTTATGACGTGCCTGTTCAGCGGGCAATCGTATGGTCCCGAGTCCAAGAATTCCAGAGAAGACTATCAGCAGCAGGTCCCCCATCAAAGAAGATGAGGGGGGGAGTCCAACTACCCTGTGCTCAACCAAGGGGAGCTACCACTACACCAGAAATCACCCCTCCCCAGACACGACGAGTTAGGCCATTCACAATCCGGCTACCAAGACCAAGCACAGAGGGGCCTAATCTGGTGTTTCCACCCATTCCATCAGATTTGGAATTTCCACAGGGATTTACTCTTGAGGACCTCACGGATGAAGAAATTGCCAGATTAATCTATGACTCTAACCTCGAAGCTGAAGCAGAGCGAGCTCAGGAACCACAACCCCAAACAACAACATCGGCCCCCACCCAACCACAAGTTGTAGAAGTCGATGTAGATGAACAAGAGGCAGGAGGAGACGAAGAAGAAGCCGACGAAGAACGACATCAAGAATATGACGAACTCTCCGAGTTAGGAAGTGCCCCATCATATTCGGCACAAATCAAGAGACTATATCGAACCATGCGACTGGTTCAGGAACAGCATAAGATGTCTCTAGAACAGGGCAAAAGACTCATGAACGACTTGCTAGCTGAGGAAGGTGTGGAGGAGTTGTTCATTGAGTCCATGAACCTTCATGCCGACGCCGTAGGATTGGATGAGGCCATTCATGAGGCAATGGCCTACATTCACAGGTTTGAGAAAAGGGTTCCCGTTCGTCCCAGGAGGTCCGGGAAGCAAATTCACATCAATACATCAGCACCAGGTGAGGCAGCGCAAGCAGAAGAATATCAGGAAGCACCGTTGTCACCACCATCCCCACCTCGCACTACCCAATTTACCCCACCACAGGACACTAGCACTACCACGTCCACTACCACTACCATTGTCATGGGCATTCCACTCTCTCCGGGACTCCAATTCGGGGGAGTCACCATGCCCACCTTCACCACCCTGTTCACCGATGTCACATCCACTCCACCCATGATTCCCATCTACACCGTCACTCAAACAGTTGACACGATGGAAACATCACCTGCCACAGCACCGCTCCCTCCCCCCATGCCACCTTCATCGCCCATACCCCCTCCACCCACCTCTCCACTTGCATCCACATCATTCACATCTCCCATTCCCGCCCCCATTCCCCCTGCATCTTCACCCCTCCCAGCATTATTTAATGTAAATAGCATATTTTTAGCATTAAATCAATGTGTACACCAGCTCCAAAATGAGTACAGAGCTCTGGACAACCGGTATCAACAACTGGCAACGCACCATCAGAACTTACAAAGACAATTTCACATTCTACAAACAGAAAATGCAGAACTGAATCAACGCTACACGACGCTTGAGCAGGCTCACCAAACATTATTGGAGGCACCCCAACCATCGACAGAATCAGGTGTCAAACAACTAGAAGCTTTGCTCCAAGTATACCAAGCCGATAATCTCAAAGTCCGGCGTAACTTGGCACTTCTCAGAAAACACATGGCGGCCGCCCTTGAAGAGAACAAGAGACTGCAGCAGCAAAATGAAGCAAATCTAGAAGCAGCAATGGAAGGCTCTCCACACGAAATTGATCCAGAGCAGTTTAAAGCTGTGCCCTCAGAGACAATGAAGACCATCTTGGACAGCTATGCAGATCTATTAGAAGCTCATGATGACTTGGAAAGGGAACGCGATGCGCTGCGCAATCAACTCCAAGAGCAACAGACAGCACCCAGAGTCACAGAAACGACCACGACTTCAGAGGAAGTCAAGGCATTGAAAGAGCAGGTGGCCGAATTGCAGGCAAGATTACTCACACACGAAAGGCAACCCTCTCCAGTTGTCGAACCAGAACCCGAGGATTTGGTACCCATCGAGGTAGATGAGACGTATGAGGAACCATACGTTCCTATGCCAATGCCAGGTGGTGAGCAAACCGCAGAAGGAATGGATACGTTAGAAATTGAAGTCCCTGAGTGGCTCCAAACACTAGAGAAAACAGCATCAACTCATGAAGATCGAGTGGCAGTTCAAATCCAGTCTATGGCAAAGATAGAGAACACTATTATTAAATCGGAATACTTCCGCAGCATGTCCCACCATAGATGGATCGGAACCAATGATGATCAATACGTGCCATATTGTATACTCCTGGCGGACTACAATGCAGAAATCCAACAAAGATGTGGCAAACCTCCAACGTTTGCTACACAATTTGGGCCAGATGACATCCCAGAGAGCGCTCAAAAAGGATCCATTCATCAACCCACCTGGAGGATCCGACTCCTCGAAACCTACCCGGAGATGGTTCGCACCTGGACGAATATGCCTCTTTTTATTAAATATAACCCTTGTTATGTTCCTGTATTCCGCAGACGCACATGGCCAGAGTTTACCCTTGCAGTCAAGAATATCAAGGGCTGCGCCAAATGGTTAAACTACGTCTATCTAGCACCCCCTCAAGGACCTCCCACCGTCAATTATATGATTTCCACCATACGGCACTGGAGCATCCGATTAAGGAATCCCCTGATGTGATGGCCCAGATGTGCATGAAAATTTTTGAATTAATGCTTATTACATTCAGGACATTCAAGAATATCAAGGACCCCCACTTCTCAGGCGTCGGATTCCTTACAGGAAACCAGGATTTAGTTTATGACATGAGCACCACTCCTTCCATAGAGGTGATATATGCTTGGCACGCCAGAATAAAATACCTCCCAGCCTGCTTTAAACAAACATTCGAGGAGATGTTCATAACAGGGTTCTGGGAATACCACTCAGAAATATTTGTACCCAGACCCTCACATCTCCTCCATTTATTTGCTGTGGAGCGAACCATTCACTCAGAACAGTTACGGGTGCCACATCCCGATGTCCCAGGGCCAGTCAATTGGGATGCATTGCTGACAGATCTAGCAAGGGGACTCAGGTTAGAAGAACACCACCTCGCCGCCGATGTTGTACAATATTACGTCCAAAAAGCAGCTAGACAAGGGTCTGTCAGGGGCGACAGACGCGAGAGTGGGGGGGGTGTTGGCAGTAGCCTTGGTACACCAGGACTTACAAGACGTGAAAGTCAAAGAAGGGAGTCAGAGCGAAGGGACAGCACAAGCAAACAGGGCAGTCAAAGAAGATCTGGCAAGTAGGCCAATATTTTTTCAAGACACTAATGTAGATCAAAGAGATGGACATGCAGGGAGGAAGAGCAAGTAGGGAGCTCGAAGATATGTATGGCAGATCACTAGAAGAAATCCCTACAACAACAGTGATTTTTATCACTAACAATCATTGTAAATATCATTTCACATTTTTGTAGCTCCATTTTGTGCAAGCCAAGGAGTCCTTGAGCTTGAGGAGCCATAGAAGTAGTTGCGTATCAATTTTCGTATTTTTTAGATCTCGTTTGAGCCCCCAAATAAGCCCTGGAACCTAATTTTTAACTAGGCCGGACACTAGGTCTGGACAGGGCCAAAACCTAGTCAAAAACTATAAAAAGAGCTAGAGAGCTCATTTTTGAGGTTAGATTGTAATTGAAACGAACTTGTAAGAGCTTTTGAAAGTAATCTAAAGAACTCCATTGATTCTCTCTCTTTGTCTTGCCGTGGGTGCGCGTGTGTGTGTATGTGTGTGCATGCTTGTGTGCTTCTCACTCACGCACTTGTGCCGCCACTTGCTCGAGGTCTTCATACCATCCTCACGTCTTCCCGGATTGACATTAAAGGAGGTGCTACTCATCACTGAGCTACATGGTTCCCCCATGCTACAAGTATATTGTGTCTTTTCCCCAATCTTGAACTACCTTAAGTTGTCTCATGAAAGGCCTTCCAAGTATCATCATATAATTGCATGCCTTTTCAAATTGACTGGAATTTCCATCATCTCCCTCACTGAAATCTCCAATCTTATTGACTGGAATTTTAACTGTGGCTACTTCATCTTGCATCTCGCTTTTGTCTGACTTTGTCTCTAACTGGTTGGTGAGCCTCTCTCTCATCTGCGGCTTCACTTTCAAGAGTTCTTCCAAAGTCAGGTTACAAGGTATTTTTACTTTTTTAAGATGTTGTATTATGTCTGAGGTTTGAACTGATGGCTTCTGCTCCTTTCTCCTCAGTGAGGGAACGCGATATAATTCAGAGTTATGTTATATTCCCCCATGTAGTTTGGCAATACATTCACACTATCTTCATCATTTATGTTGTTGTAAAGTTGTAACAATCCTTTTGAGTTTAATTCATGCATTGACTCTTTAAGCTCGCCTCTTGCTTATAACTCCTCAAAAGGAGGTTCAAATCCTTCTGTTTTCTTCCATCTATCTTCTTGGAGTCTGGCCCACAAATCTCTGGGCCATTCCGCATCTACTTCAAGGATGAACGATCCTTCTTTTTTATTTTCATAGTAATTTTCTCCATGGTTCTCGCTTTTCTTCCCTTCCCTAGAAGGATTGGGTGCCACACATTCCTCAAATTCCTTTTTGGGAATTCTGGTGTTGGGTATGGGTTGGACAGGTTTTTCTAAGGTTTGTTGATCCACTTCAATTAACTTCTTACATATCTCCAATCTTTCTTTCTCTAAGTCACCTCTTGGGTATTCCCTTTCGTGTTGTTCAATGGTTGGGCCTGCTTTTATTCATGCTTGATATGCCTCAATCCACATGGCTAACTCTTCTGGCATTGGATCGGCTAGAACTAATCCTGCCTCTTGTTTTTTATGCTTTTCTACCTCCTTGTTAGGGTTTCCCTCAGGTTCTTGTTTTTCTTCTTGGCTTTGTTTATTATTCTCGTTCTCCAACTTTCGTTGCAGTTTCTTCTCTTTCACCCGTTCTCTACGATTCTTCCATCTTTGGGTTCGTTTACTTTTAGCACATTTATCAGACTCTTCACAATCTGCAATTACTTGAGGAGTGGGTATGTTCAATTCTTTGTCGAAGTGATCATTTTCTTTGGGTTTATCTAGGGTCTCTCTAGCTTTTGCCCTTGTTATCGCTTTCAATGGCACCATGTACTCCTTATCGCTCCCTGATGATTCTATCACTTCTATCATATTGATCTCCACATTGGAATTGACTTTATTGGGATTCTTGGGCCAATCTCTAAAACGATTTTACCACAATCACTGTAGTAACCCTCCCAAACTCTCTGAGGTGGTGGTGGGTTAGGTAATGTGCACTCTCTGATAAAGTGATCACCTCCACATCTATAACATGGTCTTCTAGGGACAGGTGGTCTACTCATTGGCTGTGGGGGTATGGGTGCTCTAGGAGCTGTGTACATCAATGACACATAGTCCTGATCATATTCGTAAGAGCTATCAGATCCTTCAGAACCATATGCATATGGTTCTTAATGTTGCCTGTACTCAAGCACAGTGTTCTCATAAGTGGAATAATTTCCCTGACTAGGGTCATAAGATGGTTCATAAGCCTCAATACTACGCAATGGGGTGGCTGGTACTATCGCTCTTTCAGGATTCTCTTCAAGTTGGGCAATTTTCACAGGGACAACGCTCTAAGGGTGTGGTGGTTGTTGTCCTAGCACTGGTTGAGGTTGATTGTATCCTTGATATGCATACGACCGTGGTGCACGTGCTTGCTGCTAGTATGAGGGGTATCTATAGGCTTCTCCTCCTTGATCTCTCAGGGGGTATCCATAAGGCCTAAATGGTGGTTGTGTAAGTCTTGGTTGTCTATTGTAAGGACAATTCTCCGTATTGTGATTTGTGTATCTTTGCTCAATGTTACAATAGTGAGTTGGTCCCTGGGCGGGTGGTCTATTATAGGCATAAGAGGGTGGTGGGATAACTCCCCTATTGCACATGTGAGAAGGGTGGTCGCCTCCACAGTGGATGCATCTCCTAAGCATAGGCATTCTCATAGGGTTGTTGGAATAATTCCTCTGTCCTTGAACATTCAGCTTTTTAGCCACTAAATTGGCTATCTCTTCTACATTGTTCCTAGGATTTGACATACTATTGACACTATCCTCACTCTTAACACTGCCTTGAGATATTTTCAAGTCTTCTACGAGATTGTCCTCTAGGTCGATACACTCTTTCGTTCATTCCTACAAATTTTGGACTCTCTTCACATATACTAATGATCTCAATGACCTATTCACTAATCCTTCCAAGAATAATGAGACCATTTTGTTTTGAGTGGGTCTCTCCTCTATAGGACATCTATCCATGTATTTCTTGAATAGTCTCACTACTAATCTTACTGATTCCGTGGGAGCCTATTTAAAACTATGGATTAATGATGAAGAGTTGTTTTTTATTCCATTCTTAGTGAATTCCTCAATCAATTCTTGATAGACTTGTTCCATGTTTTGGAAATTATTAGGATCTAAGGGTTGGAATCAAGCTAAGGCTATGTCTGTAAGGGTTAGGCTGAATGTTGAAGCTCAAGGTCAAGGACAAAGCAAGGAAGCACATCAAGGAAGTGGACTCACAAGAAGAAGGAGCAAGTAGGGAGCTCCAAGAAGCAACTGTCAAATTTTCAGAAGAAATCCCTTTAAAAATAGTGATTTTTATCACTAAAAACCATTGTAAATACCATTTTTCATTTTTGCAACTCCATTTTGTTC
The DNA here is from genome assembly GCA_020310875.1 of Ceratopteris richardii. Lineage (NCBI taxonomy): Eukaryota > Viridiplantae > Streptophyta > Polypodiopsida > Polypodiales > Pteridaceae > Ceratopteris > Ceratopteris richardii. The sequence continues at coordinate 71,511,573 of CM035438.1, read as the reverse complement.
AAGCTGAGGAGTCCTTGAGCTTGAGGAGTATTAGAACTATCATCCTACCAATTTTCCTAATTTTTAGACTTTGTTTGAGCCCTCGAACCTAAATAAGCCCCCAAATAAGCCCTCAACAGACATAACTTTCTCATACGAAATCTGTTTGCTGTGATTTTGGGTCTGTTGGAAAGCTCGTGGGGACTACTACCAAAACTTCCACTGGCTATAGTAAAATTAATACGTGGATTATCAGATATAGTATTTTGAAGTTGACCCTCAGGTGGGACTAGGAAACCAAGGAGTCGCATAGGATTTTGAGCAATACAAAGGGAAGTTTTGGACTTGTAGACAAGGCTTATGAACCTGAGATCTGGTAGACACTTAGGCAAGGATAGAAAAAGCATTCGATCATCTGAGGCTAGTGTCAACCATACAATTAGGTCTTGGGCACAACAACTAAGTGGGTATCCCCATACGCTAAGTTCCGACACAAGTGATTCAGAAATGTCTTTCAGGATGGAAAGACCCACACGTACCTCAGGCACTACCTATTTACAGACACCAGAAGGTCCTTATAAAACACAATTGGAGTATATCAGGACCAACCAACTAGGTGCACGCATCTATGAGGATGGCCTAAGACGATCAGTGGTCCAACTCAAAAATCCAGATCAATCTTTTGGACTTGAACACCCAGTGGTCAAGTTCAAAGAGGGTGCATACATTGATAAGGAAGGAGCCATATATGTGGTTACCAGCCTACCAGATAGGACATATGAGTTTGGAAACATCATTCTTGAGAATGAGCTAGGAGACCTAGAGCAAGGGGACCTAGGACGGGAACCCAAGACTCCTAGAGGTAAGTCAGTCTTGACTAGGGTAATCACTCCAGATTGGATCCCTCAAGACAACAAAAGCATAGAACTATTCTTGAATAGGGAAAGAAAGGAAGCCTCTTGGAGATTCAAGCGAGACCAACCTAGCCCAATGGTCACCATCTATGAGTTAAAGGACCCGGAGATACCAGGCAAAGTTGTCTATTTGGATAACACCTCTGAGAAAATGTTCTTGGTAACAAAGCAGGATAGGCATGCATACACTTGGCAGGGTGAATCAATTTTCCCTCTGCTAAGATCTAGTGTTTCCCATGGCCTACAAGGAGTAGTATCATCCAAGGCTCATGAAACCCAGAGGGAAAGAGCCAGAGAGAGACCCGAGGTAAGCTTTGCACATACAGTGGGCAGAGATAGATCAGGACATGAAGGTGAAAGACCTAAAAGAGAGAGACATCCAGCACATACGCATCAAAGAGATGAACATGATTTCCCATTGCCTAGACCCCGAGAGCACTCAAGAACCCTTAGACCTTCTCAAGTGGTCAAGGCAATGAAGAACTATTTTGATGGATTCAGAGACCCTTATGATCATGTGGCCGAGTTCAAACAAGTATTAAGAGCTGAATAGGTTGACGATTTGTTTACTCAGTTCGAGGCATTTGGTTTGAAAGGGTACTGTCTTAGCTTGGTTTCAACCTCTAAACAGTGGCAACTATAGAGAGATAGGTCAATTGTTAGAAGAATTCATTGTAGAATTTTTCAAGAGTGGTATTAGGCATAACACATCATCCCTGATCCACAGCTTCAAGCAGACACCCCAAGAAACAATGCGACTTACAGGAAGAAGGTTTAGATAGTACTTAGAAAGACGCCCTATTCCAAAGCTACCCACTCCAACCAAACAAGTGGCATTGTTCTTAGATGGCTTACTGAGCACAAAGTTAAGGTCATGTGTACTTGAAAGAGCCTAGATCCATAGAAGAGTGTGTGAGGATATGTATTGACATAGAAGACAACTTGGGTGAGGAGTTAGGATTGTCCAAAATCTATAAGGATTTCGATAATTCTACTAGTCATACCTCCAGAACCTCCACTGACATAGATGAGATAGCAAAGCAAGTTGCCAAAAAGCTAGGAGTCCAAAATAGACAACCATCAAGGGTCACCTCATTGAAACGATGTTACAACTGTGGAGGAGACCACATGGCTAATGTGTGCCCGATGATGGCTCAACCCCAAGGAAACCCTAATGCTCTATATTGCACCATTGAGAGGAAGTACATGAACCACACGGCTCAAGATTATCCATATAATAGGCAGGTTGTTAGGAAAAATTCTCAACAACCTTACCAGCAGGGTAGGTATCAGAATCAATACCAACAGCCATATTATAGGCCACAACATCAATATTAGGCACCATACAGGCCACAACCCATCCTAGGAAACCAACCACCAACTCCTGCCAATGTGATCCCAGTTAAGTATATGATGGTGGAGGAGAAGCCTAATAGAGCATTGGTGCCACTAACCCCATTGGTCTCAGAAAATGACTCTCACGCTCATGGTTTAGACTACTTCCATGAAGATAGTTCACAAGCTTATTACATAGATTCACCTGAGCAAAGTGAGACTTCTCCATATCAATATGAGGCACCATCTATGGAACAAAACTGGGAGCCTGAATACTCCAATGTCATGTATACGAATCCCAACCCTAGACCCCAATTAAGACAAGTAAGACCACAAGCCCCTAGAGGACCATGTTTTAGATGTCAGGGCAACCATTTCATTCGTGAATGTCCCCACCAACCAGCTCTAGGACAAGGACAAAACATCACAATACAAGGCTTTTGTCCTGAGTGCGGCAAGGAACATCTTCCTCGAGAGTGTCCCAGAAATCCCTCTAGTGTGCCCAAGGTTACACCCATCAATGTGGTAGGCTTAGTGGTGGATTCAAGTTCAAGTAGCACTAATGTGGCTCCTATACAAGCAGTTACTAGGGTGCAAGCCTTAAAAGAAGATAAACCAGCAGAACAATCAGAGCGAAGTGAATCAGGAGAGCCTAGTAAGAGGAAAACAAGAACTTGGAAGGATACCAGAGAGAAGGCCAATTGCAAATGGAATAAAAAGTTATCTGAACTAGAAGAAAGCTTGAAAGATGCAAAAAGAAAAATAGAAGACATAGAATCTCAAATCCCCTCGCATGTCGAAGCTCCATCCACACCACCTCATCCCACCCCACCACCCATTGTAAATAGACCGCAATCAGGGTCTGTTCTTGTAGATCCGACCCCAAAAGGCTTGGATATTATGTTCAAGGCCTACCAGGCTCGACTTCAAGTAGGGCCAACAACAACAAACCTAGAAAAGAGTTACCCTAGAGCAGACTTAGAGATTGAGCGGACAAAAATTTGCATGAAAATGGTAGAAGTAGCTCAAGCTATGCTTGAGACTAGTCAAAAGTTCAATCAGACAAACTCTGTCAAGTCAGATTTGCATTTCCAGGGCTTACTAGAAAGATTAGAGCAATTGGTAAACAAGCCGTAGGTTTCTTTACCTCCATAGGCTCAACCAATGGCTAAAAGAGAAAGCTTACCACCAATGAAAGCTTATGTTCCTGATTCCGTCGATGAGGGAGCACCTCTTTCAATTCAACAGTACTCTCAAGAGTTCTTGCGGGAAATACAAGAAGGAAAATGGGCCAAGGAGAAGGGTAATCCCCCTCCTATTCCTGAGATTGATGACCTTCATGATCAATTTCCCCAAGACATTCCTTCCATTTATGGAGACCAAGCAAAACAACAAGGAAATGAAAGATTAGATTTTGAATCTAATTCTTTACAAGAGTTGTCACAATTCACAGGCCCATGGGAATCTGAATCTCTTCATATCAAAGCTCCCACAATATTGATAAGAAATGAAAACACTAACGTCGTGAAGAACACTAAGGTTCAGTGTCATCTCACTATAGAAGAGCTGCTTAAAGAAAAACCAAAGCTATGGAAACATGTGAAGGATCAGGTTCCTGAACTTGATTCCAATATGCCAAAAGTAGGATCTAAGCAGAAAGTACCAGAGATACATCTAGAAAAAATAGGGGACATGAGTGAAGGTGAAGAAGGTAGTACTTATCTTCTGATCACCTATCAAGGTTACACAACCAAAGCAATCGTAGATTCAGGTGCTGGTGTTGCTATTGCGACCACCTCCTTGTGGAAGCAATGGGGCAAACCCACATTAAGACCAACTAGAATGAAGCTTCAAATGGCAGACGGTCATTTTGAAAGACCTCTAGGATTGCTTGAAGGGATAACCCTAACCACTTGTGGTGTAGAGTTTGAACACACATTTGCTATATGTGACTTTGAGAAAAATAATGTCTACGAGATGATCCTAGGAAGATCCTTCCTACGACAATTGCAAATAGTACATGATTGGGGAGCCAACTCCTTTTACTTACAGCACTTAGGGGTCACCACCAAGGTCAATTTGAAGGATTACACCTTCAGAGATGTACCATGCCTACAGTGGAATCCTATCCACAAAGGCAAAGAAGATTCTATCTTTGTGCATTCTGGGAGTTCACCTGATCCATCCTGGCTGTATGAAGATACTCACTTGTGGATGTGCAAGGTCGCAGAGGAAGAGGAGAAGCACCTAAAAGCAAGAGAAGCAGGAACTCCCCTAGGAGATAGACCAATAAAAGACCCAGCCTATACACCGATGATATTTCAAGATGAGGAATTTTAGCCTCATGGTTGGGCAAAAATCTTAGCTACCATGGACATTGCAGCCAATGAAGAACAATGGACACCTCATTCTGATGAGGAGGGTTATGATATTTTAATGTTCATGTGTCAGCCCTTGTTGGAAGAATGTGACCCTAGTGATGTCATAGAAGAAGAAGAAAATGACGATGATCTAGAGTCCATTGTAATGCATAGTTGCTTCAACTCAAAGGAACACTATTTAGAAGACATAGGAGTGTTAACCCAAAAAGAAGAAGAACCTCTCACAAGTATTAAAACTGTAAATTCAAAGGATGGAAGTGAAGGAGGTCAAAAGAAAAAGAAAAGAAAAGCAGTGAAACAAGAAGAGGAGGAATCATTGTTCGAAGTACTAGAAAACTTCAAGAAATATGAAGTGGAAGACCGAAAAATTTTGGTATGAATTCCTAAAAGAGAGGCCATCATAGGAGAAGCATATGATAACAAAGAAAAGACCAAGAAGATTGTAGTGACCATTGAAGAGAATGAAGAGAGATGTACGTACATCGGAGATGACCTAAGTGCAAAAGAAGAAGCAGAGCTTGTAGCTCTATTAAGGGAATATAGGGACATGTTTGCATGGCACTATAGAGATTTAAAGGGAGTAGACCAAAAAATTTGCTCTCATACGATCCCCATGACCGCTGATGCCAAACCCACCAAACAAAAACCCTACACATATAATGACACATGCAGCTAAAATAAAAGAAGAGATTGACAGGTTAATTGAAGCTGGATTTATCTATGAGATTGAGCATATTTAATGGGTGTCCCCCATTGTAGTGGTGCCCAAGAAGAATGGGAAGTTTCGAGTGTGTATTAACCTTAAAAAAGTTAATGCCGCTACGATAAGAGATAGCTATCCACTTCCAATCACCGAACATCTATTGGAGCGTGTTGCAAGCAAGGAAGTTTATAGCTTCCTTGATGGATTTTCAGGTTACAACCAAGTAGCCATTGCCTTAAAAGATCAACACAAAATCGCTTTCGCCACAGAGTGGGGAATCTTTGCATTTCGTGTGATGCCATTTGGTCTCACCAATGCACCTGCAACATTCGAAAGGCTCATGTGTCATGTCTTCAAAGAGTTCTTGAGAAAGAGCTTAGAAGTATATGTGGATGATTTATCTGCTCATTCCCAAGAAAGAAGATATCACATCCCTGAGCTCAAACAGATTTTTAACAAGTGTAGAGAATATCGAGTGTGTTTGAACCCTAAGAAGTGTGTGTTCATGGTACAAGAAGGTAAAATCTTAGGTCACATTGTTTCTAAGAACGGAATATCAACAGATGTGGACAAAGTAAAAGCCATTGCGGAGCTGCCGAGGCCAAGGAACATTAAAGAGGTTCAAGCCTTTATGGTCCATTGTGGATATTACCGTAGATTCATCCACATGTATGCAATCATAGCTAAACCTCTTTATGGGTTGTTGACAAATTTTGAGTGGAATGATGAATGCGAGAATTCCTTTAGTGAGCTGAAGAGACGTTTGTGCTCAGCACCAATATTGACCACTCTTGATTGGAGTACACCATTCCATTTCCATGTAGATGCACCCAATCATGCAATAGGATGTGTGCTAGCACAACCCATAGGTGAAGGAAACCTAGATTTGCTGATAGCATATGCTAGTAGGCAATTGAACACTACTGAATGAAATTACACGACAACAGAAAGAGAAGGCTTAGGCATGGTATATGCAGTGAAGAAGTTTAGACACTACTTATTGGCCAACAAGTTCAAGTTTTTTACTGACCATCAAGCTTTATTATATTTGGTCAATAAACCTTGCAATACAGGATGCTTAGTAAGATGGTTCCTCTTACTAATGGAATATGACTTTGAAGTGTTTGTCAGGAAAGGTAGGACCCACCTTAGGGCGGACAATCTTTCTCGCATCACTTCAAGAGAGCCACCGCAAGGAGTGTTTGATGAACTACCTGATGCTTATTTTTTCAATTTAGAAGTTGTTCCTGAATGGGCAAATAAGTAGCCTATCCCAACCTTCGGACCCACAAATAAGAATGTAAAAACAAGCAAAGATGAAACTGTAAAATCACAAAAATATCAAATATTGGTAGGGAGTATGTACAAGCAAGATACAGAGGGTGTACTAGCTTGTTGTGTTGAGGATGATGAACATACTAGTTGGTTGCAACAAGCCCATGAGGGACTGCTAGGAAATCACTACTCTAAACAACGAACATTGCAGAATCTGAAATGTTTAGGAGTGTATTGGCCTAGTATGGACAAAGAAATTCATGAGTGGATTAAGAATTGTTCAATGTGCAAAGAGAGAACCCCAGTGGATCATGCTACACTTTATCAAGTGTCATTAATCCCAGGTTGGAGCACTCCATTGGTAGAATTCATGCGATCGGGAGCACTACCAAAGGCGGCTAGTCTAGCAAGGAAACAAAGCATGGAGCAAGAGGCTAAAGACTATGCCTTAGTATGAGACAACCTATATAGGAGAGGAAAGGATGGCTACCTAAGATTGTGCGTGCATGAATCAAATTATCTAAAAATCTTGGAAACTGCCTATAGCAGTGTTGCAGGTGGACACTTTGGGCCTGACTGAGTAATTAAGACCATCCTATTTTCAGGACTTTGGTGGCCCACTCTTCATATGGATGCACATACATAAACATCAATGAGCAAAGGGAAGAAGGTAGTGCCCAAAGCCTTAATGAAGAAGGACAAGAAGAACAGGTGTCAACTCCTAGAGGGAAGTCCATTGTAATGAGAGTTTGGAGAGGAGACCTGATTCCCCGCGACGACTCCTTAATGGATGTCTACATGGTAAATGGAATGGATCATTCACTGAAAACCAACTCTTTGGTGTGGGAAGAAGTGAAAAATCCAACCACCATTTATGAGTTACAAGATCCTAAAAACCCATCTCACATTACTTACTTAGACAAGAATAAGAGAAGGTATTGGCCCATGACGGAATTGGAGAGGGTTAGGCTGAGATATCAGAACATTTCTGTATTCTCACCTAGGGATCAATCCACTACTTTGCAAAATCCACAAGGAACTCACCAAAATACCTCTTATCAGCATTCAGGACAAACACAACAACAGAGCATTCCAGTTAGATCCCAAGTTCAGTTTGCTACACCTGGTAATAATCCTAACTATCGACCTCCTACAAATGCAGAACCAAGAAATAGGATCCTTGTTCATGAGAGACCACCAGTAGAAGAGATGCATGTATACCAAGAGGACGACCAGTTTTCCCTGTAATGCCAAGACCACCTGAACCTAGAAGAAGACTGAGACCCATTCAAGTTGCCAAACGCATGAGGAGTCACTATGATGGTTCTAGTGAGCCATACAACCATATTGCTGAATTCAAGCAAGTGATAAGATCTGAACAAGTGGAAGACTTCTTGATCCAATATGAATCATTTGGTGTCACTCTAGCACAATGGCAAGTACCAACGCAAGGAGATACACCTCATAAATGTCAATCCGTGGAGACGTGAGGATTGGTATGAAGACCGTGAGCAAGTGATGGCACAAGTGCATGAGTGAAAGCACACAAACATGCACACACATACACACACACACACAAAGTAAGAGCAAAGAGTGGAACAATCGAAGGACTTCGATTATCAAAGAAATATCTTACAAGAGCTCAAATCTACAACAAGCTAACCCCAAAAATGAGCTCTCAAGCCCTTTTTATAGTTTTTTGAGTGGTTTTGGCCCTGTCCAGACCTAGTGTTTGGCCTAGTTAAAAATTAGGTTCCAGGGCTTATTTGGGGGCTCAAACGGATTCTAAAAATTATGAAAATTGGTAGGATGATAGTTCTACTCCTCAAGCTCGAGGACTCCCGGTTTGAACAAAATGGAGTTGCAAAAATGAAAAATGGTATTTACAATGGTTTTTAGTGATAAAAATCACTATTTTTATAGGGATTTCTTCTGAAAATTTGACAGGTGCTTCTTGGAGCTCCCTACTTGCTCCTTCTTCTTGTGTGTCCACTTCCTTGATGCGCTTCCCTGCTTTTTCCTTGACCTTGAGCTTCAACACTCCCCCCCTCTTGAGTCTGTCGTCCTAGAGAGACCCTTGTTGTAGTGGTTCTTCAATGTAGTATGTTGAGAGGTAGTGTCCTTCATGTATCAACAGGAGCAGTTCATCTTCCCAATGTAGCCTGGTCGGTTGTCGAATCCTTCAGGTTTCCACTACTAGCCCATGTGAGAGTTGGTCCACTTGTAGGTACTTCTTCCTTGGACTTGAGCTAGATGGTGTATTTTTCATGCTTTCAAAGATTGCTAGTTGCTCAAAAGAGGTTGTCAATATTGATCTTGAGCAGTTATTTACTGTGAATTTCTTCTGGGTACTGATGTTGTACCCTGGATTCTTGAATCTTTGAAACATGAGTTTCATAATATGAGGCCAAGTACTCGTGACCCATAATGATTGATGGTGAACTGCATTAGTGCATGGTTTGGAAAAAATAGGTGCCTTGTGCACGGCCACGTAATGTAGCCCTATGCATGCAACTTGGGAAATGCATTGGAAGAATTATGGTGCAAGAAGTTGGGTCTTGAGCTCAATGCTCAAGGATATGCCGACAAAAGAGGTTTCCTAATCTATCATGGTTATAGCATCGTTGAAGCATACAATTCTTACCATGGTGAGAGGTCCATCGATCTTCATCTCTTCATGTTGTACTTCAATCATGGTGTTTGACCATTGGCTTGGCTTTCTTGTCGATGGATGTCCATTCTGATGATTCACTTTATGAGATTCTGCAAGTGCACAATCTTGTCCCTTTTTTTTTGTGCTCGCGATGGCATAAAGCAAGAAGAAAGAGGTTAGGATCAATAAATTATTTTACATATTGCAAGTGCGTGTCAAGTGCCTGGGATTTCTCAATGGTGTCTATGCACAGCCGTGTAATGTGGCCCTATGTTGATGCATACTTTGGAAGTGCATGACCGCAATGGTGCAAAAGACAAGGTTATGCCAAAGGCACATAGTTATTGCTCGTCGAGGCTTTCAATGTTCTTGCAGATGTTGATGCAACCTTTGTTGGAGGTATCCCTTGGATGTCAAAAGGACAACTGATTTTAGGGACCCATTTCAGAACATTGTTGGGCTGCATACGAGTCCTTGTTGACTTCTTCATCTTTGGTTGGTTGCTTAAATTTTGTATCCGGAGTGGTTGGTTCTTTGGTGTTGTGGATGCTACTGTTACCTTAGGCTTCCAAACCCATATCATTGATGATTGTCTTCTTAATTTTGCCAAAGGGTTGAGTTTATCTTCCTTTAGTCTTTGTGCTATGTTCTTACCCTTTTCTCTCCTTAGCTTCTTTGTTGAGACCTTTTGCATGGTAGGGAGCATAGGCCGTTGTGTATGTAAGAGCTTTTAGGTACCCACATTTGTAATCACCCTTGTTGAGCTGCAGCTAATTTCTTAGGCACCCATATTTGTCAGAGATCTTTTGGTATTAAGAGCTCGAATTGAGTTTGGACAACCCTTAGCTCCCAGTGCTTTCTTTAAAATCTACAAAATTATATGGATTTTTTTTCTTAATTTGTAATCTCCTAACTGAGCTATCAATGAAGTCTTCTAGCACGACACTTGACATTTGATAGATGTCATGACACTCGGTCTGCAAAACGACACTCAATACTCCGAAAGTATTGTGACACCTGAGGTCAACGAGACTCGACACTTGCTTAGTCACGACACTCGACACATGACAGTTGCATGGCAGTGACACTTGACACTTGGCAAGTATCACAACACTAGAGGTCCACGATACTCGATACTTGGCAAATGTCGCAACACTTGATGTCACGACACTTGACACTTGTGAGATGTCGGGACACTTGGTCAGTGACACTCGACACTTGGCAAGTATCACGACACTGGAGGTCAGTGATACTCGATACTTGGCAAATGTTGCGACACTTAATGTCATGACACTCGACACTTGTGAGACGTTGCAACACTTGGTCAGTGCTTGGCAAGTATCGCGACACTAGAGGTCAACAATACTCAACACTTGGCAAATGTCGCGACACTTGATGTCACGACACTCGACAGTTGTGAGATGTCACGACACTTGGTCAGCGTAGGTATCATGACACTCAACCTGGGGAGTTCACGACACCTAAATGTCGTGACACTCAACCTTGGGAGGTCATGATACTTGAATTTTTTTCATACACAAAAATGTATCTTGGAAAACCAAATTAATGTGTGTGATCTTAGTGCTTGTTTCCCCTTCCCCAAGTGTCTGAATCAAAGAAACTCTCCCTCAGCCCCTAGATAATTCCCTCATGACATCTACCGCAAGTCTTTTCCCTCTTTATCTTGATTGAACTTGAAATTTCTAGAGTAAGGACTTGATATGCTCACCTCCTAAGTGCCCTCAAACACCTTTCAACAACCGCTCGTGCTATTTTTAGCTCCACACACCATGTTTTCAAACCCGTGACACCTGCAGCTCTGCTCTCACGATACTTGCTCAAAGTCAAGTGATTTGAAAAAGACTTGTTTTTGGTATTTATACTTCTGAGAAATTCCTAACTAAAAAGGCTGAAAGGAAAAAAAACTTGAAGATTAACCCTATCTTTCTAGTCTACTCACTTACTTCCTCCTACCTACTCTAACTTCTCTCTCTACTCACTTCCCTAAACTATCAACTCTCTACACACACTCCCAAGATTGAAAAGTAGTGAGTGCAGATGAAAGTGACTTACCAAAGAAGAGAACTTCACAACTCTTCTAATCACTTCAATGCTAAGAGCTTTTAACCATCACACGAATGCCTCGGTTTGATTTGACACTCCCCAACAACGACACCAAAAAATATGTGTACCTCAGTATCGACTTAGGGACTTGCAGAGAAAGAGACTATACCTCAATCCCCTTCAAGTACATATAGTGGGGATTCACACTTTAATTATCAATCCAAGGAGTATCAAAACTTAGTCGAGTGTATGAAGACATGCATTCAAATGATGGTAAATGCAAATGATGTCTAACAAGGTACATGTAAGTATAAATCCACCACATTCAAGCTCTCAAAGTCAGCTATGGTGTTGCAACACTTGGAATAGCAGTCAACAGTAAATCGAGCTTTTCTCTCATCTCTTAACTCCAAATATAGCAAATAGCGGGTTTGTTTTGAAGCTCTTGAGATATATTTCTTTTTCCACTCTTATCTTAGTACTTGCTCTTGCTTTAGCTGATCCTCATACTTAGCTATCTGAGCTTTTAATTCCTGAGTGTCAGTGTGTTGACTTTCTTGCACTTCCATAGGTTGGTTAAGTAGAATTGCATTCATCAATTCTTTATTTCTGTTTCTCAGGTTGTCTGCCTTGTCCATGTATACCTTTATTTGAGCTTATAAAAGTTTGCTTCTATTTGATAAGCATACCTTTTTGGCTTCATTAACTGCATATTTGTTTTGAAGTTCCTGAAGTTGAGTTTGCAACTTTTGATTTTCTTTGCCACTTGTGTACATCTTTCTATAGCTTCTTTGGTATCCTGTTCTTTATTTGTAAGGGCCTATTGAGCCTGTATTATTCTAGTAGATAGATATTCACTGAGTGTTTTGAATTGATTTCTTTCTACTAAAGCTTTTGGTATGCTCGATTCTTCACCTATTTGGACATCTTTGCCCTTTTCCACATGTACCGTCTCATTATGTGGTTGTCTGATTTGTCGTTGGATTTGAGGTTCTTCCTCTTTATGTGGAGTAGATTTTGTAGCACTTCCTTGAAATGTTACATCCAAAGGTAAAGGCTCTGCTACTATCCTTATAGGGGTGAATGGTTCTTGTGCCTCCATTTCTTCTTGTACTTTCTCTTCCTTTGGAATCTTCATTGTAGCCTGACCGTCAAGATAAGTTTCTTTGACTTGAAGCTTTGTAGAATCATTTATCTTTAATGTGTGTACATCCTCTTTTTCCTTTATCTCATCTTCTTGTCCATCTCCGAGTGTCGCATCCAGAATTTGATCTTGCTTTTTGCTTTCTCCTTCAATAAAATCCTTGAGTTGATTTATTTCATCCTATTTACCATCATCATTTGATTCACTCCTAATGTCCACATTCATAGGTGATGGTTCATGTTCCTCTTGGACTTCAGAAGAAGAGCTCGAGTCAACTAATCCTAGTTTTCTATATATGTGGAGCTTTGTGAGTGTCTTTCTTGGCATAGATGCTATTTGGGCTTGAAGATAATGATGCCCTTGGACCGACAGATTGACCTGTCCACCCAAGTATTTGTGAGTTTCCTCCATGGCCTCTTTCAATTCCACTTCGGTGATAGGAGTGGATTGTTTGACTTGGGTTATGGGAAGTGTATGTGCCCTCTTTTATGAAGGAGTTGCTTCTTTTGCCTTCAATGCTTCTCGCTATCTCTTTGCACCTCTCATCATTGGTTGAGAGCTTGTTCCTACCTCATTGGTTATCTTCACTCATTTCTTCTTTTTTGGTGTTATTGCTGGTTTCACATACTTTGCCATTTCCATCAAGGATGCATCTCTTTGAGATATTCCCAAATTCCTAATGCATGGTATATTAGTATTGTTAGAGCCACACTTCCATTCAAAAAACTTCTTTTGACCCCATTGCTTCTTGGCCTCGAATAAATGTTCTTGAATATAGGGTGTCAGATTTATCTATTGCCAATTTGTTTGGTGGCATGAGATAATAATTGCACTATTATTTTTTATGGTGTTGGGTATCTATGCATATTAGGAACGCAGAAATGTTGAAGCACCAATCAAATTTCTTCTTCAATATACACATGATTTATATCCACAAATGTTCGGGTTTTAGTTCCATGGCTTTCATCCTTTAGATCTGTGGTCCCGTCCTTGATCCATCCAAATGATTCTTTGATTAGCTCATGTGTGAATTGTATGGTTACCCATTCTCCCTTTGCATCAAGAACTTTTGCTTCTGGTACTGATGGTTTGTCTAAGGCTGGATGAATGGTGTTCATGACTTGAGTACATCACTGAAAATCTAGTATATAGATTAGTAATTCAAAATACTTATAGATTCTAGCTTTTCTCATCACATCCATTGTGGATGGGAGCTCGTGTAAGACCCTGAAGTCTTGGGACATCACGGGAAACTAATGATCTATATTCATTATCTTAATAGTTACAAAGAACAAATGCCCTCCTGCTAGTTAGTCTTCCCTGAACCAATGTCCTTTGGCTTTTGTTATGCTCTGCATTGGAAATTCAAGCACCTCTTCTTGAATGGTGGTCTTAGAGTCTTTGGAAGCCATCGACACTCACAATTGTTGGAGCAAGTCTATGACAAGCCTAAGTATTGACTTGAGTCTCACAAAGTCTTAGAAGAAGCTTTAAAAAGAAGACTATGTAAAGTTCACTTGTGAACTACCTCTTGTAACTTTTGAAGAGTTTACTTAATGTAAAAGTAAGAGAATCTTAAGTGGTTGAGTCCACAAGATCAAAAAGGGAAAGAGGAGCCACGAATTCCTGATTTGTGGTAGGTAGAGAATCAAATCAATCATTGATTGATTGGAGAGTGATTGAGGGAAGTTAGCCTCCCAAACTCAATTATAAATAGATGGCAGTTTTAGTCGTGGTTAGAGAGACCTATGTGAAGACCTCCAAGAGCTGGGCTTTATGCCATATCAAGGTGTGATTACAAGGCACACATATGTATTAGTAAGTCATTGTATTGTACAAGCAATATACTTTCATTTTCATGATTATTTGAGTCCATCTTTCCATGTTCTTGTGAAGTGTACTACTCACTGCCATTACTCTCAGTTTTCTCAGTCAGCTTGCAGAGATGTTTTCTCTGAGCTTGGTGCATCATTTTCAGTGATTTAACTTGGTAAAGTTAGCTCTATAAGTCTACTATACTCGCACAAATTTTCATGTCATTTGAATGTTGCAATCTTCAGTTATGTTCATTTGAAGTCAACAGGGTCTGTTCATCTTCACTTCTCTGTCAGGTACCCGACTTTTTCACTCATCTTGTCAGAGGTGTTTCTCAGTGGTTACTTATCCAAATTCAGTGAATTAAAGCTTGTTGGATTCAGCTTACTGTCTAGTATAACCATACAAATTTTCATAATCATTGAATGTTTAAATTTTGCGTTATGGTGATTTTTCTGCTCACTGGTCTATTTCTGTAGCAGCCCGTGAAAATCGGGATGATGTCATCACTTGTTAAAACTCAATCTCAATTTGTGCTTTGTTATTTTTGATGCAATTACTCTTGAAAGTTAGCTCTTTAAGCTACCTAGACTTCCCCAAGAGGAATTAAGCTAATTGCTGCTGTGCTCAGAGAATTATGTAAAACACTAGACAGGTGTATGAACCAAGAATAGCAAGTTTTCACCTCTGAGCTAACTCCAACTTATCTGTTTTTATCTATCTTTTTGAGAGTGATCTTCCAAGGTACATAGGGTGTCTAATACATCCATTGGCAAGATAAAAGGGCCCACCATATACTCCTAGAGTTCATTTGGCTGGTGTAGATCAAGGATTTTGCAACACCTCTTCATCTTCAAGCACATACCTATCCATCTCTTCACAGTGGTATCAGAGCAAGGTTGGACAACATGGCAGATGGATTTCCTTCATCAATTGACAAATTGGATAGAGGTAACTACTCAGCTTGGTCATTAAGGATGGAAGCTTATCTCCAAGGTAGAAGTTTATATGGTTATGTGGCTGGAGATGAAGTTATGCCAAGTTTCAGGAACAAAAGTCAACCAACACAAGAAGAGCAAGAAAGATTGAGCATATGGTGCTCCAAGGATGCACTTGCAAGGTCTTATCTCTTCAACTCTATCTCAAATTTTTTGTTGCCTCACATTAGAAGTTGTAAGACATCTCAGGAAGTGTGGGATGCACTTGAAGCTTTCTTTTCTTCAAGTACCAAAGCTAGGAAGCATCAACTATGGCTAGATTTCACAACTCTCAAGAAGGCTCCCAAACAAAATGTGACTGATTTTGTCACAAAGCTCAAGGACATAGCGGATCAGTTGGGAAGCATTGGAGAGGTAATAGATGAAGAGCAAATTGTAAGGCAGGTCATCAATGGCTTGAAGGCAGATGATAAGTGGGAAGCATTCACCACAGCTATGGATTTGTACATGGACATGCATGTACCTGATTTCAACACACTCATTGGACAACTACTTACTCAAGAGGCAAAGCTTATCAAAAATGGAGAAAGCTCTAAAGGTAATCAATCTTCAGCTTTATACACGGATAAAAGCAAGTCTAAAGATAACAAAGGAAAGGCAAAGAAAGTGGATGATGAAGCAGGTACATATCAAGCTAACTATGCAGGTAGAGGAAGACATGGCAGAGGTAGAGGAAGAGGAGGTAGACAAGGCAGGGGGAGATCCCAAGACTCCAACTCATGTTCTATTTGTGGATTAACTAATCATACAACTGAAAATTGCTTTAGGAATTCCAGGAATCAAAGAGGCAGAGGATACAATAGAGGAAGTTATGGCTACTCAAGAGGAAGGTTCAACAACTACCATGGCAACTACAAAAACTACAATCATTCAAACTATCAAGGAGGCTACAAAGGAAGGAGAGACTACAATAACTACACAGAAGACTCAAACAAAGAGGATTCATTATTGATCATGAGCATGGCTATGCCACAAGGTAAATCTGATGAGCATGTTTTCTACATAGATTCAGGTTGTTCAAATCATGTGGCAGGAAATGTGGCACTCCTATCAGATTTAGAAGATCCAAGGAATAAGCATGAGGTACAAACAGGAGATGATACAAAACATCCTGTGGAGAAAATAGGCAATGTCAAAGCACCTGATGGAAACATCAACCTACTCAGTAAGGTACTCTATGTCCCTACCATTACAAAGAATTTGATAAGTGTTGGGCAGATAGTAGAGAAAGGGTTGCAAGTCAGGTTCACAAAAGCAGGAGCATTTGTTGAAGATCCAAGTCAAGGATTCAGAAGAATTGCAAAAGGTGAAAAGATAGGTAGATTGTTCACATTTGAATTACAGGACACTAGAAACATTGCTCTCTTTAATTATGGTAGTCAGACACTCACAGAATTGGAAGTATGGCACAAAAGGTTAGCACATATTGGTGAAAGGTCATTAAAGCAAATCTGCAGGGACCAAAGTGTACTTGGACTTCCTAATTTGTCAAAACAACATATGATTTATAAGTGTAGTGCATGTCAATTTGGAAAGTCTCACAGGTTACCATTCATGAAGAAAGGTTATATGCATGGAGATCTCTTAGAGTTGGTTCATACAGATGTATGGGGACCTAGCAAGGAAGCTTCAATATCTGGATCAAGGTATTATGTTTCCTTTATTGATGATTGCAGCAGATGGACTATCCTATTCTTTATGAAACACAAAGATGAAGTTTTTTCATGTTTCAAAAGATATTTGGCTCTTGTGGAGAATCAAACAGGTAAATCACTAAAAAGGCTAAGGTCAGATGGAGGGGGAGAATACTTCTCCCATGATTTTGATTCTTTTCTTCAAGAAAGAGGAATCAAAAGAGAGGTAACTACAAGGTACACTCCTGAGCAAAATGGAGTGGCAGAAAGGAGGAATAGGACAATTGTTGAAGCTGCAAGGTCTATGTTAAATGAAAAGCATTTACCTAATTACTTATGGGCTGAGGCTGTATCTACAGCCACTTACTTGATTAACAGGTTGCCTTCAAAATCCCTTGATGGGATGACTCCATATGAGGCTTGGAATGGAAGAAGACCAAGCTTAGATCATTGTAAAATTTTTGGATGTATTGCTTTTGCTCATGTTCCTTCACAGGTTAGAGGCAAGATGGATCCAAAGGCAGAAAGGTATGTATTTATTGGATATGACAACAATCAAAAGGGTTACAAGTTATACAACCCTACCAACAAAGGATTTTGGATAAGCAGAGATGTAGTTTTTGATGAGAACAATTCATGGTATGAAGATTCATGCAGGAAGATCAATTTACCATATGATCTTGAAGAAGATTTTCCAAAGCTTGGTAGAGAACAATCAAAGATTGAAGAACAAGACACCTCAGAGGATGATGAAGAATCTCACATGGAAAAGATCAAAGCATGGAAGTCTAAAGGTAAAGCAAAATTGCAGGAACTTGGACATGAGGCAGAATCATCACATCATGGCCTAAGAAGATCTATGAGGGAAAAGAAAAAACCAGAAAGGTATGGGTTTGACACCTCATTAGTAACTAAACATTCTATCTACATAGCACAGGACATAAACCAAGAGGAGCCATCATCATTTGAAGAGGCCAAAGCAAAAACAGAATGGAAGCATGCAATGAAGGAAGAGATCGAAGCACTTGAGGAAAACAACACTTGGGATTTGGTGCCCAAGACTTCATCCATGAAGGTAATAGGCTCAAGATGGGTCTATAAACTCAAGAAGAATTCTGATGGTTCCATTAACAGGTATAAGGCAAGGCTTGTAGCAACAGGCTTTGCACAAACTCAGGGAATTGATTATGAGGAGACCTTCTCTCCTGTGGCAAAGATGCCTACTATTAGGGTTTTGCTTAGTATTGCCTCTTCCAAGAATTGGAAGATACTTCAACTAGATGTAAAGAATGCATTTTTGAATGGTTGGATAACAGAAGAGGTATATATGGCACAACCACCTGGTTTTGAGAATCAAGTTTATCCTGATTATGTGTGTAAACTTAACAAAGCATTGTATGGTCTCAAGCAAGCTCCAAGAGCTTGGAATTTCAGGCTTGTTTCATTCTTGCAGGACAAGGGCTTTCAACCAAGCAAGGCAGATCCTTCACTCTTTATTAAAAAGAGTAATTCTGAGGTCATCTATCTATGTGTATATGTAGATGATATTATATTGACAGGAAATGATGCAGATGGTATGAAGAAGATCAAAGATCAGATGAGAGAAGAGTTCAAGATAAGTGATTTGGGTTCACTTACCTACTTCCTAGGTTTGGAAGTTGTCCACAAAGATCATGGTTTGTTTCTCACTCAAAGGAAGTACATTAAGGACATGTTGGCAAAATTCAAGATGCAAGATTGTAAGATTGCAGGTACTCCAATGGAGGTCAATCACAAATTGAGCTCACATGAGGGAGAACTCATAGAGGACATCACATCATATCAAAGTCTAGTGGGTAGTCTCAACTATGCCACATTGACAAGAGTAGATATATGTTACAGTGTGAGTGTGCTAAGCCAATTTATGCACACACCAAGGAAACCACATATGGATGCTGCCAAAAGGATTCTCAAGTATCTCAAAGGAACCATAAATGAAGGACTTTATTATCCTTATGTATCTGATTTAGGTTTGAAGCTATTTTCTGATGCAGATTGGGCTGGCTCCAAGGAAGATAGAAGGAGCACTTCAGGTTATCTTACCTTTGCAGGTTCAAAGCTTATTTCATGGTCATCCAAGAAGCAACCCACAGTTGCTCTCTCTTCTACTGAAGCTGAATATAGAGGTCTTGCCATAGCTACACAAGAAGCTATGTGGATGAAGACATTGTTCAAAGATCTTGGATTGGAGTTTGGAACTCCAACTATTTTTGGTGACAATATGAGTTCTCTTCACTTGGCTGCTAATCCTATTTTTCATGCAAGGACTAAACATATTGAAGTTCATTATCACTATGTACGAGAGAAGGTTCTAAGCAAAGAGATTCAAATATCATATGTGTCCACTCATCAACAATGTGCAGATATTCTAACCAAAGCATTGGATGGTACAAAGCTTTGCAAATTCAAGGCTATGATTGGTTTGCAGGTAATTCTGGAAGATTGAAGACCTCAAACATACTTGGCTTGAGGGGGAGCTGTTGGAGCAAGTCTATGACAAGCCTAAGTATTGGCTTGAGTCTCACAAAGTCTTAGAAGAAGCTTTAAAAAGAAGACTATGTAAAGTTCACTTGTGAACTACCTCTTGTAACTTTTGAAGAGTTTACTTAATGTAAAAGTAAGAGAATCTTAAGTGGTTGAGTCCACATGATCAAAAAGGGAAAGAGGAGCCACGAATTCGTGATTTGTGGTAGGTAGAGAATCAAATCAATCATTGATTGATTGGAGAGTGATTGAGGGAAGTTAGCCTCCCAAACTCAACTATAAATAGATGGCAGTTTTAGTCGTGGTTAGAGAGACCTATGTGAAGACCTCCAAGAGCTGGGCTTTATGCCATATCAAGGTGTGATTACAAGGCACACATATGTATTAGTAAGTCATTGTATTGTACAAGCAATATACTTTCATTTTCATGATTATTTGAGTTCATCTTTCCATGTTCTTGTGAAGTGTACTACTCACTGCCATTACTCTCAGTTTTCTCAGTCAGCTTGCAGAGATGTTTTCTCTGAGCTTGGTGCATCATTTTCAGTGATTTAACTTGGTAAAGTTAGTTCTATAAGTCTACTATATGCTCACAAATTTTCATGTCATTTGGATGTTGCAATCTTCAGTTATGTTCATTTGAAGTCAACAGGGTCTGTTCATCTTCACTTCTCTGTCAGGTACCCGACTTTTTCACTCATCTTGTCAGAGGTGTTTCTCAGTGGTTACGTATCCAAATTCAGTGATTTAAAGCTTGTTGGATTCAGCTTATTGTCTAGTATAACCATATAAATTTTCATAATCCTTGGAGTTTTAGAGTTTGAGTTATGGTGATTTTTCTGCTCACTGGTCTATTTCTGTAGCAGCCCGTGAAAATCGGGATGATGTCATCACTTGTTAAAACTCATTCTCAGTGTGTGCTTTGTTATTTTTGATGCGATTACTCTTGAAAGTTAGCTCTTTAAGCTACCTAGACTTCCCCAAGAGGAATTAAGCTAATTGCTACTGTGCTCAGAGAATTATGTAAAACACTGGACAGGTGTATGAACCAAGAATAGCAAGTTTTCACCTCTGAGCTAACTCCAACTTATCTGTTTTGATCTATCTTTTTGAGAGTGATCTTCCAAGGTACATAGGGTGTCTAATACATCCATTGGCAAGATAAAAGGGCCCACCATATACTCCTAGAGTTCATTTGGCTGGTGTAGATCAAGGATTTTGCAACACCTCTTCATCTTCAAGCACATACCTATCCATCTCTTCACAACAATGTAGTAAAGAAACAGTTTATGAAAGAAACTGATTCTGCATGTTTATGTTTGGTTCATTAATATGTCATTTTTTGTTGCTCTGTACCCCCTTGTGTAGGTAAGTAAGGTACCTTACCATACTTTTCTTTAATTTTTACTCCTGAAAAAAAAACAAGAATTTAATTTATATCCAAAAAATTTATTTATATACACCAAATGATCATTCCTATGACAGTAGAAACTAAGTCCTATTCTGGTTAGGCAAATGTGCACCACTACTTTTATTGAAGAGACTATGTGCCGAATGCATGGCCTTGTAATGTGGCACTATCATGCATATTTTGGATGCACTTGATTTTTTAATGAGTGCAAGAAGAGTCTCCTTGGTTCGTTTGGTTGATTCCTTGTCGCTTCTTGGGTTTCCACATTAACTTGCTTTCCCGTGTTGATGGCATTTGCTTCTGCCATGCCTGTTTTCCTCTATTTTTGAATGTCATCTTTGAATCATTTTTGTTTTTGGATTGTAATTCCCATGTTGTGGTCTTTTAAGGTTTTCTTTGATCTTTGATAGTTTCCTTTGCTTTATTTTGCTGGTATGATAATTCTTTGAGTTTTTCTATCTCTTGATTTGTTGCACTTCATACTTCTTTCGGAATCCATATGCGTTGATGTGATTTCTGAGCCTCCACCAATGATTTTGGAAGCTATACATGAAGAATTCTTGGTCTATCCCCTTGATATTTTGAACAATGATTATTTTGTTGCGTTTCTACTAGATGGTCGATCTGTTCTTGCATTATGCCAATATGTTGAGGCAATTGGTCCATCCATACCCATTGTACCCGCACATTTGTTCGATGTGGTGTTTTGACGGTCAATATCCATGTCAATTTCCTTCTGGCCTCAGTATTAGCTTGTCCCAACTCCTCCAACTCCTGCATCTGAGTCCAAAATAGCCTTGGTTGTGTAACCCTGATAAGTGATAGGTAGATATGTATTTCCTTCACTTCCTTCAGCCATGTCTCTGATCTTATCCAAGGGTATCTCAAGCAGTGTCCTATGTGATCCTACCTGGGAATGAGGTTTAGCTACTTTTGGCACTTGATTTGCTATGTGTTTCCACAATTCTAGCTAAACCTTGAGTAACTCCTCTAAAGTGATGTTGCACTGCACTTTAGTGTTGTTTACTATCTCTGTATTCCTAGGAAAGACTGAGTCTTCATTCCTTACCATGATTGTGGGTGCTCTCATACAGGTGGACTTTGCTTCGCATGGACCTGTGAAATGAGGCAGTTTGTGTAAAGAATTAGATTCAAAAGTCTAATCGTTCACTTGACTAGGAATCCTCTTGTTCTCCATAAATAGAAGGAATATCTTGTGGGAATTGATCATGCAAGTCATCTACAAGTTCAATGGGAGGAGGATTTTCACTTTCTTTTGCCCATTTCTCTTCTTGAATTTCTCGGAGAAATTCTTGTGAGTATTGATTTACAAAAGCGGAGGTTACTGACTCGGTGGAGTTGGGAACGTAAGTATCCTTAGGAGGAAGGCTTATCTTTTCACTTTTAATGTTACTCAATTGCGATGTAGCTTGCTTTCCCGACTCAGCTATCATCTTTTCCAATATTTCTAATAGTCCATCAAAGTTTAACTGAGTCTTAGTTGAACTAGTGTAATTGAAGAGGTGACTAGCTTCAAACATGGTTTGAGCTAATTCTAGCATCTTAGCACAAAGCTTCGTTCGTTCAATCTCTAGGTCAGCTCTAAGGTAACAGTTTTCATGTTCTGTCACATTTGGAGCTTCTTGGATTTTGGCTTGATATGCGTTAAGCATCATGTCTAGGTCTTTAGGAGTAGGACCTGCTAAGATCGATTCTATTGTAGGTGGTGGTGGGGTTATATGAGGTGGATTAGAAGGTGGTGGATTAGAAGGTGATGGGGATGGTGGTTTTGGTGATGTGTGAGAGTGCATTGGAGATGTGAGTTCAACTATCTTGGCCTTTGTTTCTCTTAGGATTTCCTCAAGTTTGTTCATCTTCTTTGACCATTATCTTTTCATTCGTTCACAGCTATCCTTTCAGGCTCTTTTCCTTTTCTTAGTTAGAGTCTCAACCTCACTAACCTCGAAACTCTTTTCCTGACCTAATCCTTGGTTCTACTATAATGCTTGAGCTCTAGTGACCACTTGCATTGGGGTAGTGGAAGTCACACTTGCCTTATAATATACTACTAACCCAATAATGTTAATAGGAGTGATCTTTGGCCCATTGTTTGGGTTCTTAGGATAGTCTCATAAGAGGTGC
This sequence comes from Ceratopteris richardii, assembly GCA_020310875.1. Classification (NCBI taxonomy): domain Eukaryota; kingdom Viridiplantae; phylum Streptophyta; class Polypodiopsida; order Polypodiales; family Pteridaceae; genus Ceratopteris; species Ceratopteris richardii. Next base: position 71,488,602 of record CM035438.1, on the reverse strand, counting down.
TCCTTCCCATAGTCCTAACAAAAACCTTGAATGTTCACTGATTGAGGTTGCATAGGTGCAAGTATAGGGCGATCACGATTGAACTCATCTCCTTGGCATCTATAGCATGGTCCTCTAAGTGTGGGGGGTCTTATCTGTCTAGGTTGGGGCCTAGAGTTAGGATTTATGTACATTACATTAGCTTATTATGGCTCCCAACTAGGTTCGCTAGGATTTTTGTAGGGGTAACTCTCAGTGTGTTTTGGTGACTCTATATAGTAGGCCGGTGGACAATCCATTTGAGCCCGGTCAAAACTGTGATTGCTCGGATCACTTTCTGAGAACAATGGTGATGCTATCACTAAGGCTCTATTCAAAATTCTTCAATGGCTACATACTTTATTGTGATCATGTTCGTTGGAGGTGGAGGTTGTTGAACTAACACTGGTTGAGGCCTCTGTTGGGATTGATAGGGTAGTTGGTAGGGTTTTTGGGGCCTAACATACTATTGTATAGGGATATGGTTGTGGGTAATTTTGCTTAAACACTTGCTTTTTATATGGTTAACCATGTGAGGTGTGGTTAGTATACCTCCTTTCTATGGTGCAGTATTGGTTGTTACAGTTCACTTGGGGTTGAGCCATGATTGGACACACATTAGCCATATGATCTCCTCCACAAGTATACCATTGTTTCATTGGGGCAAATCTAGGTGTCTGCTTGCTAATGACTCCTAACTTCTGAGCTACCTTCTCTACCAATTTGTGAATAGAAGTAGGGGGTTTGGATATGAGGCTAGTGGAACTATCTAAATCTTTGTATATCTTAGAGAGCTCTAGTTCCTCACCTAGTTTTTCCTCAATATCTACGCACATGCATACACATTTCTCTATGGTTTTCATTTCCTTTAGATACACATAGGACCTCAATTTAGCACTCAACAATCCATCTAAGAACAATGCCACTAGTTTGGCTTGCATGATAGCTCTAGAATTGGGCATCTCTCCAAGTATTTCCTAATCTTCTTCCTGCAAGTCTCACTATCTCTTGAGGTGTTTGTTTAAAACTATGGATCAATGATGAAGTGTTGTGCCTTATGCCACCCTTAGAAAACTCCATGATGAAGGCTTCTAGCAATTGGTCTATGTTTCTTAATTATCTTTGGTGTAGTGATTGAAACCATGTAAGAGTCGTATTCTTGAGTGTTTGAACAAAAGCATTGTATTGTGTGAACAAGTCATCCACTTGTTCAACTCTCAAGACTTGCCTAAATTTTTCCACATGATCATACGGGTCTCTTGTACCATTGAAATAGTTCTTCATGGACTTAAATAGTTGTGTATGCCTCAAGTTCCTAGGATGTTCTCTAGGAGTTGGCAGAGGGGATTCATCTACATTTCTTTGATTCCTTGGGCCTCTATGCCTCTCACGGTCCATTCTATCCATTTCTATTCTTGTACTTTCTCTTCCCATTTGGTTAGCAAAGCTCACCTCAGGTCTATGTCTACTTTTGTCCCTCTGTGTTCCATGAGCTTGGGATGTTCCAACTCCTTGATGACCATAAGAGACATTGGATCTTGGTTGGCAAAAAAAAAATAACCCTTCCAAGTGTAGGCATGCCTACTCTTCAAGGCAAAGGATCAAACACAGGATCTCTTCATAGATGTAGAGGGAGCACATAAATTGCTCATAGATTACTTCATAATCTCAATAGTGATTTTCCTCACTAAAACAATGTAATATATGTACATACATCCGATAATTGCCTGTGTGACTCCATTTTGTGCAAGCCGAGGAATCCTTGAGCTTGAGGACTCTAGGTAGAAAGCTCATACCAATTTTCATAATTTTTAGAAGCCGTTAGGTAGCTCAAATTAGATGTAGAACCTATTTTTTAACTATATCAGTCACTAGATGTGAAATCGATCAAAACTAAGAAAAAACTATAAATAGAGCTAGAGAGCTCATTTTGAGGTTGTTGTTGTTGTTATTGTTGAACTTATGAGCTAATAACTAGACGAGCTATTATAATTAGTTGATGATGAACATGAGTATGAGTTCTTTTCTTGCCTTCCATTGATCTCCATCGCCACTTTCTTTGTGTGTGTGTGTGCATGTGTGTGTATGTTACCACATTTCTCACCATCACCTTCATGCACTTCACTTGCTCTTGATCTTCATATCAGCCTAACCTATCCGCGGATTGTCAATTACGAGGTGGAGCTCCTCATGTTGGTACTCACCATTGTATTAGAGTGACACCAAATTTGGCACTGTTGCCGGGGAAGAGCTCTAGGTTGAGCGTCTGATGGTAAGTGTGTTGGAGAAAATCATTGGAACGTAAAATTTCTTTTTTCTTTGTTGCTTGTAGTTAGTTTTTACACACTTTTACTCCAGTTTTCTTCTAGTTTCATTCCCCTCCATCATCTCAAACTCCAAAAAATCACCAAAATTTTTTCATATTCCCTCTTTCTCTTCTCTTTCTGTTAGACTCAAGATATAACTGGCAGGAGATGGTTGAACCACACCCTAAGAGGGAGGATTAGGAAGTAATCCTCAACCATGGCTTTTGGGGCAAGTGGTTAGCCCATCATACTCCTAGCTGGTAGGTCGTGAGTTCAAATCCATGAAAGGTCATAAGATATCATTCATTTACATCATAAATGTAGTTGGAGCATTTGTCAAACCAAAGGGCATGAACAAATACTCATAATGACCAAAACGGGTCCTGAAAGTTGTTTTATGTAAATCCAGAGAAGACACAATTGTTTCTTCCGAGGATAGAGTATCTAGGGCATGTGATTTCAGCCGATGGGGTTCAGATGGATCCCAAGATGGTATCAGTCATTTTAGCATGGCCTACTCCTCAGGATGAGGGGCAGTTACGGTCATTCTTAGGACTTTTCGATTTCTATCGAAAATTCATCTCTTCATATTCGTCAATAGCAGCACCTATGACGAACTTGCTTCAAGGAAAAATTCCATTTGCATGGAAGCAAGAGCAGCAAGAGACTTTTGATACTCTGAAACCAGCTATTTCCGAGGCTCCTATACTCAAAGTGGTGGATCCTCAAAAACCATTTGAGATAGAAATGGATGCTAGCGGCATAGCCATAGGAGCAGTCTTGAGTCTAACACTTTACCTCATTTATGTGTGTGCGAGAGTGAGAGAGAGATTTTGGAGGTGTTTGTTCGTGTTTTTTGGTGCACTAATCTTGTAGGGCAGCTTTTGGACACCATGGATTCGCAGGAAACATAGGTAAAAACTTCATTTTTCTCTCAAAAATTGCCGTTGAAGCTGACCATCACGACTATCAGACCAAGGTATGTATTTGGGTGAACTTTTTGCATGAAGGAGGAGCCTAGGTAAGCGCTTACACAGATCCATCACTAGTTTTGTGAAATTACATGATTTTTTGACCATCGCAATGATGACACATCATCGTGACTGTGTCTGACCATCACAATGGTCACTAACCATCGTGGCGATTGGCTCATGCCATTGCAATTGTGTCACACCATCATGACGGTGGCACACCATCATGATGGTGCTTGACAGTCATGATCCTGAATGACCACCATGGTCTGATCATCGTCATGTGACCATTGTGACTTGACCATCATGACTATCATTCATCATTGTAGCTAGAACGTCGTGACTTGACAATCGCAACTGTCATTGAGCATCGTAGCTTGACCGTTGTGACTTGATCGTCGCGATCCTGACTGACTGTTGTGACTTGACCATCATGACTGTGACTCATCACCATGGTCCTGATCATTGTAGCCTAATCATCGTGGCCTCTTACCATCATGGGTGTCACACCATCGTGACAGTGACACATCATCATGATTGTGTCTGACCATCGCAACTGTCAAGCAAAATGCCAAAATTAGGGTTTTCCAAATATTTTCAAATTTTTGGGGGTATTTTTCGGCCATTAATTGAACTCGTGTGTGTGGCATACGGAAAAGGGAGAAGGTGACAAGTACCTCAAGCTCTTGGGCAAAACAAGAACACCCGCTTCAAAAGTCCTAGAGAACATTGTAAGTGGAATTTCCATTTTTCAGTTGGTGATTTCTTTGAGTAAATCTGCTTTGTGATAATCGGAGTGTTTAAGGACTCCTAGAATAGCAAGGGTTTGCTCCAAGATACTAGGTGATAAGTGCTTGATGAGAGAGAGAGCAAGTGGGTGTAGGGATCAAGCCCAAAGGAATTGTGTGATTTGATTACACATCGCTCAAATGAATTAAAATTGAACATATTAAAATGATTCCTTGCAATAAACTTGAAAAAGAAAAGAACCTCTAAAGAAAACACTAAAAGAACTAAGTGATAACCTATTCAGAAGGGTGAGCGTGATAAGGTGAAATAAGGATTAATGAACTTGAGATGTGGGAAATACTTAGGGAAAAGTGATAAGCAGAGTGTTCGATCTTCTGAGGCTAGCATGAGAACTATACCAGGATCATGGGCCCAACAGCTAGGTAGTTATCCTTATGAGGTTAGTTCAGACACGAGTGACTCGAATATGTCTTTCAATACAAGGAGACCATGGGTTTTGTTTAATGTGGCCCATCTAGAAAGGATAGAGGGACCCTACAAGACTCAACTGCAGTACATCCGTATGAATAGATTGGGTGCCCAAGTATATGAAGATGGCCTTCACAAGTTGGTAATTCAATTACATAACCCTAATCAACCTATAGGATTAGAACATCCAGCCATGAATTTTGAAAACAAGGCTTACATAGACAAAGAAGGGACCATGCACATCGTCACGATTAAGGCCGACTCAACAAATGAACTAGGTGAAACGGTAGAAACTAAAGACCTAGGAGTGGAAGGACAAGGGAAAAAAATTGAAAAACCTAGAACACTGAGAGGAAAATATGTGCTAACAAGAATGTTAACTCCTAAGTGGATGCCCTAGGACAATAGGAGCATAGAACTGTTTTGGAACAAAGAGACCGATGAAGCTTTTTGGAGATATAGGCCAGAGCACCCTACTATTGTAGGAGCAAACGTGATTTATGAACTAAAGGACCCAGAGGTTCCATTGAAAGTAGTATACTTAGATGACACCTCAGAATGAGTGTATAAGGTCACAAAACATGGACATCATGCATATGCTTGGGGAGGAGAATTAGTTTTTCCACTACTAAGATCACAGGTATCTAAGGAGAGTTTGGGTATCAGCACATCTCAAGGACATAGAGAGAAGAACAAGGAGGGAGGGAACAGTAGTTTCATCCATCGTGCAGGAAGGGAAAGGGCCTCCTACCAAAGGTGGGATTGCTGAAAGAACGAATTAGGGATCATAGAGCTCACAGGGGTGGGGACGAATTTTCCCTACCTAGACCTAGAGACCACCCTAGAACTTTGAGGCCTACTCAACTAGTGAAGGCTATGAAGAGTTGATTTGATAGATCTGGAGATCCCTATGAGCATGTAGCAGAATTCAAACAGGTGTTGCAGGCTGAACCAGTCGAAGACATGTTCACACAATTTAATGCCTTTGGCCTCACTCTAAAGGGTGATGTGTTGGATTGGTTTCAACCATTGCACTAGCACCAATTTAGAGATATTCACTACATGATGGAGTCCTTCATTATGGACTTTTCCAAGAATGGAATCAGACACAACATGTCTTCATTAATACACCCATTCAAACAAACCCCCCAAGAGATAATGAGGATGGCCGATCAAAGATTCAGACGTTACATAGAGAGATGCCCCCCATTGGAAGTACCTACTCCAGCCAAACTCATAGCTTTGTTCATAGATGGCCTATTGAGTGCCAAGCTTAGGTCATACGTATTCCTGGAGGAGCCAAGAACCTTGAATCAATGTACGTATCTCTGTAGACATAGAAGATAACTTAGGAGAAGAGCTAGAACTTCCCAAGGCTCACAAAGATTCAGATAGTACTACAGAGACCTCATCCGATGTTTGAAATAAATAGAGGACCTAACGGAATAAGTGGCCAAATGATTGGGAGTCTCTAACAAACCATGCATCAAATTAGCCCCCCCTCGAAGGTGTTAGACTTGTGGAAGTGACCATATGGCAAATATATGCCCACATGCAATGCAACCCATAGGAAACGCCAATGGAGTGTATTGTACCATAGAGCATAGGTACACTAACCATATGGTTCAAGATTGCCCATATGATAAATAGGTGGTCAGGCAGGGTTACCCTAAGCAATATCAGCCAGGTAGATACCAAGGGCAGTACCAGCCACAGCAATACTAGCGTGCCCCCCCCTCACTATCAAGTTCCTTATCTAACACGGCCTAGACCTCAACTTGTCCTAGGAAAACAACCTCCACCCCCTGCTAATGTTAGCAAAATTGGGAACTGGATTACGCTCAGGTCATGTATACAAACACCAACCCAAGACCACAAGCTAGACAAGTAAGACCCCAGGAACCCAAAGGACCATGTTTTAAATGCCAAGGAGACCACTTCATACCTGATTGTCCACACAATGCAACTGCAGTGCAGTCATAATATTTCAATATTCAAGGCTTTTGTCCCAAATGTGGAAAAGATCACTTCATAAGAGATTTCCCTAAGAACCCTGTTAATACCTCCACCAAAGTCACCCCCATCAACATGATAGGAATTGTGCAACACATCGAAGGTTCCATACCCTAGTACATACCCATCCAAGCGGTAACTAGAGCCTAGGCACAAAGGCAAATGCAACCAGAAACCCTCAAAAAAATAGCTGAAGCCAACGAAGTAGGAGAATCAATATGAAAGAAAATGAGAACCTTGAAAGATTCACCAGAGCGACATAAGAGAAAATGGAGAAAAAATATCAATGAGTTAGTGGCAAGCCTAAGGGAAACCAGAGCTAAAACCTTAGAAATGGCATCACAGGAGGCTAAACCCCAGGTGGTGACCTCGAAACCAAGATCAGTACTAGCAGACCCCACCCCCAAAAACCTTGACATGATGTTCAAAGCTTATCAAGCTAGAATACAAGAAGGACCACATGTAGGAGAATATAGCAAGAACTACCCTAGAGTCCACTTAGAAATAGAGAGAACCAAAATGTGCATGAAAATGGTAGAGTTAGCCCAGGCAATGTTTGAAGCATCAGAGTACCTCAATTGGGAAGTTATGGCCAGGCATGAGCTACATTTTCAAGGATTACTAGAAAGACTAGGCCAAATACATCAAACACAACAAAAGTCAACTCTAGCACACAAAGTAGCCCAGAGAAACATATGAAGACCACTCTACTCGAAAGGACTTGGTCATACTTAGAAAATTATCAAACGGGCTACATGGATTCACATGCCATCTTAAGAGAGATTCAAGAAGAAAGATGGAGGCAGGAACAAGAATCACAACCACCTATACTTGAGATTGTGGAGTTAGGAGAACAGTTCCCTACAGATATCCCATCTATTTATGGAGATCAAGTGGACGATTGGCCTAGTGAGCATACTAGTTTTGAATCTAACTCTTTGCAAGAATCACCTCACTTCATGGGACCTTGGGAAGACCGATCAATTCAGGTGAAAGCCCCCACTATTCTAGTAAGGGGAGAGAACTCAGTTCTTCCTAGGAACACAAAGGCCATCATGACACCAAAGTTCAATGCCATTTGACTCTAGAAGAGCTATTGAAGATCAAACCAGAACTATGGAAACATGTAGCAAATCAGTTCCCAGAGATAGCTATAACTTCCTCTGGACCAATTGTACAAGGAAAGGTACTTGAAATACCCCTAGAAAAAGTGGGAGATGCAAGTGAAGGAGAGGAAGGTAACACTTATTTGCCCATTACTTACAAAGGGTACACTACCAAAGCCATCCTAAACATAGGTGCAGGAGTAGCTATCGTGACCACTTCTTTGTGGAAGTGTTGGGGAAAACCAGCCCTTAAGCCTACTAGGATGAAGTTTCAGATGGCAGACGGACATATAGAAAGACCCTTAGGACTATTGGAAGGAATTACCCTATCCACTTGCGGAATAGAATTTGATCATACCTTTGCGATATGTGATTTTGGGAAGAATCAAGCATATGAGATGCTTTTAGGTAGGCCTTTCATGCGACAATTACAAGTAGTACAAGATTGGGGAACCAACTCTTTGTACTTACAACACCTAGGAGTGACCTGCACAGAACTGAACCTCACAGACTATTCACATAGGGATGTACCACCCTTGCAATGGAATATTGTACATAGGAACGAAGATGAGAAGGAATCGGTACATTCCTTAACGTCAGATCCATCATGGCTGCATGCGGATACATACCTTTGGATGTGTAAAATTGCAACAAAGGAAGAGCAACGAGCGATAGCAAGAATGTGAGGAATAGGACACGCCTCTAGACCCATTGAGGACCCAGCGTATGTGCCAGTAGTGTTCCCAGACGAGGAATTCAAACCCCATGGCTGGGCAAAGATTCTTGCAACCATGGATATAGCAATTAATGAAGAACAATGGAACCCCCATTGTGATGAAGATGGCTATGATATATCCATCTTCACTATAAACCTTGTAGGGGAAGGAATAGAAGAGGATAAACTTGAAGGTGAGATCTTGAAAAGGGGTAAGCAAATGCATGAGGAAGAATGGGAAGTAGAAGAGGAGTTTCTAGGTTGGGTAGAAGCCATGTCCCTAGACCTCACCAACCCAAATGTTCATCGAAAGAGGAGTTTCTAGGTTGGGTAGAAGCCATGTCCCTAGACCTCACCAACCCTAGGAAGGAAAAGAATAATTCAAGTCCTAGTCAATGAAATCAAAAGATAAGGAAGGAGAAAAACGTGAAACCAAAGGAAGAAGAAGAACCATTGATGGAAGCACCATAAAATTTTAGAAAATATGCAGTGGAAGAATGAAAAACCATGATAAGAATGCCAAAGAGAGACAAAAATTCGGGAGAAGATTATGATAATAAGGAGATCACAAAGAAAGTTGTAGTAGCAATCATGGGTGGAGAAGAACGATGCACGTACATAGAACATGATTTGACTGACAAAGAGGAAGAAAGTTTGATTGCTCTACTGAAAAGGTATAGGGATGTGTTTGCATGGAGTTACAAGGACTTGAAACGGGTAGATCCAAATATATGTTCCCATAGGATCTGCTGAGGCAAAACCCAGCAAGCAAAAGCCCTATACGTATAATGACAACTATGCATTAAAGATCAAGGAAGAAATAGATGGTCTCTCTCGCGATACCACTTACAACAGTTTTCACTAAATCAAAGATTTCTCCCAGCTCCAAACTCCGAATATGGCCAATAGCGGGTTCATTTCGAACTTCTCGATGAGACGCATCTATTGGAGGTGGATTCTGACAACCATGCTTCAAGTTATGACCAAAACAGTGAGCGGCAGGAAGCACACACACTTACTCCACAACTCGTACTAGCTCACACACACACTACAGTAGCTCAAAAACAGTGGGGAGGGGTAGACAACAGTCCTACACACACATTCTAAGCATTATACAGACACCAAAGATCATAGAGAAGGTAGAAATCTGCAAGAAAGAAGCAAATTCGAAATTCTCAAGCTCTTCTCCTTCACAATGGCAAAAAAAGTCTTTACAAAGAGTCATCAAGTGACTTATATACGTGTGCCCTAAAAATGGTCCTTTCACATAAGAGACCGACACTTTATTAACTAATCTCTATTTTCCTACTATTTTACAAGAAATATGTTACAATGATTTGGGATTATGCATCTAGAGGACTCCTCTAGTGCATTTACATGGCTTGAGGGAATTTCCTAAGACTTTGAAGAAGAAAAATATGCCCATTAATTTGAAAATTTTGGGGCTCCTCTTTTGTGCCTCTTTGCTCTGCAACACTCTCCCATGGTCGAAGAAGCGATAAGGACTGTTAGAGAATTTGTTATTTTATCCGAGCTATGTCCTTTGCTTCTGTTCGCCCCTTGGTATTCCTTATATGAACCCGGTGGTGAACATGTCATCAAACGTTTGCTTGTAACAAGCAGGGAGATATCTTATTCATGCATGCCATGCATAAGCCACTCTAATACTCGGGGTCGTGCTCATATCATAAATTAAATCATAATTACCGTTGATGAAGCCCGGAATTGGCGGCTGAATATTACGTACATTTCGGAAGGTCTTTAACACCACTTGCATCATGTCTAGTATCTTGAGCATCAGCAGCGACGTCAGGCATGGGGTGGAGGCGTGGCATCCAATGTCTGATGGTAGCCATCATGTAAGCTACAGTAGGTGTGCCGGTTGGGGGTGCAATGGCGGGGTAATTGAGCCATTCTTTGCAATTGGCATTATTCTTAACTTTGATGGCAAATGCCTTCCATGATATTCTCCATTGCACTGGCCCGTAGCAATTGTTATACTTCAAGTGCATGGGCGTGTGATCCCATGTTTGTAGCATCTCTGGATAGGTTTCCAGTAACTTTTGCCTCCAGATTGGTTGGAATATGTTCCCTTTGTGGGCGTCCTCTGGAATGTCCTCAAGTTCAAACTGGGTAGCAAAAGTAGGGTACTTGTTGGTTTTGTGTTTGATCTCGGCGTTGTAGTCTGCCAACAGTACAACGTTGGGGTGCCTCCAGTAGTGTTTGGTGAGCCTGCTCAAGCGTTGTATAACGTTGATTCACATCTACATTTTCCTCTTCAAGAATTGTAAGTTGCCTTTGTAAGTTCTGGTGATTTGTTGTTAGTTGTTGATACCGGTCGTCAAGAGCTCTGTACTCATTCTGAAGCTGATATACACATTGATTTAATGCTAGAAATATACTATTTACATTAAATGATGCAGGGAGAGGTGAAGATGCAGGGGGAATGGGGGCGGGAAAGGGAGTCGTGAATGATGTGGATGCAAGTGGAGATGTGGGTGGAGGGGGTATGGGAGACGGAGGTTGCATGGGGGGAGGGAGCGGTGCAGTGGCAGGAGATGTTTCCATAGTGTCAAATGTTTGAGTGACCGTGTAAATGGGGATCGTGGGTGGGGTGGAAGTGACATTAGTGAAGAGAGTGGTGAAAGTGGGCATGGTGACTCCCCCGAATTGGATTCCCGGAGAGAGTGGAATTCCCATGACGATTGTGGTGGTAGTGGACATGGTGGTGATAGTGTCATGTGGTGGAGCGAGTTGTGTAGTGAGAGGTGGGGAGGGTGGTGACAGTGGTGCTTCCTGATGTTCGTCTGCTTGCGTGGTATCTCCTGGTGCTGATACGTTGATATGAATTTGTTTCCCGGACCTCATGGGACGGGCGGGAACTCTTTTCTCAAATCGGTGAATGTAGGCCATTGCCTCATGAATGGCCTCATCCAATCCTACTGCATCGGCGTGTAGGTTTATGGACTCAATGAACATATCATCCACGCCTTCCTCCGCCAGCAATTGGTTCATGAGTTTCTTGCCTGCTTCAAGTGACATTTTATGTTGTTCTTGAACTAGCTGCATGGTTCGATATAGTCTTTTTATTTGTGCCGAATACGCGGGGGCACTTGCTAACTCTGAAAGTTCATCATACTCTTGTTCTTCGTAGGCTTCTTCCTCTTGTTCGGTCTCTTGTTCATCAACGTCGACTTCTACAACTTGCGGTTGGGTGGGGGCTGACGTTGTTGTATGGGTTTGTGGTTCCTGAGATCGCTCTGTTTCTGTTTCGAGATTAGAGTCGTAGATTAGCCTAGCCACTTCTTCATCAGTGAGATCATTGAGAGTAAAGCCCTGTGGAAATTCCAAGTCCGATGGGACGGGTGGAAACACCAGATTGGGTCCCTCTGTACTTGGTCTTGGTAGCCGAATGGTGAATGGTCTAATGCGTCATGTTTGGGGAGGGGTAATTTCTGGTGTAGTGGTGGCTCCCCTTGGTTGAGCGCAGGGTAATTGGACTCCCCCTCTCATCTTCTTTGATGGAGGACCTGCCGCTGATAGCCTTCTCTGGAATTCCTGGGCCCAGGACCATACGAGTGCCCGCTGAATAGGCACGTCATAGTCTAGACATCGATAGATTATCTTGGTCAGAGCACAACACCCGTGGAGCACATTTTTCTGCTTCTTGTTCCACCGTTGATGGGCTAGGTGAATCTGATCTATGATCCAATGTGGTACGTTGATAGGGAGGTTTTCTGTCTCTGCCAAATACAAGCTAAACCATATCTTCTTTGGGGGCATGGTGAATCTTTCTTGGGCGGGGAAAGCAAAATGCTGCATGAAGGTCCGTAGGTGAAGAGCGATGGTCGGTGTCATTGCTACCATATCCTTCAGCTTATTGAGATCTTTATGTTTCATTCTGCCTGGAACCATTGTTTCCTTTTCAGTAGGAATGTGCATACCATACATGCCCAATGCTTCTCGTACCAGATTGAGGGTTAGTTTGAATCTTTTAAGTTTGTGGCCCGGCAATAGTGAGGGTAACACAAAAGTGCTATTGCCTCCCTTGGCCCTGCTAGGAGTGATGGTACTGATAAGATAAGAACAACGTAAGAAATCTGGCTTCGGTAAGTGGGCCCTGAAATAACTGTCCAGGCCAGCTTTGGTCCATACTGAACGCATGACTTCGGCATTCTGATAGCTCTCAAATTCGCGCGTGAAAAAATGGTAGCGTCCCCATTTACCATTAAACTCCAATTCAGCTTCCCAAAAATAGGTTCCATCACCCAATGGTCCTGCAACATCACTGAACCAATGAGCGTGTTTGCCTACTTGAGAGGTGTGCCCCTGGGGAGGATCCTGAACTGGGAGTACATGCACAGCTTGAAGTTCTTGCGGTCTTTCGATGAGATGTGGTTCGAGGAGGAGTGTTTCTATATCCACAATTTGTGCGCTGGATCCGGCGTGAGAACTGGCACCTGCGGCTTCTGCCATGGCCCTGCTTGCTTGTTGGTTCTGTGAGAATATAGAACCATGTGTTAACATCGTAATGGACAGAATAAACCCGTTGTTGTCCCCGTTACAACATTAACAAGAGGTAGATGATGAGTCAGTGGTTAGTGAGTGCACGATGACAGTGCGTGTAGTTAATGCCTGGATCGTCCTAGGAGCTAGATGGAAGGATGCACTGTCTGACTAATGTAGTTAGTAAGTGGAGATGAATTCACAGATTGGGGTCGGGGGGTTTATTACAAGTCTTAGGTTGCCAAACACCATGGATGGCTTTTGGTCTTGGTTTTGTGGAGATTCGGGAGGGTTGCATGAGTAATTCTGCTGGGAGGTGTTGTGTCATTGGGACCCATTTACAAGTGAGTCTGTACGTGCTTCTAGGTGGCAGTGTGTTCGAGTGTATCAGACAAGAGTGGGTGGCGGCTGCTTGAGCACGTGAACCCTGTCGTGTATGATGTAAATTGTGTGGGGTTAGTTGAGCCCGCAAGCAAGCCTTAGGCACCCAAATTTGTCTTGATTGTGGGTCGGCCTTCATCGACTTCTTGGGTACCCAAATGGATTTCACTTTCTCAACAGAGGTTTTAGGAGTCCTCTTATTAGCATCAAGTCGTTGATTACTAATAGGAAGTTGAGACCGTTGTTGCGACTTAGTTACGGCCGACAGCTCGTCTTTCCGCACCCACATTTGTTTCATCAGCTGAGTTGTTCTGCTTCGCGCGTTCTTTTGGTCTCTCGCCTGGAGAGTCTTCAGTGATTGATCTGCCCTTAGTTGCTGCCTCCTTCTGGCCTTTGGAAAAGAAGGGAGTTCCATTGTGGTTCTGACTCCTTCTTTGAGATCTTCGTTCTTCTGTATCACATAGCCTTGGACAAGAACAGCATGGTCAACTTCATGTGTACCCCTGGAGGGACCAGGAGTCTGTGCCTTTTTAGTTCCTTGAGTGCTCCATTATTTAACTCAATTGTAACTCTAGTTTGATTCACCCATACCTGAAGAAGTCCACTTCTTAGGTTTAAGTTGACTGCTTGGTCATAGATCCAGTCTTGACCCAAGACAAGGGGTTCAATGAGGTCCTCATCTTGACACACTAGTACTTTAACTGTCATTGCCTCATCATGAATATAGAGGGGAAGTTCCACCTCGCCCATTGTTGAAGCTCAAAGTCAAGGACAAATCATGGAAGCACATCAAAAGGTGGACATACAAGGAAAGGGAGCAAGTAGGGAGCTCCAAGAAATGTATGTCAAATTTTCAGAAGAATCCCCTACAAAAATAGTGATTTTCATCACTAAAAACCATTGTAAATACCATTATCTATTTTTAGTAACTCCATTTTGTTCAAGCCGAGGAGTCCTCGAGCTTGAGGAGTATTAGAAGTACCATCGTACCAATTTTCATAATTTTTAGACTTCGTTTGAGCCCTCAAATAAGCCCTGGAACCTAATTTTTAACTAGGCCGGACACTAGGTCTGGACAGGGCCAAAACTAGTCAAAAAACTATAAAAAGAGCTAGAGAGCTCATTTTTGAGGTTAGCTTGTTAGAGAATAGAACTTTTGTAAGAGAACTCTTTTGCAATCTAAGCTTTCCATTGTTCCTCTCTTTGATCTTACTTTGTGCGCGTGTGTGTGTATGTGTGTGCATGTTTGTGTGCTTTCACTCACGCACTTGTGCCTTCACTTGCTCGTGGTCTTCATACCGGTCCTCACGTCTCCGCGGATTGATATGTAAAGGAGGTGGTGCTTACGCTTGAGCTACACCAAATTTTGGCGCCGTTGCCGGGGAGAGTGCTTCGAAGACGAGCGTTGTGATGGTAAGATCGTAGATTTGCGACGTTGGAAGGTAAAAAAACTGTCATTTCAGTTCATTTTCTGTTTTTTCCTCTTCATCTTCATCATCATCATCATCTCCACCTTCTTCCATCTTCTTCTTCATAGAAATTTCTTGTTTTTTAGTGCATTTTCACCATTTTCATACCATTTTTCATGCATTATTGTGTGGGAAGGAGTTAGGAGGTGCAAGGGAGAGCAAGCGCTGTGTTTTTTTCATGATTTTCTGCTCATACGGAGCTCGCCATAGCCGGCGCTCATAAATTTGAATTTCCCGCCAAAAAACGCGATTCTGTGATGAAAATCGCGATTCTGTGAAAATTCAAAATTTTTTGAAAAATCACAATTGTCAGTTTTCCCGCCTAAAAGTTGGTTGAAAAGAATCGCGATTCTGTGTTTTTTCTCAAAAAAACACGATTCTCTGCTCAAAATCGCGATTTTCAAAAAACACGATTCTCTGCTCAAAATCGCGATTTTCAAAAAACACGATTCTCTGCTCAAAATCGCGATTCTCACCAATCACGATTTTCAGCAAAAAACACGATTTTGTGAAAAACACGACTTTCTGCTCAAAATCGCGATTCTCACAAATCACGATTTTCAGCGAAAAATACGATTTTGAGAAAAACACGATTCTCTATGACAAAATCGCGATTTTCATGCCAAAAACACGATTTTGTGAAAAAGGCGATTCTGTGAAAACACGAATTTTTGCTCAAATTTTTGCTCAAAATCGCGATTTTCAAAAACACGATTTTGTGCTCAACATCGCGATTTTCATGTCAAAAACACGATTCTGAGAAAACACGATTTTCAGTCAAAAACAGGATTTTGTGAATCACGATTCTCTGAGTCAAAATCGCGATTCTCTAAAACACGATTTTGTGATCAACATCGCGATTTTCAAATCACGATTTTGTGATCAACATCGCGATTTTCAAATCACGATTTTCTGCTCAAAATCGCGATTTTCATAAACACGATTTTGTGATCAACATCGCGATTTTCATGTCAAAACACACGATTTTCAGAAACACGATTTTGTGATCAACATCGCGATTTTCAAATCACGATTTTGTGATCAACATCGCGATTTTCAAATCACGATTTTCTGCTCAAAATCGCGATTTTCATAAACACGATTTTGTGATCAACATCGAGATTTTCATGTCAAAAAACACGATTTTCAGAAAGTTCACAAAATCGCGATTTTCTCCAAAGGTCCTGTTTGCCTGTTTTGACCCCCAGGAGCCTGATTTGACATAACTTTCTCATCCAAAGTCCATTTTTTGAGCTCTATAGCTTGTTGATTTTGAGATAGGATAATTTGAAGTTGACCCTCAGGTGGGACTAGGGAACCAAGGGGGCTCTAAAGAATTTTGAACCATACCAAAGGGAAAATTTGGACTCTTGACTAAAGCTTATGAACCTGAGATCTGGTAGACACTTAGGCAAGGATAAACAAAGCATTAGATCTTCTGAGGCTAGTGTCAACCATACATCCAAGTCTTGGACACAACAACTAAGTGGTGATCTTTTACTAAGTTCAGACACAAGTGATTCAGAAATGTCTTTTAGCATGGGAAAACCTGCAGGTGGCTCAGGGACTGCCCATCTACAAACACCGGAAGGTCCCTATAAGACACAGTTGGAATATATTCGGACCAACCAATTAGGTGCTCGCATCTATGAGGATGGTCTGAGGCGATCAGTGGTCCAACTCAAAAATCCAGATCAATCCTTTGGACTTGAACACCCGATGGTCAAGTTCGAAGAGGGTTCATACATTGATAAGGAAGGAACCATGTATGTGGTTACCAACCAACCAGATAGGACCGATGAGTTTGGAAATATCATTCATGAGAATGAGATAGGAGACCTAGAACAAGGAAATATAGGACAAGGACCCCAGACTCCTAGAGGCAAGTCAGTTTTGACCCGAGTGATCACTCCAGACTGGATCCCTCAAGACAACAAAAGCATAGAACTATTTTTGAATAGAGAAACAGAGGAAGCCTTTTGGAGATTCAAGCGAGAACAACCTAGCCAATTGGGCATAGTCATCATCTACGAGTTCAAGGATCCAGAGATACTAGGCAAAGTTGTCTACCTAGATAACACGTCAGAGAAAATTTTCTTGGTAACAAAACATGATAGACATGCATATACTTGGAAGAATAAATTGATTTTCCCTCCACCAAGATCCAATGTTTCCCACGGCCTCCAAGGAGTAGGGTCATCCCAAGCTCAGGAAGCCCAGAGAGAAAGAACTAGAGAGAGACCGGAGGTAAGTTTTGCACACACAGTGGGCAGGAATAGGTCAGGATTTGAAAATGAAAGACTTGAAAGAGAGAGATATCAAGCACATAGGCAACAAAGAAATGAACATGGATTTCCATTGCCTAGAACCCGAGAGCACCCAAGAACCCTCAGACCCACTCAAGTGATCAAGGCAATGAAGAATTATTTTGACGGGTCAGGAGATCCTTATGATCATGTGGCTGAGTTCAAACAAGTGTTAAGAGCTGAACAGGTTGAGGATTTGTTCACCCAGTACGAGGCATTTGGTCTGACTCTTAAGGGCACTGCCTTAGCTTGGTTTCAACCATTGAGTAGTCGCAACTATCGCAATATAGGTCAACTGCTAGATGAATTCATTGTAGAATTTTCCAAGAGTGGTATCAGGCATAACACATCATCCTTGATCCACAGCTTCAAGCAGACTCCCCAAGAAACAGTGCGACTAGCAGGTAGAAGATTCAGACAGTATCTAGAAAGATGCCCTGCTCTAGAGTTACCCACTCCGGCCAAACAAGTGGCTTTGTTCTTAGATGGCTTACTGAGCACCAAGTTAAGATCATATGTGTACTTGAAATATCCTAGATCCATAGAAGAGTGTGTGCGGACGTGCATAGACATAGAAGATAACTTGGGTGAGGAGTTAGGATTGTCCAAACTCTACAAAGATTCGGATAGTTCTACTAGTCATACTTCAAAGATCTCCACAGAAATAGAAGAGATAGCTGAGCAAGTTGCCAAGAAGCTGGGAGTCCAAAATAAACAAACACAGAGAGTCACTCCAGTGAATCGGTGTTATACTTGTGGGGGCGACCACATGGCTAATGTATGCCCAATGCAAAACCAAAACATTAGAGAAAGGAATGCTCCATATTGCACTATTGAGAGAAAATACACAAACCACACGACTCAAGATTGTCCCTACAATAGGCAGGCTGTTAGATAGAATTATCAGCAATCTTACCCACAAGGTAGGTATCAGAACCAATACCAACAGCCATATTATAGACCACAACAGCAATATCAGGTACCATATAGGCCACAACCTGTCTTGGGAAACCAACCACCAACTCCAGCCAACGTGATTCCAGTCAAATATGTTGTGGGAGAAGAAAATCCAAATAGAGCATTGGTGCCACTAACCCCATTGATACCAGATAATGACTCTCATGCTCATTGTTCAGACTACTCCCATGAAGGTAGTCCACATGCTTATTACACAGAGTCACCTGAACATAGTGAGATTTACTCGTATCAATATGAGGCACCACCTATGGAGCAAAATTGGGAGCCAGAATACTCCAATGTCATGTACACACATCCTAACCCTAGGCCCCAGTTGAGACAAATGAGACCACAAGCCCCTAGGGGATCTTGTTTCAGATGTCATGGTGACCAGTTCATTCGTGACTGTCCCCACCCACCATCTCCGAGTCAAGGACAGGCTATCACAATACAGGCTTTTTGTCCTGATTGTGGCAAAGACCATCTCCCCAGAGATTGTCCAAGAAACCCCTCCAGTGCACCCAAGATTACACCCATTAATGTGGTAGGCTTAGTGGCAGATTCAAGTTCAAGTAGTAGCAATGTGGCTCCTATACAAGCTGTCACTAGAGCACAAGCCTTAAAACAGGATAAACCAACAGAACAATCAGAGTCGAGTGAATCAGGAGAGCCTAGTAAGAGGAAAACAAGAACATGGAAGGATACCAGAGAGAAGGCCAATCGCAAGTGGAATAAAAAGTTATCGGAACTAGAAGAAAGCTTAAAAGAAGCGAAAACAAAAATAGAAGACATTGCATCTCAAAGTCCCTCGCATGCCGAAACTCCATCCACTCCACCTCATCCCACCCCACCACCCA
Source organism: Ceratopteris richardii (assembly GCA_020310875.1). NCBI lineage: Eukaryota > Viridiplantae > Streptophyta > Polypodiopsida > Polypodiales > Pteridaceae > Ceratopteris > Ceratopteris richardii. Next base: position 71,469,779 of record CM035438.1, on the reverse strand, counting down.
TTGTAAATAGACCACAACCAGGGTCTGTTCTTGCAAATCCAACCCCAGAAGGCTTGGACATGATGTTCAAGGCCTACCAGGCTCGACTTCAAGAAGGGCCTACAGCGGCAAACCTAGACAAGAGTTACCCTAGAGCGGACTTAGAGATTGAACGGATGAAAATGTGCATGAAAATGATAGAACAAGCTCAAGCTATACTTGAGACTAGTCAAAAGTTCAATCAGACAAACTCTGTCAAAGGGGATTTGCATTTCCAGGGCTTACTAGAACGATTAGAGAAGTTGGTAAACAAACCACAAGTTTCTTTACCTCCTCAGGCTCAACCAGTTATTGAAAGAGGAAGCTCACCACCAATGGGAGCTTATGTTCCTAATTTCACGGATCCAGGAATACCTCCTTCAATTCAACAGTACTCTCAAGAATTCTTGCGGGAAATACAAGAAGAGAAATGGGCCAAGGAGAAGGGTAATTCCCCTCCTATTCCTGAGATTGATGATCTTCATGATCAATTTCCCCAAGACATTCCATCTATTTACGGAGATGAAGCAGAACAACAAGAAGACGAAAGGTTAGATTTTGAATCTAATACCTTAGAAGAACTGCCTCAATTTCCAGGCCCATGGGAATCTGAATCTCTCCAGATTAGAGCTCCCACAATACTAGTAAGAAATGAAGACTCAGTGGTTCCAAGGAACACGGATGTCGTGAAGAACACTAAGGTTCAGTGTCATCTCACTGTAGAAGAGCTGCTCAAAGTAAAACCTGAGCTTTGGAATCATGTGAAGGATCAGGTTCCAGAACTTGATTCCAACATGCCAAAAGCAGGCTCCAAGCAAAGGGTACTAGAGATACCTCTAGACAAAATAGGGGACATGTGTGAGGGTGAAGAAGGTAATACTTATCTTCCAATCACCTACCAAGGTTACACAACAAAAGCAATCATAGATTCAGGTGCTGGTGTTGCTATTGCGACCACCTCCTTGTGGAAGCAATGGGGCAAGCCCACATTAAAACCAACTAGAATGAAGCTTCAAATGGCTGATGGTCATTTTGAAAGACCTCTAGGATTGCTAGAAGGGATCACTCTAACCACTTGTGGTGTAGAGTTTGAGCACACATTTGCTATATGTGACTTTGAGAAAAATAATGTCTATGAGATGATCCTAGGAAGACCCTTCCTACGACAATTGCAAATAGTACAGGATTGGGGAACTAACTCCTTGTACTTACAGCACTTAGGGGTCACCACCAAGGTCAATTTGAAGGATTACACCTTCAGAGATGTACCACCCCTACAATGGAATTCTATCCACAAAGCGAAAGAAGATTCCATCTCTGTGCATTCTGAAAGTTCACCTGATCCATCATGGCTGCATGAAGATACTCATTTGTGGATGTGCAAGGTCGCAAAGGAAGAGGAAAAACGTTTAAAGGCAAGAGAAGAAGGAACTTCGCTAGGAGATAGACCAGTTAGAGACCCAGCCTACACACCGATGATCTTTCCAGGTGAGGAGTTTGAGCCTCATGGCTGGCCAGAAATCTTAGCCACCATGGACATTGCTGTCAATGAGGAACAGTGGACACCTCATTGTGATGAGGAGGGTTATGATATCTCAGTTTTCATGTGTCAACCCTTGCTAGAAGAATGTGACCCTAGTGATGTCTTAGAAGAAGAAGAGAATGATGATGATCTGGAGTCTATTGTGATGGATAGTTGCTTTAACTCAGAGCAACACTATCTAGAAGATATAGGAGTGTTCACCCAAAGAAGAAGAACCTCTCACAAGTATTAAAACAGTAAACTCAAAGGATGGAAGTGAGAGTAGTCAAAAGAAAAAGAAAAGAAAAGCAGTGAAACAAGAAGAGGAGGAATCATTGTTTGAAGTACCAGAAAACTTCAAGAAATATGAAGTTGACGACCGCAAAATTTTGGTACGAATGCCTAAGAGAGAGGCCATCATAGGAGAATCATATGATAATAAAGAAAAGACCAAGAAGATTGTAGTGACCATTGAAGAGAACGAAGAGAGATGCACATATATAGGAGATGACCTAAGCACAAGAGAAGAAATGGAGCTCATAGCTCTATTAAGGGAATATAGGGATGTGTTTGCATGGCACTATAGAGACTTGAAAGGGGTAGATCCAAGAATTTGTTCTCATACTATCCCCATGACTGCTGATGCTAAGCCCACCAAACAGAAGCCCTACACATATAATGATACCTATGCAGCAAAAATAAAAGAAGAAATTGATAGGTTGATTGAAGCCGGATTCATCTATGAGATTGAGCATACCGAATGGGTGTCCCCCATTGTTGTGGTACCGAAGAAGAACAGGAAGTTGCGAGTGTGTATTAACCTTAAAAAAGTTAATGCCGCTACGATTAGAGATAGTTATCCACTTCCAATCACAGAACACCTATTGGAGCGTGTTGCAGGCAAGGAATTTTATAGCTTCCTTGATGGATTTTCAGGTTACAATCAAGTAGCCATTGCCCCAGAAGATCAACACAAACAGCTTTTGCTACAGAGTGGGGAATCTTTGCATTTCGTGTGATGCCATTTGGGCTCACCAATGCACCTGCAACATTCCAAAGGCTCATGTGTCATGTCTTCAAAGAGTTCTTGCGAAAGAGCTTAGAAGTGTATGTGGATGATTTATGTGCTCATTCCCAAGAAAGAAGGGTTCACATCCCTGAGCTCAGACAAATCTTCAACAAGTGTAGAGAATATCGAGTGTGTCTAAACCCAGAAAAGTGTGTGTTTATGGTGCGTCAAGGTAAAATCTTAGGTCATATTGTTTCTAAGAATGGAATCTCAACAGATGAAGATAAGGTACGAGCCATAGCGGAGCTACCAAGGCCAAGGAATATTAAAGAGGTACAAGCCTTTATGGGCCATTGTGGATACTACCGTAGGTTTATCCACATGTACGCGATCATAGCTAGACCCCTTTATGCCTTGTTGTCTAATTTTGAGTGGAACGACGAATGCAAGAATTCTTTCAACGAACTGAAGAAACGTTTGTGCACGGCACCAATACTCACCACTCCTGATTGGAATAAACCATTCCATGTCCATGTGGATGCATCCAATCATGCCATAGGATGTGTGCTAGCACAACCCACAAGTGAAGGAAACTTAGATTTGCCCATAGCATATGCTAGTAGACAGCTCACTGCAGCTGAACGGAACTATACCACAACTGAGCGAGAGGGCTTAGGCATTGTATATGCTGTGAAGAAGTTTAGACACTATTTATTGGCCAACAAGTTCAAGTTTTTCACTGATCATCAAGCTTTGTTATATTTGGTCAATAAACCTTGCAATACTGGACGCTTGGTAAGATGGTTCCTCTTACTAATGGAATATGACTTTGAAGTTGTTGTCAGAAAAGGTAGAACCCACCTTCGGGCAGATCACCTTTCTCGCATCACTTCAGGAGAGTCACCGCAAGGAGTGTCTGACGAATTACCCGATGCTTATCTGTTCAATTTAGAAGTTGTTCCTAAATGGGCAAATAAGTTGGTACCAGTCCTAACCTTTGGCCCTGCAAATAAAAATGTGAAAACATCACAAGAAGAAATTGTAAAATCACAAAAATATCACATATTAGCAGGAAGCATGTACAAACAAGATACTGAGGGTGTATTAGCTTGTTGTGTGGAGGATGATGAACATAGTAGTTGGTTGCAACAAGCCCATGAAGGAATGCTAGGAAATCACTATTCTAAACAACGAACATTGCAGAATCTAAAGCATTTAGGAGTGTATTGGCCTAGCATGGACAAAGAAATACATGAGTGGATTAAAAATTGTCCAAGGTGCAGAGAGAGACCCCCAGTGGAGCATGCGACCCTTTATCAAGTGTCATTAATTCCAGATTGGAGTACTCCATTGGTAGAGTTTATGAGATCGGGAAGATTACCCAAAGAGGCTAGTCTAGCAAGAAGACGAAGCATGGAGCAAGAGGCTCAAGGCTATGCCTTAGTAGGGGACAACCTATACCGAAGAGGCAAAGATGGTTACTTAAGACTATGCGTTCATGAATCAGACTATTTAAAGGTCTTAGAGACTGCACACAGCGGTGTTGCAGGTGGACATTTTGGTCCTGACCGAGTGATCAAGACCATTCTATTTTCAGGACTTTGGTGGCCCACTCTTCATATGGACGCACATACCTATGTGAAGAAATGTGACACATGCCAACGGGCACAATATCCAGTTAGAAAAGACGAGATGCCCTTGAGGCCAATGATGGGAGGACGTGCATTTTCGAAGTGGGGCATAGACTTCATAGGTCCTATTAACCCCCCAGCTAGAAACTCCCACGCAGAGTACATCATTGTAGCCACAGATTACCTTACAAAGTGGGTAGAAGTCAAAGCCACAACAAAGAATGATGCTCAGACTACTGCTAAGTTCTTATTCGAGAATGTGTTCACGAGATATGGACTACCAATAGAGTTGGTGAGCGATAGAGGCACACACTTCTTGAATGAAGTCATTGAAAATCTCCTCCAAGAATTCTTGGTGACACATAAGAAATCTGCCCCCTATCACCCACAAGCCAACGGACAAGCCGAGAGTACCAATAAGATCCTCTGTAACGTATTGACAAAACTGGTAAATAATAAACGCTCTGATTGGGACAAACAACTTCATCATGCTGTTTGGGCTTATCGAGTTGCCTACAAAACGGTACTCAATGCCACCCCATTTCAGATGGTCTTTGGACAGAATGCGGTGCTACCACTGGATTTCTTAATCCCTGCTTTAAAAGTAGCACAAGAGCATGAGTGGAATGGACATGAATTGTCATCTAGGATCTTTGATCTAGAACGCTTAGGTGAGACAAGGCTACGAGCGGCTGCAGGCATCTACGCTGCAAAGAAAAGGCAAAAGGCCTACTTCGATGCACACATCAAGGATAAGGGATTGAAAGAGGGAGATCTAGTGTTGGTATACACACTAAAACAACATGCCCGTAAGTTGGAAAAAAGAGGATATGGACCCATGATCATTAATAGAATTTCCACTAGTGGTGCAGTTCAGTTGGCCACTCTAGAAGGAGATATCTTGCCAAACTATATTAGTGGCTGCAGAGTCAAGCTATATCAAGAACCTCTTACTGAGGATATGCTAATGAGACTCAACACTGCTAAGAAGCAAAAAGAAGAAGAGTTAAGAGTGAGAGAAGAAGCACAGGTAGAGGCCAGAGAGCGTATTAGGCAAAATAAGTTAAGGCGATTAGGCCTAGATGTCAACTCAAAAGCCCCAAAATATCACATGGATATGTGTCAAAAGTCAGGCATTGCGACTTCTCAGGTCATTGACCGAAGACCCTTTGTGACCATAGAGATAGGACAAGGGAAGGGTGCAAGGACGGTGAAAGCATTGATTGACTCAGGTGCAGCAAGTAGTGCAGTTAGACTTTCCTACTGCCAAGACTTGCAGTTGAACATCAATCCCATAGAAGCTTATCTCATAGGATTGGGAGGTGTGGAAACCCCTTGTTTGGGCGAGGTGGAACTTCCCATCTACCTTCAAGATGTTCCAATGAAAGTCAAAGCGCTAGTATGTCAAGATGAGAACCTTACAGAACCACTTGTCTTGGGTCAAGATTGGATCTATGACCATGCAGTTAACTTAAACCTAAGAAGTCAAATTCTTCAAGTTTGGGTACATGAACAATGCATTACATTAGAATTAGAGAACTGCATGCTCCTAGATCATGGCACCACACACTCTCTTAGTTCTTCCAAGACTAATCATATGAAAGAAGATGTTGTATGTGTCAAAAGCTCTATGATGCAGAAGGAGTCAATCGTGGACGACCAGGTTCGAAGGCGGGTGGATCTTTCTTCTTCTCCAAAGAATCAAGTAGCCACAGTAGTGAGTCCACCACACAAGCAAACACAACCGTTCACGACAACTGCTACATCAAATAGAAAGACACCATTCGATAAAAAAGCAGTTCGGAGCATGAAGCAGATATGGGTACGCAAAGGAGAGCAACCACCAGCCTTGCCCCCACAAATCCCATCCATGCACACCAACCAGGCCAGAAGACGAAGGAAGCAGCTCAGACAAGCTCAATCACAAGGTATCCAACAAGTTTGGGTGCCTAAGAAGTTAGCTGCAGCTCAACAAGGGCAATTACAGATGTGGGTACCTAAGAAGCTCTTACATCCACAACAACCTATGTTCTCCCACATGCGAAAGGTCTCACCCAAGAAGCCAAAAAGAGAAGAGGGTAAGAACCACGTACAGAGACCGAAAGAAGATCAAATCAGCTCTTCAAGAAAAGTAGGAAGACGTGCAAAAAGGATATGGGTTTGGAAGCCAAAAGTACAAGCAGCCTCCATCGAACCAAAGTGCCAACCACACTGGATACCACCGTTCAGAAGGCATCCAAAGAGGAAGACGCCTGAAGTGATCTCTACAGTGCCAAATACTGTTCTAAAATGGACTCCTATAAGGAGGATTACATCAGTTTGAGACTCAATGGATACCTCCACCAAGGTCGGCATCAACCTCTGCAAAGAACATCGAAAGCCTCGAACGAGCAACAACCATGTGCTCCTTGCACAACCCTGTCTTTTACACCATTCAGGTCATGCATTTCCAAAGTATGCATTAATATAGGGCCACATTACACGGCCGTGCATAGACACACTTGAGAATCCCATGCACAAGAGCACAGTGACATATGTCAAACATTTCTATTGATACTAACTTTTGTGTTCTTGTTTGGTGATATCCTTTTCCTCAAAAAAAAAAAAAAAAAAAGTGGGAGAGAGCTTGTTCCCAGGTGTGGCTTATGAAACATGAATGAGTCATGCTTAGTTGAAGGTGGAACTGTTGATTACTAGGCATTTATCAATTTGGATAGAAGTGTGTCTCGGCCAGCAGTGAGATTATTGCTGCCTTATCTGGTAGATGACAAGCACTTGGCATGAACATGGCATCTACAACTATGATTTTCTCTTATCATGATAGGAATGAAGAGCTTGAAGGTTTGCAACTTGAGTGATGCTTAACTACTTCATGTACCAGAGCATCCAAGGAGATATCTGCTCAAGGTAGTTCTGGCGGAGAAGACTCCTGCATATGGGAGCTAAAGAGAATATGTGAAACTCAGCTTGGTGTAGTTACCCAATGTTGCTTGCCAAGGAATATAAAGCAATTCAATTCTCAGTATTTCCTGAACCAGTATGGAACAGTAGCACTGGTGAATGGTCTATGTCAACCAGCATGGTAATCTTTTAGAAACCGGCACGTGTCCAATATTCCTCTGAGTGTCAATATAGGGAAGTGAACGTGCATGAGCCCAAGCTCATAAATGCACATTGTCAGTGACAAATGTTGCTTTGAAAAGAGGAGAGGGGATCCACCACTCAAAAGATCTCATCAGTGGACAATCAACATGGACATTCATCAACAAGGTTCCATCCCAAAGGCCGAGTGTACAACACGAAGAGACAAACATCCATCAACCTTCCCCATGGTAAGTATCTTTACTCTGGAAACACCATAACCATGATAGTTTAGGAAACCTCTTCGTCAGCATACCCTTGAGCACTTAGCTCAAGACCCGCAATTTTTGCACCATACTTCTTCCAATGCATTTTCCAAGTAAGCATGCGTAGGGCTACATTACAAGGCCGTGCACAAGGCACATTCTTTGTTCAACCCAGGCACGAACACACTTACCCATCATTCATTATGGGTTATGAGTAGTTGGCATGACTGCTCTCAACATCATCTTTGGAAGAGCTAGCGGACGTCATGGGAACAACATCCATATCTCGGAAGCAAATTGAAGCCAGTAGTTGCTCCAAATCACTCTTGACAACCTCTTTTGAGCAACTTGCAGTTTTGAAAGCTCACAACGACACATTCTTGCTGGAATCCAAGGAACCAGCTCATACAAACGGATGGACACCACCTCTCAAAGCACTACATAGAACAACCCTTCCAACAAGGGTCTGTCAGGGACGACAAACTCGAGAGGGGGGGGAGTGTTGAAGCTCAAAGTCAAGGACAAATCATGGAAGCACATCAAAAGGTGGACATACAAGGAAAGGGAGCAAGTAGGGAGCTCCAAGAAGTGTATGTCAAATTTTCAGAAGAATCCCCTACAAAAATAGTGATTTTCATCACTAAAAACCATTGTAAATACCATTATCTATTTTTAGTAACTTCATTTTGTTCAAGCCGAGGAGTCCTCGAGCTTGAGGAGTATTAGAAGTACCATCGTACCAATTTTCATAATTTTTAGACTTCGTTTGAGCCCTCAAATAAGCCCTGGAACCTAATTTTTAACTAGGCCGGACACTAGGTCTGGACAGGGCCAAAACTAGTCAAAAAACTATAAAAAGAGCTAGAGAGCTCATTTTTGAGGTTAGCTTGTTAGAGAATAGAACTTTTGTAAGAGAACTCTTTTGCAATCTAAGCTTTCCATTGTTCCTCTCTTTGATCTTACTTTGTGCGCGTGTGTGTGTATGTGTGTGCATGTTTGTGTGCTTTCACTCACGCACTTGTGCCTTCACTTGCTCGTGGTCTTCATACCGGTCCTCACATCTCCGCGGATTGATATGTAAAGGAGGTGGTGCTTACGCTTGAGCTACACCCATGCAAGGGGTTTCCACGCCTCCCAATCCTATGAGATATGCTTCCACAGGATTGACAGTTAATTGCAACTCTTGACAGTAAGACAATTTAACAGCACTAGTGGCTGCACCTGAGTCAATCAAGGCTCTTGCAGTCCTTGCACTCTTTCCTTGTCCTATATCTAAGGTTATGAAAGGGCGTCGATCAGTTATCCTATGAGAGCTAACACCTGAAACTTCACACATAGCCACGTCGTATCCTTGATCTGCATATGCATCTTGCCTAGGGTGCTCTCTACCTTGTCTTCTTAATTTCATTCTCCGTATGCGCTCTAGGGCTTCTGCTTGAGCTTCTTCTCGAATTCGCTTTTCTTCCTCTTTGGGTTTCTTAGCAGTATTGAGTCGACTTAGCATTTCCTCTGTGAGAGGTTCCTGATACAACTTAACTCTGCATCCGCTGATATAACTTGGGAGAACATCGCCTTCTAATGTGGCTAGTTGCACTGCTCCACTTGTTGAGATTCTGTTAATGATCATGGGTCCGTAGCCTCTCTTCTCCAGTTTCCTCGCATGTTGCTTCAATGTGTAGACTAAAACTAAGTCGCCTGCCTTTAAACCTTTATCCTTAACGTAGGCATCAAAGTAGGCCTTCTGTCGTTTCTTAGCTGCATATATCCCTGCAGCTGCTCTCAGTCTTGTTTCTCCTAATCGTTCAAGGTCAAAAAGTCTTGAGGAGAGTTCATGACCCGTCCATTCATGCTCTTGTGCCACTTTCAATGTGGGTATCAAAAAGTCTAAAGGTAGCACAGCATTTTGACCAAACACCATTTGAAAGGGAGTGGCTTGGAGTACCGTTTTGTAGGCAAATCGGTATGCCCAAACAACATGGTGTAGCTGTTTGTCCCAATCAGAGCATTTATTATTCACTAACTTGGTCAACACATTACATAGAATTTTGTTTGTGCTTTCGGCTTGCCCATTAGCTTGAGGGTGATAGGGGGCAGACTTCTTATGAACTACCAAGAATTCTTGGAGTAGATTTTCAATCACTTCGTTCAAGAAGTGAGTGCCTCTATCACTTACTAGCTCGATAGGTAGCCCATATCTTGTGAATACATTTTCAAACAAGAATTTAGCAGTTGTTTGAGCATCATTCTTCGTTGTGGCTTTTACCTCTACCCACTTAGTTAGATAGTCTGTTGCAACAATGATGTATTCTCCATGGGAACCCTTAGCTGGGGGATTAATAGGACCTACGAAGTCTATTCCCCACTTAGAGAATGCACGTCCACCCATCATAGGTTTCAGTGGCATCTCATCTTTGCGTATAGGATACTGAGTTCGCTGACAGACATCACACCATTTCACATAGGTATGTGCATCCATGTGAAGGGTTGGCCACCAGAAACCTACAAATAATATTGCCTTGATCACCCAATCTGGTCCAAAGTGTCCTCCTGCTACACCTTGGTGAGCAGTTTCCAAAATCTTTAGATATTCACTCTCATGAACGCAAAGTCTCAAGTAACCATCCTTACCACGCTTGTAGAGATTATCGCCAATGAGTGAGTAATCCTGGGTTTCTTGTTCTAAACTCCTTTTCCTAGCCAGAGTCATGTTTGGAGGGAATGTTTTCTTCCTCAGGAAGGATACTAGTGGTTCACTCCAATCTGGCACTATGGACACTTGATAAAGAGTGGCATGTTCCACAGGTGGTTTAGTGCAACAGATTGGACATTCCTTGCATAACTTTTGGACATCAGCTTCCATAGTTGGCCAATGTACTCCTAGTCTCCTTAGTGTCTGTAAGGTTCATTGCTTTGAGTAGTGTTGCTCTAATGCACCTACATGTGCTAATGCCCTTGATCTGTGTGCTTGTACATACTTCCTCCCATGATGTGATACTTTTGGGCTTTTACTACCTCTCTATCCTGCGTGTTTATTACTGGATGGTTAGGTCCGTATGTCAATACTGGCACTAATGGCTTAGCCCACTGCGGTACCACTTCCAAGTTAAACAAGTAAGCATCAGGAAGGTCATCTGACACTCCTTGTGGGGCTTCTCTAGATGTGAGCCTAGAGAGGTGATCCGCTCTCAAATGAGTCCTCCCTTTCCTTACCACAACCTCAAAATCATATTCCATTAGCAAGAGAAACCATCTTACTAATCTTCCTGTATTGCATGGCTTGTTCACGAGATATAACAATGCTTGGTGGTCAGTAAAAAATTTAAACTTATTTGCAAGCAAATAATGTCTAAACTTTTTAACCGCATACACCATGCCTAAGCCTTCTCTCTCAGTAGTGGTGTAATTTCGTTCAGCTGCATTCAATTGTCTACTAGCGTAGGCAATTGGAAGATCCATATTACCTTCACCCGTAGGTTGTGCGAGTACACATCCAATAGCATAATTGGATGCATCCACGTGAACATGGAATGGCTTATTCCAATCTGGTGTGGTCAAGATTGGTGCTGAACATAATCTTCGTTTAAGCTCATTGAAGGAATTCTCACATTCCTCAGTCCATTCAAAGTTTGTCAGAAGTCCGTACATGGGCTTTGCAATGACAGCATACATGTGAATGAACCGGCGGTAGTAACCACAATGTCCCATGAAAGCTTGTACTTCCTTGACATTCCTTGGCCTTGGAAGCTCGGCTATGGCTCTCACTTTCTCTTCATCAGTGGATATGCCATTCTTTGACACTATGTGTCCTAGAATCTTGCCTTGCCTGACCATAAAAACGCACTTTTCTGGGTTCAGGCAGACTTGATATTTTCTACATTTGTCAAAGATTTGTCTGAGTTCAGGAATATGAGTTTGTCTAATGTTGGAATGAGCACAAAGATCATCAACATAGACTTCTAAATTCTTTCTCAGGAACTCCTTAAATACATGGCACATCAGCCTCTAGAAGGTTGCTGGTGCATTGGTAAGCCCAAATGGCATTACTCTAAAAGCAAAAATGCCCCATTCTGTGGCAAAAGCTGTCTTATGCTGATCTTCTGGAGCTATGGCTACTTGATTGTAGCCCGAAAATCCATCGAGGAAGCTGTACACTTCCTTGCTTGCTACTCTTTCTAAGAGATGCTCTGTGATAGGAAGCGGATAGTTATCTCGAATTGTGGCTGCATTAACCTTCTTCAAGTTAATGCATACACGCAGCTTGCCATTCTTCTTGGGCACCACTACGATGGGGGATACCCACTCAGTGTGCTCAATTTCATAGATAAATCCAGCTTCGACCAGTCGATCTATCTCCTCTTTGATCTTAGCAGCGTAATTATCGTTATATGTATAGGGCTTTTGCTTAGAGGGTTTGGCATCTGAAGTCATGGGGATGGTGCGTGAGCATATGTCTGGGTCAACACCCTTCAAATCCTTGTAACTCCAAGCGAATACATCTCTGTATTCTTTTAGCAAGGCTATTAACGCATGCTCTTCTTCCTCTGTTAGGTCATGGCCTATGTATGTGCATCTCTCCTCTCCTTCTTCTAGGGCCACTACTATTTTCTTGGTGGTTTCTTTGTTATCATAGGCCTCTCCTGATTGTGCCTCTCGTTTAGGCATTCTTATCATGACTCTCCTGTCGTCTATCTCATACTTCTTAAAATTTTCTGGGACCTCAAACAAAGATTCTTCCTCTTCTGGTGAGACTTCTCTCTTCTTTCGTTTCTTTCCTTCTTCCTTCGGGGTCACATGTGTGGCTAATCTTACATCATTTGTAAGCTCTCCATGCCTCTGGGGTTGAAATTCTACTTCATGGAAGTATTCTTCATCTGATGCAAAAGGTGGGTCCATAATGATTGACTCTAGATCGGAGTCACTTGCATCCTCAAATGCATCAGGGCTAGGTTCGCATTCTTCTAGAACTGCCTCTCCCATGATTGGCTCTATGGAGAAGACTGAAATGTCATAGCCATCCTCATCACAGTGAGGTGTCCATTGTTCCTCATTGATGGCTACATCCATTGTTGCTAGGATTTCTGCCCAGCCATGGGGTTCAAATTCCTCATCAGGAAAGACTACAGGTGCATAGGCTGGGTCTTGAATTGATCTATGGTTTTCTTTTGCACCTACCTCTCTGGCTTTTTCTCTCTTCTCTTCCTCTACTGCTACTTTGCACATCCATAAGTGAGTGTCTTCATGCATCCATGAGGATCCTGATCCTATGGAATGCACCGATTCCGTATCATCTTTGGCTCTATGGATGGGGTTCCATTGGATAGGAGGGACATCTCTATGAGAGTAATCCTTGAGATTGACTTTGGTCGTAACACCTAAGTGCTGCAGGTACAAAGAATTGGTCCCCCAATCCTGTACCACTTGCAACTGTCGCATAAAGGGTCGTCCCAAGATCATTTCATAGGCATGGTTCTTGCTAAAATCACATATGGCAAAGGTATGCTCGAACTCGACACCACAGGTGGTGAGAGTTATTCCTTCTAGCAACCCTAGGGGTCTCTCTATGTGACCATCGGCCATCTGCAATTTCATTCTCGTTGGCCTGAGTGCTGGCTTGCCCCAACGCTTCCATAGGGAAGTGGTGGCAATTGCAACTCCGGCACCTGAGTCCAAAATTGCCTTGGTGGTGTACTCCTGGTAGGTAATGGGAAGATAGGTGTTCCCTTCTTCACCTTCACACATGTCTCCTATCTTATCCAAGGGTATCTCTGGCACTGTCCTATGTGATCCTACCTGGGAATGAGGTTTTGCTATCTTTGGTACTTGTTTGGCTACATGTTCCCATACTTCTGGTCTAATCTTAAGCAGCTCTTCCAAAGTGAGATTGCACTGCACTTTGGTGTTCTTCACTACCTCTGTGTTCCTAGGTAAGACTGAATCCTCATTTCGTACCATGACCGTGGGTGCTCTCATACAAGTAGACTTAGCTTCCCATGAGCCTGTGAAGTGGGGTAATTCTTGTAGAGAGTTAGATTCAAAGTCTAGTCTGTCTTGAGAGTGGGTGCTCTCCTGCTCCTCATAAATGGATGGGATGTCTTGTGGGAATTGGTCGCGTGCCTCATCCACAAGTTCAATAGGAGGAGGGACTTCACTCTCTTTAGCCCATTTGTCTTCCTGAATCTCGCGTAGGAATTCTGGTGTGAACCGATTCATAGAAGATGATGTGTTTGGCTCCGTAGAGTTAGGCACATAGGCTTCAGGCACATAGGCTTCCTGGGTAGGAATGCTTACTCTTTCACTTGCCTTGTCCTTGTGTTGTATGGCGGGTTCCTTTTCCGATTGTGCAATTAGCCTCTCTATTCTTTCTAGCAGTCCATCAAAGTGCAACTGCGTCTTTGCTGAGCTAGAGATGTTAAATAGGCGACTGGCCTCAAACATGGTCTGATCCAATTCCACCATCTTAGCACAAATTTTGGTTCGTTCTAGCTCTATTTCTGCTCTAGGGTAACACTTTTCATGATCAGTTACGTTTGGCCCTTCTTGGATTCTGGCCTGATATGCTTTAAGCATCATATTAAGGTCTTCGGGAGTGGGATCTGCTAGGACTGATCCTACTCTAGGGGGTGGTGGAATTAGTTGAGGCGGGTCAGAAGGTGGTAGGTCGGATGGAGTTGGGAATGGTGGAGGTGGGGTAGTGTGAGAGGGAGTTTGAGATGTGAGTTCAGTTATCCTGGCCTTTGTTTCTCTGAGGCTTTCCTCGAGTTCACTCATCTTTTTTGCCCATTGCCGTTTCATTCTTTCACGGCTATCTCTCCAAGCTCTAGTCCTCTTCTTTGTCATGCTCTCTGTTTCACTAACATCTGGGCTCTTCTTCTGGTCTACCCCTTGGTTTTGCTGCAATGCTTGAGCTCTAGTGATCACTTGCACGGGTGTAGTGGAAGTGACACTTCCTGTGGAATCTACCACTAACCCAATAACGTTAATACGAGTAATTTTTGGCATATTATTAGGATTCTTAGGGCAGTCTCGTAAGAGATGATCCTTTCCACACTCTTGGCAAAAGCCCTGAATCGTCACTGACTGGGGTTGTGTAGGTGGAGGTAAGGGACAATCACGAATGAGGTGATCCCCCTGACATCTGTAGCATGGTCCTCTAGGGAATGGGGGTCTTACCTGCCTAGGTTGAGGTCTAGGGTTGGGGTTTGCATACATGACGTTTGTGTAATCTGCCTCCTAACTAGGTTCATTTGGCTCATCACTATAGTAGGACTCACCATGTTCAGGAGATTGCATGTAGTAAGCCTGGGGACTATCAACATGTGTAGAATCGAAGCTATGGTCACTGGGATCACTTTCTAAAAGCACTGGTGTTACAGGGACTATGGCTCTATTCAGGTTTTCTTCTGCAGCAGCATACTTTACCGGAATCACATTAGCTGGAGCTGGGGGTTGTTGTGCTAGCACAGGCTGAGGCCTTTGTTGGTTTTGGTAGGGTTGGTAGGTTTGTTGAGGCCTCGCATACTGCTGAGGTGGGTACTGGTTCTGGTATCTTCCTTGTTGAGGGTATGGTTGTGGGTACGTCTGCCTAACAGTTTGCTTATTGTAGGGGCAATCTTGCGCGGTGTGATTGGTGTACCTTCGTTCTATGATGCAGTACTGGCTACTAGGATTAACTTGGGGTTGAGCCATAATGGGACATACATTCGCCATGTGGCCGCCGCCACAAGTATAGCACCTTTTCACAGGGGCAAACCTTGGGATTTGTTTGTTAGTGACACCTAATTTCTGAGCTACTTTCTCTGCAAGTTCCTCAATCGATGTGGATTGCGTGGAAGAGAGGCTAGAGGCACTATCTGAATCTTTGTATATCTTGGAAAGCTCTAACTCCTCCCCTAGGTTATCCTCAATGTCAATACACATGCGTACATACTCTTCTATGGTCCTAGGGTCCTTCAAGTACACATAAGATCTCAATTTAGTACTTAGCAATCCATCCAGGAATAAAGCCACTTGCTTAGCTGGTGTGGGTAGCTCCGAAACAGGGCATCTTTCTAAGTATTGCCTAAATCTTCTTCCTACAAGTCTCACGGTTTCTTGAGGGGTTTGCTTGAAGTTGTGAATCAGCGAGGAGGTATTATGCCTTATGCCACTCTTAGAGAATTCGATAATGAACGCCTCTAGGAGTTGGTCTATGCTCCTGAACTGCCTCTCATTTAGTGGCTGAAACCATGTCAGGGCAGTGTTCCTAAGGGTCAGACCAAAGGCATTGTACTGCGTGAATAAATCCTCCACCTGTTCAGCTCTCAGGACTTGCCTAAACTCAGCCACATGATCGTATGGATCTCCAGTGCCATCGAAGTAGTTCTTCATGGACTTAACTAGCTGAGTCGGTCTCAAAGTCCTTGTGTGCTCTCTAGGTCGTGGTAGAGGGAACTCATCCGCATTTCTTTGATTCCTATGAGCTCTAAGTATCTCAGGTTCTACTCTATTTGTTTTCGTCCTCGTTCTTTCTCTGCCCACTGGGTTGGCAAAGCTTACTTCTGGTCTATCTCTGCTTCTGTCTCTTTGCATTCCATGAGCTTGGGATGTTCCAGCTCCAGGGTGACCATAGGATACATTCGATCTTGGTTGGGGAAAAACGAATTCACCCTTCCAAGTGTAAGCATGCCTATCATTTTCTGTCACCACAAAGATCCTCTCCGAAGCGTGATCTAAGTAGGTCACTCTACCTGGGCTATCAGGATCCTTAAACTCATATATCATGATTGTTCCTATATCAATTGGCCGATCAGGTTTGTACCTCCAAAAGGCTTCGTCAGTCTCTCGATTGAGGAGCAAATCTATGCTCTTATTATCCTGGGGAATCCACTCCGGTGTGATAATCCTAGTGAGAACCGATTTACCTCGAGGGGTTCTAGGTTCTGCACTCATGTTTCCTTGCTCCAGGTCACCTAAGTCTGCTTCGGGGATCACATTTCCAAATTCGTCCGTCCTATCTGGGTGACTGGTGACTACGTATATGGTTCCTTCTTTGTCCAAGTATGCTCCATTTTCAAACTTGACAGCTGGGTGCTCTAATCCAATGGATTGATCAGGATTCTTAATCTGTACCACAGATCTTCCTAGGCCATCCTCATAGATGCTAGCACCTAATCGGTTGGTCCTAAGGTATTCCAATTGCGTTTTGTAAGGGCCTTCTACCTTGTGCAGGTATAGCACTCCTGAACTGCCTGTAGGTCTCTCCATACCTTGAGACATCTCAGATTCACTAGTCTCAGAACTTGGGTAGTATGAGTGGTGGCTCAACTGCTGGGCCCACGACCTAGCAGTGTGGTTGACACTAGCCTCTGAAGACCTAAGGCTTTGTCTATCCCTTACTAGATGTCGCCCTGATCTAAGGTTCAAAAGCCTAGTTGAATAGCCCAATTTTGCCCAAGTACAACCTCGTTGCAGAGTCCTTTTGTATCAGTTACTTGATTCTTTTTAGTTGATTCCCGTGTTAAAATTCTTGTCTGATATCACGTCGTAAGGTATATTTGAGTGTAGTTCCGCACTTAAAATTTCTCGTTCCACGTTAAGTTCTTTTCCTTTAAAGTTCTCGATAGTACAAAGATTATGTTCTTAGCTTGAACTTGAGAGTCCAGGTCTGCTTCAACTTGATAATTGCCTATCGTTGCCCTGACTTACTCCTACCTCTAGTCGTTCTTAGCCTAAGCTAGGAATTGACAGAGGGGGTTGAAAGTTTCCAACCTTTTGTTTCCTGCTTGGTTGCCCTTGAATGCCCAGGAAGTGTGTTCCCAAGCTTGCACTTACACTTGCTTAGAACGCCTTTCGATGCTCTCAATAGATCTGTAGAGTTCCAAAGTTAGCTTTAATATTTAAATTCCAAAGACAGAACCAATGATTCTCATTCCTGTAGCACAATTACTAATTTGCATAGTGAATTTTAGGAAAATAATTCTTAAGACCCCTGACTTTGATCCCCCTGGGTATGGTCAACGCATTATCTTTATAAAAAACAGTTGAGGGCATGTAGTATATGCCACGAGCTTTCCAACAAGCCCTAGAGCTCAAAAAATGGATTTCGTATGAAAAAGTTATGACCGTTCAGGGTTCTAGGGTTAAGACAGGGTTCAAACAGGATCACTGTGCAACAGGTTTTCCCCAAGTTGTTTTCCTAAGGCCTCCTTATGTGCTCTAGAGTAAAATGTTTATGCCCAAAATTAGCCCAACTCTTCAATTAAAAAACCCTAAAAAATTGGCTAAAATTGGCTGTCAATCGCGATCGACAGGGCTGTCAATCGCGATGGACAGAGTATCAATCGCGATGGATAGAGTATCAATCGCGATGGACAGAGTATCAATCGCGATGGACAGAGTATCAATCGCGATGGACAGGCGGTCAGTCAATCGCGATGGACAGGAGTCGGTCGCGACGGACAGGCAATCAATCGCGATGGACAGGGGTCAGTCAATCGCGATGGACAGGCGTCGGTCGCGATGGACAGGCAATCAATCGCGATGGACAGGCAATAAATCGCGATGGACAGGGGTCAGTCAATCGCGATGGACAGGCAATCAATCGCGATGGACAGGGGTCAGTCAATCGCGATGGACAGGCAATCAATCGCGATGGACAGGGGTCAGTCAATCACGATGGACAGGCGTCGGTCGCGATGGACAAGCAATCGGTCGCGATGGACAGGCAATCAATCGCGATGGACAGCCAGTCGGTCGCGATGGACAGAGCTGTCAATCGCGATGGACTGAAATTTTGCAAAATTTTCAAAATTTTTTGTGGAAATGTGGTGTGCAGGGTCTCTAGTCCACTGTGGTGCACTCAGATTTACCAAAAGGTGAAAATTTCTGTCAATCGTGATCGACAGGAGTCGGCGACTGCGAGACAGTTCTGCACATTTCCGTACCTGCGCGGCGTGCTGGAGGGGATGATGAAGCTGAAACCTGCAAGAAACTCCAAAAGCATGCAGAAAATAGCACACAACAGTTCGCTCTCTCGCTCTCTCTCACAAGTGAAATGAAGGAAATGAAAGGAGGAAGAGGATATAGTAAAAAAACTGAAATTTTCGCGATGATGGAAGTGGAGGTGGAAGATGGGGATGATGATGATGGTGATGATGGTGGTAAGGTAAGAAAGAGAAAAATAGGAAAAGTAAAGAAATTACCTACAACGCCAACGTCTCCAATCTACGTCTTACCATCACACGCTCGTCCTCAAAGCTCGATCCCCGGCAACGGCGCCAAAATTTGGTGTAGCTCAGTGATGAGTAGCACCTCCTTTAATGTCAATCCGGGAAGACGTGAGGATGGTATGAAGACCTCGAGCAAGTGGAGGCACAAGTGCGTGAGTGAGAAGCACACAAACATGCACACACATACACACACACGCGCACACACGGCAAGACAAAGAGTGAGAAGCAATGGAGTTCTTAGATTACTTTCAAAAAGCTCTTACAAGTTCGTTTCAATTACAATCCAACCTCAAAAATGAGCTCTCTAGCTCTTTTTATAGTTTTTGACTAGGTTTTGGCCCTGTCCAGACCTAGTGTCCGGCCTAGTTAAAAATTAGGTTCCAGGGCCAATTTGAGGGCTTAAACGGAGTCTAAAAATTATGAAAATTGATATGTAGGTACTTCTAAGGCTCCTCAAGCTCAAGGACTCCTTGGCTTGCACAAAATAGAGCTACAAAAATATGAAATGGTATTTACAATGATTGTTAGTGATAAGAATCACTGTTATAAAGATGTTGATTTGGAAAATTTTGAAGGGCCTATCTGCCAGATTTGCGTCGACTGCTTTGTCTACTTACTCCTTCACCTCACTCTGACTCTCTTCGTCTTGTGGCTCCTTCGGTTCCCTAACTGCTGCCAACATGGTACTATATAGGGGGTTTTCAATGGGGGAGAACAAAGTAGAACTAGAGGTTGGACTACGGAAGATGAAGGCTTGTTCTGTGGGTTGGGTAGTCGAGGTGGTATTTACAGCTTCCATTCGAGGAGCTGATGGGGGAGGGGTTGGTGGTAGTGGTCGGTTGATTCATCCTGGGTGACGGGGATCTCTTGGCTAGTGGTTCCTGTTGTTTGGGAGGTTGTCTCAATGGGTTCGGATGTAATAATAGGTCCTTCCATTGTAGTGATGGGAATCTGGATGTTTTTACCCGACCATGGTCGTGTTTGGAATCTTCATGGATTGTATTGAACCGGAGGCCTCTTAATCGCTATTCAAACTGCTTCTACTACCCTATATGTTTCTGTCATCAATAAGAGAGTTCACTGTATTCTGATTCGACTCCGGCTTCTTCCAATCGCTGAGCCATGAGCATCCGACTACTCTGTTCGGTGAGCAACTGTTGCGACCGCACTCGTTCCATTATTTGATATAGCCTCCGGAGTTCTGTTGTATAAGCTGGGGCTTCAGTTGTTTCTTCTTCTTCTGCTTTCGAGTGTTCTAGTTGTTGCGACAAAGTTCTCTGCTGCTCCTCATCCCAATGTACATGGCGGCCTTCAGTGTATTTTCTCCTTCTTTGGGAAGATGTGTGTAATAAAGTAAGTCTATGATCCAAGGGTCTGGCCGGTTCAGACAGATCTGAAATCGGACACCGTTTGGTCATCCGTGTGTATGACCAAAGATCTCGAGTTTAGACTTACTAGGAGGTCTTGTGCTCTTATGAACAAGTGATCCACTTAGCTTAGTGGTTAAGTCTCAAGGATGTGAAGGACGAGGTCTTGGGTTCAATCCCCATGAGGTACATGGGAAGAGTATTTTGCCCAAAGAGCTCTAGAACCTTCTAGAAGCATCCACTGGACACTTGGCGCACATGTAGTTACATGGCTGACACTTGGCTGGTTAGTATCCACCTGCCCAAGAAGGTAGTCCCCTGGAGAGAGCTATATATAGAGGCATTTGGTTGGGAGGAGGGTCATCTCTCTAGTATGTGGTGGTCGTAATCCTTGTTCTCTTGCAATGTGCCCTGTTCTTCTATATCTGAATAGGACTCTACATCAGAGATTTGTGTATTCTGCAAGAACGATTCGAGGTCAAAGGTACCCATCCCTTTCTCTAGTCGCAAGAAATTTGAATTCAGGAGGGACAGGAGGAGCCAAGGGGGCAGCTTGTGATGTGCCTTCAGATCCAGATCTTGGTATGCAAATGGTAAACGGAGGCACAGTGGCATCCCCTCGTGGCAAGACTTCGGGGGTCGTTAGGACTTTGCGTGTTTGGACACAAGGAATAGAGCCCCTCATGCGCTTGGATTGATGTGTGGCGGATTTGAGTCTTTTGAATATTTGTAGTTGTGACCATGTTAAAGCACGTTCAATAGGTACATTGTATGCTAAGCACTTGTAGATGATGCGTGTGATTGCACAACATCCATTCACCACGAGCTTTCTATGTGACCTTTTATTTGCTTCATACAGCTGCTCTATAATCCATACAGGAAGCTTAATCGATAATGCACCTGTCTCTGCCAAGTAAAGAGCGAACCAAATCCGCTTGCGGGGTTGAGTGTACCGATCTTGACCGGGAAACGCAAAATGTTGCATGCACATACGAAGGGGGATGGACACATTCGTTGTGAGTGCCGCCATATCTTTCAACTTTTGTAGCTTCCTATTCTTCATATTAGTGGGGATAAGAGGATCCTTCTTAGAGGGCACATGCATGCCGCGCATGTTGAATGCAGAGCTCACCAATTCCAATGTGAGTTCGAACCTTTTCAACTCATTGTTTCCCAGCAAGGATGGAAGAATGAATGTGTCAGGTTTGTCTTTTTCATCATTAGCCTGTAACATTGAGACCAAATAGTAACATCGTAAGAGGTCTGGTTTGGGTAAGGGTGCTACAAAATACTCGGCCAATCCTGCACGCTCCCATATGGTCTACAGATCTTGTGTGTTTTGGAGAGTCTCAAACTCCTTGGAAAAGAACTGGAATCTGACCCATTACTTATCATGCTCACACTTGGATTCCCAGATATACTTGTCCTCTCCTAAGGATCCTGGCATGCCACTGAACCAATGAAAATTGGCATGGACTCTCTCTGTGATTTCTGTGGGGAGGATCTGGTACAGGTATTTGCTGGAGGTGTTGCAGCTCTACAGGTCATTCAGTTGGTGGCACATCAATAGGTAGATTGTCCACATCAATCCGTGCAGTACTTACTCCTGCATATGAACTTGAGCCTCCTGCTTCTACCATGAGATTACGTGTAGCTATTGATGCTTATCTGCTAGAAGAAGAGAGGCACATTAGCGTTGCATAGGAAACAAGATATTATGGTGTTCCCCCCACAATACTAACATGACATTCCAAGTGGTTAGTGGTTAGTGGTTAGTGGGTGAGATGTTTGTGATGTGTGAGAATGTTGAATAGTGGGTTAGTGTTCATTCTAGATGCATACTTTGGATGTGCAATGTACTCAAAATGCTCCTACATCAGAGTGGATGGATTTACAAGAGTGGGTCAGGGGGTTTGACACGAGGTTTAAGTCTCCAAACTTTGATGGTGGAATCGTCGCTTTTATTGATGATGATGTGTGAAGGTTTGTGGACTAGATTGTGTTGGATTTGGGACCTTTTGGGTACCCATCTCCCCACATTCCTAGGTGTGACCGAAGATGTAATGGTGTGGGGCATACGTGTTTGTCCTCAGATTTGTGCCAAGGGTGCTTGTGAGTGTTGATTCAATCTTGTGAATGGGGGTGAAGCTATTTGGGCTCGGAAGCAGGTCTTGGGCACCCATATCTGTCTAGCATTTGGGATACCCTTCATTGACCGCTTTGGAACCCAAATAGAAATGGTTTGTCTAGATTGATTCCTCGGATACTCCTTCGTTGTGATCCTAGATGGTGTAGCGCATTTGTTGCATCTTTGGGATCCTATCTCCAAAGTTGAGGGTTGTTCACCCTTGCGTACCCAGATCTGCTTCATGCCAAAAGGTATCTTATATTGCACTGGTCATAGCTCATGCTTCTTCATTATCGGCCTTCTTTGTGAAGTATGTTGTCTTGCTTGCTTTCCTCGAATCCTGTTTGGAAAAGAAGGGAACTCCTCTTTGACTTCTGCACTTTTGTCAACAGTGACAATCTTCTGCACCATAGAACTTTGGACAAGAATAACATCATTATCTTCATGTGTGTTCCTGGAGGGACCAGGATTTGGTGCCTCTTCTAGTGGCCTAAGTGCTTGATTTTCTAATTCAATCATGATGCGGTTTTGGCCTACCCAAGCCTGAAGAAGTCCACTTCTTAGGTTGAGGTTGACTACATGATCATAGATCCAGTCTTGGCCCAAGACAAGAGGCTCGGTCAGATCCTCGTCTTCACATACTAGCACTTTGACTACCATTAGAACCTCTTGAATGTAGAGGGGAAGTTCCACCTCACCCATGCAAGGGGTTTTCACACCTCCCAATCCTATGAGATATGCCTCTATAGGATTGACCTTCAATTGCAATTATTGGCAGTAAGAAAATCGAACTGCACTAGTCGCTGCTCCTGAGTCAATTAAAGCTCTCACGGTCCTTGCATTCTTTCCTTGACCTACTTCTAGGGTCACAAAAGGTCATCGATCGACTATCCTATGGGAGCATTCACCTGAAGCCTCACACATGGCCATTTGATAGCCTAGAGATTCTTGAGTTTCAGGAATAGGCAGATCTCTACCATGTCTTCTCAATTTCATTCGTCAGATGCGTTCTAAAGCTTTTGCCTGTGCTTTTTCCCTAATTCGCTTTTCCTCTTCCTTACGTTTCTTTGCAGTATTGAGTCGATTTAACATCTCCTCCGTGAGGGGTTCCTGATATAACTTGACTCTACATCCACTTATGTAACTTGGTAGAATATCGCCCTCTAGAGTGGCTAGTTGAACTGCTCCACTTGTGGAGATCCTATTGATAATCATTGGTCCATAACCTCTCTTCTCTAACTTCTATGCATGTTGCTTGAAGTTGTACACTAGGACTAGGTCTCCTTCCTTCAAGCCCTTATCCTTCACGTGTGCATTGAAATATGCCTTTTGCCTCTTCTTGGCTGCATAAATTCATGCTGCAACCCTCAATCATGTTTCACCTAATTGTTTACGATCGAAGATTTTGGAGGATAGCTCATGGCCTGTCCAATCATGCTCTTGTGCTACTTTCAACATAGGTATCAAAAAGTATAATGGTAGCACTACATTTTCGCCAAATACCATTTGAAAGGGAGTGGCTTGGAGTACCGTTTTATAGGCAACTCTGTATGCCCAAACAGCATGGTGTAGTTGTTTGTCCCAATCAGAGCATTTATTATTAGACAATTTTGTCAATACATTGCATAGAATCTTATTTGTGCTTTCGGCTTGCCCATTGGCTTGTGGGTACTTCTTGTGTATAACCAAGAACTCTTGGAGAAGATTTTCAATAACTTCATTCAAGAAGTGTTTGCCTCTATCATTCACTAACTCTATTGGCAATCCATATCTAGTGAATAGGTTCTCAAATAAGAACTTTGCTATCGTTTGAGCATCGTTCTTCGTTGTGGCTTTTACTTCTACCCACTTGGTTAGATAATCAGTGGCCACAATAATGTATTCAGCATGGGAACCCTTAGTTGGGGGATTAATAAGTCTATTCCCCACTTAGAGAATGCACGTCTGCCCATCATAGGTCTCAATGGCATCTCATCTTTTCGCATAGGATACTGAGTTTGCTGGCAAACATCACACCCCTTCACATAGGTATGTGCATCCATGTGAAGGGTTGGTCACCAAAGACCTACAAATAGTATTGCCTTGATCACCCGATCTAGTCCAAAGTGTCCTCCTGCTACACCTTGGTGCGCAGTCTCCAAGATCTTCAGATATTCGCTCTCATGGACACACACTCTAAGATACCCAACTTTGCCATGCTTGTATAAATTATCTCCAATGAGTGAGTAGTCTAGGGCTTCTTGTTCTAAACTTCTCTTCCTAGCCAAAGTCATGTCTTGAGGGAATGTTTTCGTCCTCAGGAAGGCTACTAGTGGTTCACTCCAATCTGGTACTAGAGACACTTGATAAAGAGTAGCATGCTCCACAGGTGGCCTAATACGAAAGACTGGGCATTCCTTGCACAACCTATGAACATCTGCTTCCATGGTTGGCTGTTGGCATACAAGTCATATGAAGAGTGTTGGCATACAAGTTAATGAAGAGCATACCAGCACAAAGGAGCAGTCATGCACAATATGGCAACTAGGCCCAATCATTTTTTTCCATAAACAATTTCCAACTCAAGTGATTTTCATCACTACACACACATTGTAAATCCCCTTTCTGGTAGAATAAACTCCATTTTGTTCAAGCCAAGGAGTCCTAGAGCTTGAGGAGTACTAGAATTAGCTACATACCAATTTTCATAATTTTTAGACTCCGTTTGAGCCCTCAAATAGGCTCTAGAACCTAATTTTTAACTATGTCGGACACTAGGTCTTGACAAGGCCAAAGCTAGTCAGAAAACTATAAAAAGAGCTAGAGAGCTCATTTTTGAGGTTGAATTGTTTGTGAATTGAGCTTATGTAAGAGACTTTTTGACTAATGCAAAGAACTCCATTGTTCCTCTCCTTGTTCTTACCTTGTGTGTGCATGTGTGTGTATGTGTGTGCATGTTCGTGTGCTTCTCACTCACACACTTGTGCCATCACTTGCTCACAGTCTTCATACTAGTCCTCATGTCTCCACGGATTGACAATTATGAGGTGGACCTCCTCACGTTGGTACTCACCATTGTGCTAGAGTGACACCAAATTTGGCGTCGTTGTCGGGGAGAGAGCTTCGAGGACAAGCGTGTGATGGTAAGACGTAGAGTTGAAACATTGGAGTCATAGATAATATCCTTTCTTTCCCTTATTTTTCCTCAATTTTTCTTGTTTTTGCATCACCATCATCATCCTCACCATCTCCCACCTCCATCTCCATCTTCACAAAAATTTCAGTTTTTTGGCCATGTTCCCCTACCCACCTCATTTCCCTCATTTCAATTGTGAGAGAGAGTGAGAGAGAGCTTGCATGCTATGTGTTTTTGTGTGTTTTTTGAGCTTTTTCTGCAGGTTCTAGCTGTATCACCATGTCCAACAGTTTGCACAAGTACGAGAGACTCTACACAGGTCCCGGGACAATGACCTCTGTCTATCGCGACAGACAAAAAAACTTAATATTTTTTGAATGCATGTTTGGCACGATAACCTACACCATGAGAGCACTCCAAATCACTAAAAGATTGTAAAAAATTTGCGTTTTTTCAGTCTATCGCGACAGACACAGTCTATCGCGATAGACAGCGTCTATCACGACAGACACCGTCTATCGTGACAGACAGCACCCCACCATAGAGGCCGTCTATCACGCCAGACACCGTCTATCGTGACAGACAGAGCCCACGACAGACGACAGATAGCGTCTATCGTGACAGACACCATCTATCGCGACAGACACATCTATCACGACAGACACCATCTATCACGACAGACAAACCCACGACAGATAACAAACAACGTCTATCACGACAGACACCATCTATTGTGATAGACACGTCTATCGCGACAGACTCCGTCTATCGCGACAGACAGACCCACGACAGACGACAGATAGTGTCTATCGCGACAGACACCATCTATCACGACAGACAGAGCCCACGACAAACGACAGACAGTGTCTATCATGATAGACACCATCTATCACGACAGACACGTCTATCGTGACACACACGTCTATCGCGACAGACCAAAAATCACGACAGACGACAGACAGCGTCTATTGCAATAGATACCATCTATCATGACAGACACGTCTATCGTGACAAATAGATCCACGATAGATGACAGACAGCGTCTATCACGACAGACACCATCTATCACGACAGACACGTCTATCCCGACATACGAAAAAGCACGACAGACGACAGACAGCGTCTATCGCGACAGACACCATCTATCGTGACAGACACGTCTATCACGACAGACACCGTGTATCACGACAGACAGGCCCACGACAGACGACAGACAGCGTCTATCGCAACAGACACCATCTATCGTGACAGACACATCTATCGCGACAGACACCGTCTATCGCAACAGACAGACCCACGACATATGACAGACAGTGTCTATCATGACAAACACCATCTATCGCGACAGACACGTCTATCGCGACAGACACCGTCTATCATGACAGACAGAGCCCACGACAGATGACAGATAGCGTCTATCGCGACAGACACCATCTATCGTGACAGACACGTCTATGGCGACAGACAGTGTCTATCGTGATAGACAGCCCCCCGCGACAGCCAGTGTCTATCGCGACAGACACCGTCTATCGCGATAGACAGGCATTTTTGGCAAAAAAATACAGGGGTAGAATTTTGAAAATTTAGGCTAAATTTTGTGCATATTTGCATACTCAATTACTCGTACACTTACAAAGGCCTTAGAAAAATACACTAAACTCGTGAAAGGATCTGTTTGTCTGTTTACCCCTCTAAACCCTGAACTGTCATAACTTTTTCATAAAAAATCCATTTTTTGAGCTCTAGGGCTTGTCGGAAAGCTCGTGGCATATACTACATGCCCTCAACTATTTTTTATAAGAATAATGCATTGATTTTCACATAGGATATTTTGAAGTTGACCCTCTGTGGGATAGATACACCAAGGGAGCTCTAGAGGAAATTTTTTGGCAATAGAAAAGGGGGAAAAATGGGTTATTAAAAGTTTCTGAGATAAATTGTTTGTCAATTGAAGGATCAAATTGGAGCTAAACTTGGAATTTTTTACAGGATTATCGAGAGCTCTTCGAGAAATCAAAAAAAGTGCTAGTGTGATCAGGCCAGGAACGTGCTTCCTGGGCAGACAAGCATAGTGAGGAGGAGCGGCTTGAGGATTATCGAGAGCTCTTGGAGAAATCAAAAGAAGTGCCAGTGTGATCAGGCCGGGAACGTGCTTCCTGGGCAGTTAAGCATAGCAAGGAGGAGCGGCTTGAGGTTGGAACATCTCTCAACCCCTCAGTCCATTTTTTAGACTAAGCTAAGTGCGAGTAGTGGTCCAAATTGACTAGCGATATGATAGGAATACTCAAATTTGAAGAGCCTTTAATTTCTCAAGTCCAAGAATAGGCTAAATTGCAGTCAAGGGACAACTTAAAGGAAAAGAACTTAAACTAAGTGGACGAAGAACATCAAGTACGAAACACTTAAGTGTTCCTAACGACGCTTAAATAAAGACAAGAAAACACATACAAAGGAAGTCAAAAGGAACAAGTGATTGGTATCAAAGAATCAGCAACGTACAAAGGGCATATGAACCTTAGATCGGGGAGACACTTAGGGAGAGACTGTCAAAGTATTAGATCATCTGAGGCTAGTGTCAACCATACAGCGAGATCTTGGGCCCAGCAATTGAGCGATTACCCCTACGGTCTAGACTCAGAAACTAGTGACTCTGAGATGTCTTATAACATGGAAAGAACTGTAGGTAGTGTTGGAGCAAGTCTATGACAAGCCTAAGTATTGGCTTGAGTCCCACAAAGTCATGAAAAAAGCTTTAAAATGAAGACTATGTAAAGTTCACTTGTGTACTGCCTCTTGTAACTTTTGAAGAGTTTACTTAATGTAAAAGTGAAAGAATCTTAAGTGGTTGAGTCCACTTGATCAAGAATGGAAAGAGGAGCCATGAATTGTGATTTGTGGTAGGTAGAGAATCAAATCAATCATTGATTGATTGGAGAGTGATTGAGGGAAGTTAGCCTCCCAAACTCAACTATAAATAGATGGCAGTTTTAGTCGTGGTTAGAGAGACCTATGTGAAGACCTCCAAGAGCTGAGCTTTATGCCATATCAAGGTGTGATTACAAGGCACACATATGTATCAGTAAGTCCATTGTATTGTACAAGCAATATACTTTCATTTTCATTATCATTTGGGTTCATATTTCCATGTTCTTGTGAAGTGTACTACTCACTGCCATGACTCTAAGTTTTCTCAATCAGATTGCAGAGATGGTTTCTCTAAGCTTGGTGCATCATTTTCAGTGATTTAACTTGCTAAATTAAGCTCTATAATTCTACTATATGCTCACAAATTTTCATGTCATTTGAATGTTACAATCTTCAGTTATGTTCAATTGAAGTCAACAGTGTCTGTTCATCTTCACTTCTCTGTCAGGTACCCGACTTTTTCACTCAACTTGTCAGAGTCATTTCTCAGTGGTTACTTATCCAAATTCAATGATTTAAATCTTGTTGGATTCCGCTTTCTGTCTAGTATAAGCATATCAATTTTCATAATCATTGGATTCCTACATTTTGAGTTATGTTTATGTTTCTACTCACTAGTCTCAAATTGTAGCAGCCCGTGAAAATCGGGATGATGTCATCACTTGTTAAAACTCATTCTCAGTGTGTGGTTTATTATTTTTTATGAGATTACTCTTGAAAGTTAGCTCTTTAAGCTACCTAAACTTCCCCAAGAGGAATTAAGCTAATTGGTGTTGTGCTCAGAGATTTATGTAAAACATTGGACATGTGTATGAACCAAGAATAACAAGTTTTCACCTCTGAGCTAACTCCAACTTATCTATTTTGATATATCTTTTTGAGAGTGATCTTCCAAGGTACATAGGGTGTCTAATACATCCATTAGCAAGCTAA
This sequence comes from Ceratopteris richardii, assembly GCA_020310875.1. Taxonomy (NCBI): domain Eukaryota; kingdom Viridiplantae; phylum Streptophyta; class Polypodiopsida; order Polypodiales; family Pteridaceae; genus Ceratopteris; species Ceratopteris richardii. The sequence continues at coordinate 71,440,577 of CM035438.1, read as the reverse complement.
AAGGGCCCACCATATACTCCTGGAGTTCATTTGGCTGGTGTAGATCAAGGATTTTGCAAGACCTCTTCATCTTCAAGCACATAACCTATCCATCTCTTCACAGTGGTATCAGAGCAAGGTTGGACAACATGGCAGATGGATTTCCTTCATCAATTGACAAATTGGATAGAGGTAATTACTCAGCTTGGTCATTAAGGATGGAAGCTTATCTCCAAGGTAGAAGTTTATATGGTTATGTGGCTAGAGATGAAGTTATGCCAAGTTTCAGGAACAAAAGTCAACCAACACAAGAAGAGCAAGAAAGATTGAGCACATGGTGCTCCAAGGATGCACTTGCAAGGTCTTATCTCCTCAACTCTATCTCAGATTTTTTGTTGCCTCACATTAGAAGTTGTAAGACATCTCAGGAAGTGTGGGATGCACTTGAAGCTTTCTTTTCTTCAAGTACCAAAGCTAGGAAGCATCAACTATGGCTGGATTTCACAACTCTCAAGAAGGCTCCCAAACAAAATGTGACTGATTTTGTTACAAAGCTCAAGGACATAGCGGATCAGTTGGGAAGCATTGGAGAGGTAATAGATGAAGAGCAAATTGTAAGGCAGGTCATCAATGGCTTGAAGGCAGATGACAAGTGGGAAGCATTCACCACAGCTATGGATTTGTACATGGACATGCATGTACCTGATTTCAATACACTCATTGGACAACTACTTACTCAAGAGGCAAAGCTTATCAAAAATGGAGAAAGCTCTAAAGGTAATCAATCTTCAGCTTTATACACTGATAAAAGCAAGTCCAAAGATAACAAAGGAAAGGCAAAGAAAGTGGATGATGAAGCAGGTACATATCAAGCTAACTATGCAGGTAGAGGAAGACATGGCAGAGGTAGAGGAAGAGGAGGTAGACAAGGCAGGGGGAGATCCCAAGACTCCAACTCATGTTCTATTTGTGGATTAACTAATCATACAACTGAAAATTTCTTTAGGAATTCCAGGAATCAAAGAGGAAGAGGATACAATAGAGGAAGTTATGGCTACTCAAGAGGAAGGTTCAACAATTACCATGGCAATTACAACAATCACAATCATTCAAACTATCAAGGAGGCTACAAAGGAAGGAGAGACTACAATAACTACACAGAAGACTCAAACAAAGAGGATTCATTATTGATCATGAACATGGCTATGCCACAAGGTAAATCTGATGAGCATGTTTTCTACATAGATTCAGGTTGTTCAAATCATGTGGCAGGAAATGTGGCACTCCTATCAGATTTAGAAGATCGAAGGAATAAGCATGAGGTACAAACAGGAGATGATACAAAACATCCTGTGGAGAAAATAGGCAATGTCAAAGCACCTGATGGAAACATCAACCTACTCAGTAAGGTACTCTATGTCCCTACCATTACAAAGAATTTGATAAGTGTTGGGCAGATAGTAGAGAAAGGGTTGCAAGTCAGGTTCACAAAGGCAGGAGCATTTGTTGAAGATCCAAGTCAAGGATTCAGAAAAATTGCAAGAGGTGAAAAGACAGGTAGATTGTTCACATTTGAATTACAGGACACTAGAAACATTGCTCTCTTTAATTATGGTAGTCAGACACTCACAGAATTGGAAGTATGGCACAAAAGGTTAGCACATATTGGTGAAAGGTCATTAAAGCAAATTTGCAGGGACCAAAGTGTACTTGGACTCCCTAATTTGTCAAAACAACATATGATTTATAAGTGTAGTGCATGTCAATTTGGAAAGTCTCACAGGTTACTGTTGGAGAAACAATCACTAATTGGACATATATTTGAAGGTCAAATCTTAGGAAGAAAACCCCATGCCTATGTGAAGGGGCAAATTCACAAGTGTATCATATTTGTAAAGTTAGTTCACTTTAGTTCTAGAAGTTTTTTAAAAAAATCACGAGAATACGAAAATCTATATAAGTTAGTTTGTATCAACTGACGCGAGAGAGAGCGAGAGAGAAGAAGTAGGAGAAAGAGTTCATTTTATACGACTGAGTATTGTCGGGCTTCTCTGAGTGAGAAAGCATCTGTAAACTTCTGAGTTTTCATAGCTATGAGAAAGAACTGAGTAAAGTTATGTGTATGAGTCTCTCTCCATCATCTCCATAATTACCTATTCTGTGATGAGTTAAAAAGATCAAGTTTTCCAAGCAACTCGATGCCTGGCATCGAATCTCTGCTGATAAGTCATATTTTCATTTAGATTTTTCATTCAGTACTGAAGTGTTTGAAAACATGATGTTTGTTGGAGCAACTCGATGCTTGGCATCGAATTCCAGTTGATAAGTCATATTCTAAGTGTGCATGAAATCACCTATAGTTTTGGTGTCCAAAAGATCAAGGTTTTATGCGGAAAGTCGATGCCCGACATCGAATCCCTGCTGAAAAGTGGCCAAAAACACTCCAAGTCGATGCCCGGCATCGAATTCTCATTGCAAGTCGATGCTAGGCATCGAATTCTAATTTTAAACAGGCGCTTTTACTAAAACAGGAAAGATTTCCAATTTTGGAAGGTCATACAGGGTCATCTTGTGAGAGCCATAACTTGAGTTCTAGAGATCCGTTTGATGCATATGATAGCTTGTTGGAAAGCTCTACTCTTTTAGTTTCAGCCTATAAAGTTTCATGGAGAAATAGTACTTGAGCTAGGAGAAATTAGCAAAATACTGAAGGTATGTCATTTCGGTGACTAGAAATTTCTATAGAAGCAAAGTTCTCACTTTAAGCTATCATTTCTCAAAGTTTGGAGTGGCAAAGAGTTAATGGTGACCATAGATGTGTTCTAGTGTCACATTAATTCATTTCTTGTGGTGTTTCATACATCAACAAGTGGTATCAGAGCAGAAAGATTCACGAGAGCAGAAGACGACAAAGGTACGAGAAGTTTTGTAAAGTTTTCCATTAAAGTTTCAAAGGTGAAGCATTTGAAGACACAAGGCATCAAAAGGTTACTTCAAAAGTATCCTCATACACAAAGAACTTCAAAAGGTATTATCCTTTATCCTTTAAGCTCACAGGTTGCAGCAGAAGGAAAGAACTATGGCATATCATATCTCCATTGACAAACTAGACAGAGATAATTACCCCGCATGGGTAATGAGAATGGAAGCCTTACTTATGAGTAAGGATCTCATGATATATGTTACAGGTGAAGAAGAGAAGCCAATATTTGAAGATGAAAGCGGACCAAAGAAAGAGGAACTTGATGCTTTAAAGCATTGGCAGAACAAGGATGCAAGTGCAAAAGCATACATCTACAATACAATATCTGATCATTTGCTACCACACATCAGAGGATTGGAATCATCTGAAGATATATGGAATGCATTGGAGTATCATTTCCAAAGTACTACTAAAGCACGGAAAGCAAGTCTATGGTCAGAGTTTACAACATTCAAGAAGAAGCGAAGTCAAACCATTAGTGATTATGTCACTAAGATGAAGGATCTTGCAGATAGTCTTGGATCCATAGATGAAGATGTTGAAGATCACAGATTGATTGCTCAGCTACTTGCAGGTTTGAGAGGGGATGAAAGGTGGAAACCTTTTGTCTTATCAACAGAACTTTCATTAAATCATTATGTTCTAGATTTGAACCAGTTTCTTGGTTTGATGCTCACATATGAGCAAGACTTGAAGGGAGATGGAGATAAAGGACAAAGTTCTGCAATGTACATGAAGAACAAGAAGAAAGGAGATAAAGGTAAAGCAAAGGATGAAGAGGAGTCTAGTTCTCAAGCTTATTATGCAAGAGGTAAAGGCACTGGCAGAGGAAGAGCAAGAGGTTTTGGAAGAGGAAGAGGTAATCAAAATAACAACAAAAAGGCTTTCTGGATCTGTGGATTGAGTAATCATTTGGCTCATGACGGTTGGCACAACCAACAAGGATCAAATCAAAATCAGAACAACAATAGCAGAGGCCGAGGTGGAAGATATCAAAGTAATTTTCAAAGAGGTAGACAAAGTCAAAGAGGAGGCTATGGTAGAGGTGGAGGAAGAAGTTGGGGACAGAATCAATCCTACAACACCACCTACTACAACTATGCAAATGACACACAGAATGAAAGTCATACATCATTGATGATGAATTCAATCAGCACATCAGATAAAGAAGATCTAAAGGTATTTTACATTGACTCTGGATGTTCTAATCACTTGTCAGGAAACATAGAATTGATGTCAGAATTGGAAAAAGGCATTTCTAGTCATACAGTTCAAACAGGTGATAATACAAGACATAGTGTACATTCAATTGGAAAGGTGAAATGCAAGAGTGGAGCAGATTTGCTAACCAATGTTTTGTATGTTCCCACAATACCTAAAAACTTGATTAGTGTGGGACAGATAGTTGAAAAAGGTTTTCAAGTCAGGTTTACAAATGAAGGAGTATTTGTTGAAGATCCAGAGAATGGATATAATCAGATTGTCTCTGGTAAGAAAGAAGGTAGACTCTTTACTTTAAGAGTGCAAGGGAACATTGGTCAAGCTTTGCTCACACATGGTGAAGGAGTGATTACAGAACTTGATCTCTGGCATAAGAGATTAGGTCACTTCAATGAAAGAGGAATTAAAGCTATGGTTGCTAATCAGTCTGTACTAGGATTACCAAATGTGCAGAGTCAACATATGGTTTATAAATGTGAAGCATGTCAAATGGGTAAAGCACACAGGTTACCATCTCAAAAGAAAGGATTCAAACATGATGGAGTACTTGAGCTCATTCATACAGATGTATGGGGACCAACAAAAGAAGGATCTATCAGTGGCTCAAGGTATTATGTTCTTTTCATTGATGATGCTACAAGATGGATAACATTATATGTTTTGAAGGAAAGATCAGAAGTGTTTGGAGCTTTCAAGCATTTTCATGCATATCCAAAGAGAGTCACAGGTCAAAAGCTTAAAAGACTGAGGTCTGATGGAGGGGGAGAATACTTCTCCCAAGAGTTCAATGATTATCTTTGGAATGCAGGTATTAAGAGAGAAATAACCTGCAGGTATACACCACAACAAAATGGTGAAGCAGAAAGAAGGAATAGGACTTTGGTTGAGTTTGCTAGAGCTATGCTAAAGGAGAAGAATTGTCCAAATTATCTTTGGGCTGAGGCTGTAAATACAGCTACATATCTTGTGAATAGATTACCATGTGCAGCTTTAAATGGAATGACTATATGAAGCTTGGTGGGGTAAGAAACCAACACTAGATCATTGTAGAGTGTTTGGATCAATTGCATATGCTTATGTGCCATCACAGCTTAGGCATAAACTTGAACCAAAGGCAGAAAAATATGTGTTCATTGGTTATGATGAAAAGCAGATGGGTTACAGGTTGTGGAATCCTCTAACCAAACAATTTATTGTTTCTAGAGATGTTACATTTGATGAACAGAAAAGTTGGTATGCAGATCAAAGTCATACAGCTGATGAATTTGAAGAAGAGGTAAGAAGATGTGAGAAAGGAAAATCAATTGTGCAGGTAAATAGAGATGAAGACTATATGCAGCAAGTACATCCACAAGTGGATTAACAAGAAGAAATGAAGAAGCTCCTATATTTGATGAAGAAGTGTATCCAGACACATATGAAGAATGTGAACCAAGAAGGTCAAGCAGGACAAGGAGACAACCAGAAAGGTATTCTTATGATACTTCTTACATAACTCAGAAGAACTATGCATATATGGTCAAAGATGATGAAGAACCTCAGAACTATGATGAAGCTAAAGGTAAGAAACAATGGGAAGAAGCAATGAAGGAAGAGTTCAATGCACTGGAGGAGAACAAGACATGGGAACTTGTTCCTAAACCAAATGGTAAGAAAGTAATTGGAAATAAATGGGTTTATAAAGTGAAGAAGCTTGCAAATGGAAGTATAGCCAGATACAAAGCTAGACTGGTGGTGAAAGGCTATGCCCAAACCTATGGCATAGATTATGATGAGACATTCAGTCCCGTAGCTAAGATGTCAACTATAAGGACAATCATTGCTATTGCAGCTTCAAAAGGCTGGACTCTAAGTCAATTGGATATAAAAAATGCATTCTTGAATGGATACATATCAGATGAGGTATACATGGAACAACCTCAAGGGTTTATAGATTCCAGGTATCCAAATTTTGTTTGCAGGTTGAGAAGAGCATTGTATGGGTTGAAGCAAGCTCCAAGAGCTTGGAACTATAGACTGGTGAAGTATCTCAATGATCTTGGATATCAAAGTTCAAAAGCAGATTCAAGTCTACTTATCAAAAGAACAGAGGAAGGTACAATCTACATTTGTATTTATGTAGATGACATTATAATCACTGGTACTTCAGATGAAGGAATCAAGGAGGTAAAGAGATTACTTGAGAAAGAGTTTAAGATCAGTGACCTAGGAAAGTTGTTGAAGAAGTTTGATATGGAAAATTGCAGAGAAGCTTCAACTCCACTTGAAGTTAATCACAAGCTCAGTAAATATGATGGTGCAGACTACAAACATATGAGGAAGTATCAATCTCTTGTGGGTAGTTTGATTTATGCTACACTAACAAGACCTGATCTTAGTTATGCAGTGGGAGTTTTGTCACAATTCATGCATTGTCCAAAGGACCCACATTGGATTGCAGGTCAAAGAGTTCTCAAATATATCAAAGGAACTATAAAGGAAGGATTATATTATCCTTTTACATCAGATTTGAAGTTGAGAGCCTACAGTGACTCAGACTGGGCAGGTAACCAGGATGACAGAAGATCAACTCATGGCTACATGATATATATTGGTGATAAGCTTATAAGTTGGTGTTCAAAGAAACAACATACAGTAGCATTATCATCAACTGAAGCAGAGTACAAAGGACTTGTGGAAGCAGCTAAGGAGGTCATATGGATGTAGACATTGTTCAAGAGCTTAGGCATTGATCAAGGTACACCTACAATACATGGAGATAATATGAGTTCACTTTATCTTGCAGCAAATCCAATATTTCATGCAAGGACAAAGCACATAGAGATACAGTATCATTTTCTCAGAGAAAAGGTAATGGAGAAGGAGATTGAAGTGGAGTACATTTCTACTAAAGATCAGTTAGCAGACATAATGACAAAGAGCTTGGATGGTGTGAAGACCAGTAGATTCAAAAGCATGGCAGGAGTAAAAGAAAAAGAAGATGATATGAAGAAACAGGGAATGTCAATTAGTGATTGAGGGGGAGCTGTTGGAGAAACAATCACTAATTGGACATATATTTGAAGGTCAAATCTTAGGAAGAAAACCCCATGCCTATGTGAAGGGACAAATTCACAAGTGTATCATATTTGTAAAGTTAGTTCACTTTAGTTCTAGAAGTTTTTTAAAAAAATCAGGAGAATACGAAAATCTATATAAGTTAGTTTGTATCAACTGACGCAAGAGAGAAGAAGTAGGAGAAAGAGTTCATTTTATACGACTGAGTATTGTCGAGCTTCTCTGAGTGAGAAAGCATCTGTAAACTTCTGAGTTTTCATAGCTATGAGAAAGAACTGAGTAAAGTTCTGTGTATGAGTCTCTCTCCATCATCTCCATAATTACCTACTGTGTGATGAGTTAAAAAGATCAAGTTTTCCAAGCAACTCGATGCCTGGCATCGAATCTCTGCTGATAAGTCATATTTTCATTTAGATTTTTCATTCAGTACTGAAGTTTTTGAAAACATGATGTTGTTGGAGCAACTCGATGCCTGGCATCGAATTCCAGTTGGTAAGTCATATTCTAAGTGTGCATGAAATCACCTATAGTTTTGGTGTCCAAAAGATCAAGGTTTTATGCGGGAAGTCGATGCCCAGCATCGAATCCCTGTTGAAAAGTGGCCAAAAACACTCCAAGTCGATGCCCGGCATCGAATTCTCGTTGCAAGTCGATGCTAGGCATCGAATTCTAATTTTAAACAGGTGCTTTTACTAAAACAGGAAAGATTTCCAATTTTGGAAGGTCATACAGGGTCATCTTGTGAGAGCCATAACTTGAGTTCTAGAGATCCGTTTGATGTGTATCATAGCTTTTTGGAAAGCTCTACTCTTCTAGTTTCAGCCTATAAAGTTTCATGGAGAAATAATACTTGAGCTAGGAGAAATTAGCAAAATACTGAAGGTATGTCATTTCGGTGACTAGAAATTTCTATAGAAGCAAAGTTCTCACTTTAAGCTATCATTTCTCAAAGTTTGGAGTGGCAATGAGTTAATGGTGACCATAGAGGTGTTCTAGTGTCACATTAATTCATTTCTTGTGGTGTTTCATACATCAACAGTTACCATTCATGAAGAAAGGTTATATGCATGGAGATCTCTTGGAGTTGGTTCATACAGATGTATGGGGACCCAGCAAGGAAGCTTCAATATCTGGATCAAGGTATTATGTCTCCTTTATTGATGATTGCAGCAGATGGACTATCCTATTCTTTATGAAACACAAAGATGAAGTTTTTTCATGTTTCAAAAGATATTTGGCTCTTGTGGAGAATCAAACATGTAAATCACTAAAAAGGCTAAGGTCAGATGGAGGGGGAGAATACTTCTCCCATGAGTTTGATTCTTTTCTTCAAGAAAGAGGAATCAAAAGAGAGGTAACTACAAGGTACACTCCTGAGCAAAATGGAGTGGCGGAAAGGAGGAATAGGACAATTGTTGAAGCTACAAGGTCTATGTTAAATGAAAAGCATTTACCTAATTACTTATGGGTTGAGGCTGTATCTACAGCCACTTACTTGATTAACAGGTTGCCTTCAAAATCCCTTGATGGGATGACTCCATATGAGGCTTGGAATGGAAGAAGACCAAGCTTAGATCATTGTAAAATTTTTGGATGTATTGCTTTTGCTCATGTTCCTTCACAGGTTAGAGGCAAGATGGATCCAAAGGGAGAAAGGTGTGTATTTATTGGATATCACAACAATCAAAAGGGCTACAGGTTATACAACCCTACCAACAAAGGATTCTTGGTAAGCAGAGATGTAGTTTTTTATGAGAACAATTCATTGTATGAAGATTCATGCAGGAAGATCAATTTACCATATGATCTTGAAGAAGATTTTCCAAAGCTTGGTAGAGAACAACCAAAGATTGAAGAACAAGACACCTCGGAAGATGATGAAGAATCTCAGATGGAAAAGATCAAAGCATGGAAGTCTAAAGGTAAAGCAAAATTGCAGGAACTTGGACATGAGGCAGAATCATCACATCATGGCCTAAGAAGATCTATGAGGGAAAAGAAAAAACCAGAAAGGTATGGGTTTGACACCTCATTAGTAACTAAACATTCTATCTACATAGCACAGGACATAAACCAAGAGGAGCCATCATCCTTTGAAGAGGCCAAAGCAAAATGAGAATGGAAACATGCAATGAAGGAAGAGATTGAAGCACTTGAGGAAAACAACACTTGGGATTTGGTGCCCAAGACTTCATCCATGAAGGTAATAGGCTCAAGATGGGTCTAAAAACTCAAGAATAATTCTGATGGTTCCATTAACAGGTATAAGGCAAGGCTTATAGCAAAAGGCTTTGCACAAACTCAGGGAATTGATTATGAGGAGACTTTCTCTCCTATGGCAAAGATGCCTACTATTAGGGTTTTGCTTAGTATTGCTTCTTCCAAGAATTGGAAGATACTTCAACTAGATGTAAAGAATGCATTCTTGAATGGTTGGATAACAGAAGAGGTATATATGGCACAACCACCTGGTTTTGAGAATCAAGTTTATCCTGATTATGTGTGTAAACTTAACAAAGCATTGTATGGTCTCAAGCAAGCTCCAAGAGCTTGGAATTTCAGACTTGTTTCATTCTTGCAGGACAAAGGCTTTCAACCAAGCAAGGCAGATCCTTCACTCTTTATTAAAAAGAGTAATTCAGAGATCATCTACCTATGTGTATATGTAGATGATATTATATTGACAGGAAATCATGCAGATGGTATGAAGAAGATCAAAGTTCTGATGAGAGAAGAGTTCAAGATAAGTGATTTGGGTTCACTCACCTACTTCCTAGGTTTGGAAGTTGTCTACAAAGATCATGGTTTGTTTCTCACTCAAAGAAAGTACATTAAGTAGGACATGTTGACAAAATTCAAGATGCAAGATTGTAAGATTGCAGGTACTCCAATGGAGGTCAATCACAAATTGATCTCACATGAAGGTGAACTCATAGAGGACATCACATCATATCAAAGTCTAGTGGGTAGTCTCAACTATGCCACATTGACAAGAGTAGATATATGTTACAGTGTGAGTGTGCTAAGTCAATTTATGCACACACCAAGGAAACCACATATGGATGCTGCCAAAAGGATTCTCAAGTATCTCAAAGGAACCATAAATGAAGGACTTTATTATCCTTATGTATCTGATTTAGGTTTGAAGCTATTTTCTGATGCAGATTGGGCTGGCTCCAAGGAAGATAGAAGGAGCACTTCAGGTTATCTTACCTTTGCAGGTTCAAAGCTTATTTCATGGTCATCCAAGAAGCAACCCACAATTGTTCTCTCTTCTATTGAAGCTGAATATAGAGGTCTTGCCATAGCTACTCACGAAGCTATGTGGATGAAGACATTATTCAAAGATCTTGGATTGGAGTTTGGAACTCCAACTATTTTTGGTGACAATATGAGTTCTATTCACTTGGTTGTTAATCCTATTTTTCATGCAAGGACTAAACATATTGAAGTTCATTATCACTATGTACGAGAGAAGGTTCTAAGCAAAGAGATTCAAATATCATATGTGTCCACTCATCAACAATGTGCAGATATTCTAACCAAAGCATTGGATGGTACAAAGCTTTGCAAATTCAAGGCTATGATAGGTTTGCAAGTAATCTTGGAAGATTGAAGACCTCAAGCATACTTGGCTTGATTGGGAGCTGTTGGAGCAAGTCTATGACAAGCCCAAGTATTGGCTTGAGTCCCACAAAGTCATGAAAAAAGCTTTAAAATGAAGACTATGTAAAGTTCACTTGTGAACTGCCTCTTGTAACTTTTGAAGAGTTTACTTAATGTAAAAGTGAAAGAATCTTAAGTGGTTGAGTCCACTTGATCAAGAATGGAAAGAGGAACCACGAATTCGTGATTTGTGGTAGGTAGAGAATCAAATCAATCAGTGATTGATTAGAGAGTGATTGAGGGAAGTTAGCCTCCCAAACTCAACTATAAATAGATGGCAGTTTTAGTCGTGGTTAGAGAGACCAATGTGAAGACCTCCAAGAGCTGAGCTTTATGCCATATCAAGGTGTGATTACAAGGCACACATATGTATCAGTAAGTCCATTGTATTGTACAAGCAATATACTTTCATTTTCATTATCATTTGGGTTCATATTTCCATGTTCTTGTGAAGTGTACTACTCACTGCCATGACTCTAAGTTTTCTCAGTCAGATTGCAGAGATGGTTTCTCTAAGCTTGGTGCATCATTTTCAATGATTTAACTTGGTAACGTTAGCTCTATATGTCTACTATATGCTCAAAAATTTTCATGTTATTTGGATGTTGTAATCTTCAGATATGTTCAGTTGAAGTCACCAGTGTCTGTTCATCTTCACTTCTCTGTCAGGTACCCGACTTTTTCACTCACCTTGTCAGAGCCATTTCTCAGTGGTTACTTATCCAAATTCAATGATTTAAATCTTATGAAATTCAGCTTACAGTCTAGTATAAGCATACAAATTTTCATAATCATTGGATTCTTACATTTTGAGTTATGTTCATTTTTCTACACACTGGTCTCAAATTGTAGCAGCCCGTGAAAATCGGGATGATGTCATCACTTGTTAAAACTCATTCTCAGTGTGTGGTTTATTATTTTTTATGAGATTACTCTAGAAATTTAGCACTTTAAACTGCATAGACTTCCCCAAGAGGAATTAAGAGAATTGCTGTTGTGCTCAGAGAATTATGTAAAACATTGGACAGGTGTATGAACCAAGAATAGCAAGTTTTCACCTCTGAGCTAACTCCAACTTATCTGTTTTGATCTATCTTTTTGAGAGTGATCTTCCAAGGTACATAGGGTGTCTAATACATCCATTGGCAAGCTAAAAGGGCCCACCATATACTCCTGGAGTTCATTTGGCTAGTGTAGATCAAGGATTTTGCAACACCTCTTCATCTTCAAGCACATACCTATCCATCTCTTCACAGGCAGCTCAGGAGTTGCATACCTAGAAAGGCCGGAAGGTCCCTACAAGACTCAGTTGGAATATATCCAGACCAACCGCTTATGTGCACGCATCTTTGAGGATGGTCTACGAAGATCTGTTGTCCTAATTAAAAATCCTAATCAACCCACTAGACTAGAACACACTATAGTCAAGTTTGAAAATGATTCCTATATAGATAAAGAAGGAACAATGTATGTGGTCACCAACCAACCTGAAAGGGCAGATGAATTTGGCAACATAATCCCAGAGGTCGAAATAGGAGACATAGAGCAAGGGAACTTAGGAAAGGAGCCAAAAACCCCTCGCGGCAAGTCGGTTCTGACGAGAATAATCACTCCCGAATTGGTTTCCTAAGACAATAGGAGCAAGATCTGCTTGTGAATCGAGAGACCGATGAGGCTTTTTGGAGGTATAAGCATGAGAAGCCTAACAAAGTGGGAGCACCTACCATCTATGAATTCAAAGATCCTGATATCCCAGGCAAAGTGACGTACTTAGATGATGCTTCTGAGAGGATCTTTGTGGTCTTAAAGCATGGAAGACACAGATACACTTGGAAGGGAGAATTTGTTTTTCCCCAACCTCGATCCACTGTGTCTTATGGTCACCAAGGAGTTGGAACATCTGAGGCTCATGGAACTCAGAGAGAGAGGAGTAGAGATAGACCTGAGGTGAGCTTTGCCAATCCACTAGGAAGAGAAAGAACGAGGACAGAGACTGATAGGATGGACAGAGAGAGACATAGGGATCCAAGGAATCCAAGAAATACAGACGAATTCCCTCTCCCAAGACCCAGAGAACATGCTAGAACCTTAACGCCTACACAATTGGTTAAGTCCATGAAGAATTGCTTCGACGGCACCGGAGACCCATATGACCATGTAGCTCAGTTTAGGCAAGTGTTGAGAGCTGAACAAGTGGAAGACTTGTTCACTCAATACATTGCTTTTGGCCTAACACTCAAGAACACTGCATTGACTTGGTTTCAACCACTTCACCAAGATCAATACAGAAATATAGATCAACTGCTTGAAGCATTCATCACTGAGTTTTCCAAGAGTGGCATTAGGCATAACACATCTTCCTTGATATACAGCTTCAAGCAAACACCTCAAGTGACAGTGAGGCTCGGAGGAAGAAGGTTTAGGCAATACCTAGAGAGATGCCCCGCTCTAGAGTTACCCACTCCAGCCAAGCAAGTGGCCTTATTTCTAGATAAGGCCTATTCAAGAAATTTGGGAATTATTCAAGTCCCATTTACATTACTTAATATGTTAACTTCTTAAATTTGAGGCGAACCCTCATACCCCATTTATAATACAATTATCCTTAATATTAAAGTGTCAATTTAATATACTCTAATCAAGAGATAATAACATGTTGTAGTGTGTGAATGAATCAAAACATAAAACATTAGGACACAAAGAACTGTCTCAAAATCCTGTGTAATTCCCATTTTTCTTGAATAGGCCTTAGATGGATTGTTAAGTACCAAACTCAGATCATATGTGTACTTGAAGAACCCTAGATCCATAGAAGAATGTGTACGCATGTGCATAGACATTGAGGATAATCTAGGGGAGGAATTAGAGCTCTCAAAGATCTATAAAGATTCACATAGTTCTACAAGCCTCACTTCCTCACAATCCACATCAATTGAGGATCTAGCAGAAAAGGTAGCTCAGAAATTAGGTGTCTCTAGCAAGCAGATTCCTAGATTTGCCCCAGGAAAACGATGCTATACCTGTGGAGGAGACCATATGGCTAATGTGTGCCCTATCATGGCTCAACCCCAAGTGAACCCCAACAGCCAATATTGCACCATAGAAAGAAGATACACCAATCACACCGCACAAGACTGCCCATATAACAAACAAGTTGTTAGACAAAATTATCTTCATCCATATCCACAACAAGGAAAGTACCCTAATCAATACCCACAACAACAGTATGCTAGGCCCCAGCAAACCTATCAACCACCCTATCAAGGCCAACAAAGACCGCAACCAGTCCTAGCGCAGCAACCCCCTGCCCCCACCAATGTGATTCCAGTGAAGTATGCAGCTGCAGAAGAAAATCTGAATAGAGCTTTAGTGCCAGTGACATCGTCGCTTTCAGAAAAAGATCCAAGTGATCATAGTTTTGACTCTATCCATATTGATAGCCCACAGGCTTACTACATGCAATCACCGGAGCATAGTGAGTCATACTATTATGAAGAACTGAGTGAATCTAGTTGGGAGCCAGAATATGCGAATGTCATGTACGCAAACCCCCACTCTAGACCCCAACCTAGGCAGACGAGACCTCCTTTTCCTAGAGAACCATGCTATCAATGTCAAGGGGATCACCTCATTCCTGATTGCCCTCTACCTACACCCACACAAACCCAATCGGTGACAATTCAAGGCTTTTGTCCATTGATTGTGGGAAGAAGCATTTGTTACGAGAGTGCCCCAAGAACCCCGCCAATATGCCAAAAATCGCTCCTATCAATGTTATTAGGTTTGTGGTAGACTCCACAGGAAGTGTGACTTCCACAACTCCAGTGTGAGTCATCATGAGAGCTCACGCACTTAAGCAAAACCAAGAATTAGGCCAAGAAAAGAATGCGGAGGTTAGCGAGACTGAGAGCCAGAATAAGAAGAGAACAAGAGCTTGGAGAGATAGCCGTGAACGTATGAAAAGGCAATGGGCAAAGAAGATGAGCGAACTCGAGGAAAGTCTACAAGAAACCAAAGCCAAAATCATAGAAATCACATCTCAAACGCACTCTCACACAGCACCTCCACTACCATCCCCATCACCTTCCACTCCTCAACCTTCTAATCCACCACACATAACCCACCCACCACCCCGAGTAGGATCAGTCTTAGCAGATCCCACTCCTGAGGACATAGATATCATGCTCAGAGCATATCAGGCCAGGATCCAGGAAGGGCCAAATGTAACAGATCATGAAAGATGTGACCCTAGAGCTGACCTAGAGCTTGAGCGAACCAAGTTGTGTGCCAAGGTGGTGGAATTGGCTCAAGCCATGTTTGAGGCCAGTTGCCTCTTCAATTGCTCTAGCTCCACTAGAACACCATTGCATTTTGATGGTCTATTGGATAGATTGGAGACGATAATTGCAAAGTCTGGAAAAGGATCCCACTCCCAGGCTAAGGAGAAGGCAAGTGATAGAATAAGCATTCCTCCCAAGGAAGCTTATGTGCCTAACTCCACTGAACCAGACACCTCTTCTTCTATGAATCGATACTCACCAGAATTCTTGCGAGAGATTCAGGAAGAGAAAAGGGCTAAAGAGAGTGAAGTTTCTCCCCCCATTGAACTTGTGGATGACACACACAATCAATTCCCACAAGACCTTCCTTCCATTTATGGAGAGCAGAAGAGTGCCCAATCTCAAGAGAGATTAGACTTTGAGTCTAATTCTTTACAGGAACTACCCCATTTCACAGGCCCATGGGAGGCCAAGTCCACTTGTATGAGAGCACCGACGGTCATGATAAGAAATGAAGACTCAATCATACCTAGGAACATAGAGGTAGTAAAGAATACTAAAGTGCAGTGCAATCTCACTCAAGGTCAAGCCTGAATTGTGGAAACATGTAGCCAAGCAAGTGCCAGACATGTCCACACCTCGTTCCCAAGTAGGATCTCATAGAACAGTACCTGAAATACCTTTGGACAAGATAGGAGACATGAGTGAAGGAGAAGAAGGAAACACCTATCTCCCTATCACTCATTAGGGTTACACAACCAAGGCCATTTTGGACTCAGGTGCAGGAGTCGCAATTGCTACCACTTCCTTATGGAAACGTTGGGGCAAGCCAGCACTCAGGCCCACGAGAATAAAGTTACAAATGGCTGATGGTCACATTGAGAGACCCTTACGACTACTAGAAGGAATAACTCTCAACATTTGTGGTGTAGAGCTCGAACTTACTTTTGCTATATGTGATTTATCAAGAATCAGACCTACGAGATGATTATGGGAAGACCCTTCTTGCGGCAATTGCAAATAGTACAGGATTGGGGGACAAATTCTTTGTATCTGCAACACTTGGGTGTCACAACCAAAGTGAATCTCAAAGATTTCTCTAATAGAGACATGCCCCCCATTCAATGGAATCCTATCCATAGAGCCACAGAGGATACAGAGTCAGTGCATTCCATAGGATCAGGATCCTCATGGATGCAGGAAGACACTCACTTGTGGATGTGTAAGGTAGAAGTAGAAGAAGAGAAGAGAGAAAAAGCCAGAGAAATAGGTGCAAAGGAAACCCATAGATCAATTCAAGACCCAGCCTATGCACCTATAGTTTTTCCTAACGAAGAATTTGAACCTCATGGTTGGGCAAAAATCTTGGCAACTATGGACGTAGCCATCAATGAAGAGCAATGGACACCTCACTGTGATGAGGATGGCTATGACATTTCAGTCTTCATGATCGAGCCAATCATGGGAGATTCGGCTTTGGAAGAATGCGAACCTAGCACTGATGCATTCGAGAACGCAAGTGACTCTGACCTAGAGTCAATTATAATGGACCCTCCTTTTGCATCAAATTAGGAATATTTCTATGAAGTAGAAGCTCACCCTCAGAGATATGAAGAAATTACAAATGAGGTGAGATTAACCACACAAGTGACCACCAAGAGTGAAGGAAAGAAGAGGAAGAAGAGAGAAGTCTCACCAGAGGAGGACGAATCTTTGTTTGAGGTCCCGGAAAATTTCAAGAAGTATGAAGTTGAAGATAGGAGAGTCATGATAAGAATGCCAAAATGCGATGCCCAAGCAGGAGAGGCCTATGATAACAAAGAAACCACCAAGAAAATAGTGGTAGCCATAGAAGAAGGAGAGGAGAGAAGCACGTACATTGGACATGACCTTACTGAAGAAGAGGTGCAGGAGTTGATAGCCTTACTACGAGAATATAGAGATGTGTTTGCATGGAGCTACAAGGACCTGAAAGGTGTAGACCCGGACATATGCTCACATACGATCCCCATGACCTCAGAGGCCAGACCCTCTAAACAAAAGCCATACACATACAATGACAACTATGCTGCCAAGATCAAAGAAGAGATAGACCGCTTGGTTGAAGCTGGATTTATCTATGAAATTGAGCACATTGAATGGGTATCTCCCATTGTAGTGGTGCCTAAAAAGAATGGCAAATTACGTGTATGAATTAACTTGAAGAAGGTTAATGTAGCCACTATCAGAGATAATTATCTGCTTCCTATCACTGAGCATCTATTAGAAAGGGTAGCAGGAAAAGGAGGATACAACTTCCTGGATGGGTTCTCTGGTTATAATCAAGTAGCCATTGCACCAGAAGATCGGCATAAAACGGCTTTTGCCACAGAGTGGGGTATATTTGCTTTTCGGGTAATGCCATTTGGGCTTACCAATGCTCTTGCAACCTTCCAAAGATTGATGTGCCATGTATTCAAAGAATTCTTGAGGAAGAATTTGGAAGTCTATGTTGATGATCTCTGTGCCCATTCCAACATTAGACAGAAACATATACCTGAACTCAGGCAAATCTTTGACAAATGTAGAGAATATCAAGTCTGTTTGAACCCAGAAAAGTGTGTTTTCATGGTCAGGCAAGGCAAGATTCTAGGACACATAGTGTCAAAGAACGGCATATCCACTGACGAAGAGAAGGTGAGGGCTATTGCAGAACTACCTAGGCCTAAGAATGTCAAGGAAGTGCAAGCTTTCATGGGGCATTGTGGTTACTACTGATGTTTCATTCACATGTGTACCATCATTGCAAAGCCTCTGTACGGATTCTTGACTAATTTTGAGTGGACTAATGAGTGCGAGAAATCTTTCACCGAACTTAAGCGGCAATTGTGTTCAGCACCAATCTTGACTACATCGGATTGGAACAAGCCATTCCATGTCCATGTTGTTGGTGCAAACAAGCCTTAACACTTGGCTTTGACTTGTGCCTTGAAGACTCAACATGAAGATTGCACAAAGATCACTTAGCATTGGATATCAACATTGAAGTTTATTGCTAGAGTTTGGATTACTTCATTTCAAGGAAGAGCATAGGAACACATGCCTATGCTTAGTTACTTCTTGCTTCATGTAAAAGTCAATATGACTCAACTCATTTCTTGTAATCACACCTACACTCAAAAGTCGTGGAAACTAGAAGTTATGAATGAAGAGAATATCTCCATGAGATTAGTTGAGAGATTTGAGGGAGCCTATTTTCTTGAATTTGAAATTCAAACTCTCTTCAAACTCTTATAAAAGCCAATGAAAAAGTCGCGGGAGTAGTTGCTCACTTCCCGAGGTAATTCCAAGTAACACATTGAGTGTGTGAGAGCTACTATTGAGCCTACACCTCTGAGTACCATTGTGCATCACTCTACATGCCAATGGGAATGTACATTTGATAGATTCAATACATATACTCATAGTCATTATCTCTATGTTTTCTCTGTGTAACCATCTTCAAGTCAGTCAACTTCAACAAGGCATATCTCAAGATCTACTGAACCAAATTGGATGATCCAGAGCTCATTGGAACCAGCTCAAAGCATTCTACAACACTACAAAATTTCAAGTCATTCTATTCAGCCAATTGGGAGAAATCTCAGTCGAGACAGACACTGGTATTTTTTCTGAGTAGCTCCTAAAAAGTCGGGGATGTCTCTGATTTTGCTAAACATCATACTCAGTGTATAGTTTGTTAATTGGAGTGATTTAACTTGCTAATGGTAGCTTGTTAAGTTAATTTAATACTCCCAAAAGGAATTAAACCAATTGCAAGTGTGCTGGACACACTGAACTTAGGACTGAGCAGGTGTCATTACAGGAATAGAAAGTTTTTGGAGTTGTGAAGGTTCAAAATCATCTGTTTTGATTTGATCATTACTCAATCATTTTTGTAAAGCACATATATAGTTTCTTGGTGTCATTTGGAAGCTCAAGGAGTCTCCTAACTATATCTGAAGAGAAAAGAGGGCAGGTGTGAAGCAGGTCTAGCAGCACCAACTTGATCTTCTGATTGTACTCAGCCATTACATCCAACAGTGGTATCAGAGCAAATAAGGTAATTATGGGTGATGGTTTCCCTTCCTTCATTGACAAATTGGATAGAAATAACTACCAGGCATGGTCATTAAGAATGAAGACTTATCTACAAGGGAGAAGCTTGTATGGATACATATCAGGAGATGAGGAGTTGCCCTCATTCAAAACCAGAGGCCTACCTACAAAGGATGAGCATGAGAGACTTAATCAATGGTGTGCTAAAGATGCTTTGGCAAGGTCATATCTTCTAAACTCTATCTCTGATTTCCTTCTACCTCATGTTAGGAACTGTAAGACTTCCCAAGAGACTTGGGAGACCTTGTCAACATACTTCTCATCAAGCACAAGGGCCAGAAAGAATCAGCTATGGATTGAGTTTACAACTCTTAGGAAGCAATCAAAACAATGTGTCTCAGATTTTGTCACCAAGGTCAAAGACATTGCAGATCAACTTGCAAGTGTTGGAGAAGAAATTGAAGAAGAGCAAATAGTCAGACAAGTGATCAATGGACTAAAGGCAGATGACAAGTGGGAGAGCTTTACCACTGCAATGGACTTATACATGGACATCCAAGCACCTGATCTAACAACTCTGATTGGACAACTCTTTACACATGAAGCAAAGATCACAAAGAATGGAGAGCAATCAAAAGGTAATAATCCCTTTGCCCTATATACAGATAAGAAGTCTAAAGATAAGGGTAAAAGTAAGAAAGTTGATGAAGAAGGATCCACCTCCCAAGCAAACTATGCAGGGAGAGGTAGATCATCTAGAGGTAGGGGCAGAGGAGGTAAGTCAGGTAGGGGGAGACCCTATAACCAATCTCCATGCAATATTTGTGGCTTGTCTAACCATACTACAGATGAATGCTACAAGAACTACAAGAATCAAAGAGGAAGAGGTCACCAAAGAGGAGGATACTCTCAAGGCAGAGGCAGATTCAATCAATCTAAAGGCTACCATGGCTACAACAATAATTACAACAATAACTACAACAATAGCTACAATCACAATGGCAATTATCAAGGAGGATACAGGAACAGAAAGGATTACAACAATTATGCAGAGGATCAAGACGATTCCTTGTTGATTATGAACATGACATCTAAATCAGGTATCAATGATGATCATTTGTTCTATATTGATTCAGGTTGCTCTAACCATGTAGCTGGGAATGTTGCCTTACTCTCTGATTTGGAAGAACCTAAAGGCAAGCACCAAGTGTAGACAGGTGATGACACTAAACACTCAGTGGTTAAAGTAGGCAATGTTAAAACAAGTGATGGTAATCAGAATTTACTAAGCAGAGTATTGTATGTTCCAACAATCACCAAGAATCTGATGAGTGTAGGTCAGATTGTTGAAAAAGGTCTACAGGTCAGGTTCACTCAACATGGTGCATATGTGGAGGATCCAAGACATGGATTCAGAAGGATAGCCAAGGGAGAGAAGTCAGGTAGATTGTTTACCTTTGAACTTGAAGATACTAAGAATATTGCCTTGTACAACTATAAGGACCAAACCCTATCAGAATTGGAGATGTGGCACAAGAGATTAGGTCACATTGGAGAGAGGACCATAAAGCAAATGAGTAGAGATCAATGTGTGCTTGGGATACCTAATGTATCCAAGCAACACATGATATACAAGTGTGGGGCTTGTCAGTTTGGTAAGTCACACAGGTTGCCATACACCAAGAAAGGATTTATGCATGAAGACTACTTGGAATTGGTGCATACAGATGTTTGGGGACCAAGCAAGGAGCCATCCATATCAGGATCAAGGTACTATGTATCTTTTATTGATGACTATAGCAGATGGACTGTATTGTACTTCATGAAACATAAAGATGAAGTATTTAATTGTTTCAAAAGGTATCTTGCATTAGTTGAGAATCAAACAGGTAGACATTTGAAGAGGCTAAGGTCAGATGGTGGTGGAGAATACTTCTCCAATGACTTTGAAGAATTTTTGCAGGAAAGAGGCATCAAGAGGGAGATTACCACAAGGTACTCACCTGAACAAAATGGGGTAGCTGAAAGAAGGAATAGACTCATTGTGGAGACAGCTAGGTCTATGCTTAATGAGAAAAAACTACCAAATTATCTTTGGGCAGAGAGTGTATCTACTGCCACATACTTAATCAACAGGTTGCCATCAAAGACACTTGATGGAATGACACCCTATGAGGCTTGGCATGGTAAGAGACCATCTCTGGATCATTGCAAGATCTTTGGGTGTGTTGCATATGTGCATATTCCCTCACAGGTAAGGGGAAAGCTAGACCCTAAGGCTGAAAAGTGTATCTTTATTGGTTATGATTTGAATCAGAAAGGATACAAGTTATATAACCCCTCAAACAAAGGCTTCAAGGTAAGCAGAGATGTAATCTTTGATGAAAATGATTCATGGTATGATAATGAGTGCAGGAAAGTTAGCCTACCTTATGATATGGAAGAAGACTTTCCAAAGCTTGTCAGGCAAGAACCAACTCAGAATGAGGACACAAGCTCAGATGATGAAGACACCATCAACATTGAAGAATTCAAAGCTTGGAAAACCAAAGGGAAGATGAAGATGAAGCAACTTGAAGACAATCCAGAATCCTCAACTCAAGCTATGAGGAGATCTTCAAGAGAAAAGAAGAAACCAATTAGGTATGGGTATGATACTTCACTTGTAACCAAGCACTCTGTATATCTTGCAAAGGATATCTTAAGTGAAGAACCAGGTACATTTGAGGAAGCTATTACTAAACCAGAATGGAAGGAAGCAATGGATGAAGAAATGGAGGCTCTCAAGGAGAGTGATACTTGGGACTTGGTACCCAAGAAGGACTCCATGAAGGTGATTGGATCCAGATGGATCTATAAACTCAAGAGGAACTCAGATGGTACAATAAACAGGTACAAAGCTAGGTTGGTAGCCAAGGGTTTTGCACAAACCCAAGGCATTGATTATGAGGAGACATTTTCTCCTGTGGCAAAGATGCCAACTATCAGAATTATGGTGAGTGTAGCTGCATCCAAGAATTGGAACATGTACCAATTGGATGTAAAGAATGCATTCTTAAATGGATGGATATCTAAAGAGGTCTACATGTCACAACCACCTGGCTATGAGGATCCCAATAAGGTAAATCATGTTTGTAAATTGAAGAAAGCTCTTTATGGATTGAAGTAGGCACCTAGAGCATGGAATTACAGGTTGACAACATATCTCTTGGATCAAGGATTTGTGATGAGTAAAGCAGACACTTCATTGTTTATAAAGAAGAACAATTCAGAGGTAATATACTTGTGTGTCTATGTTGATGACATCATTATTACAAGAAATGATGTTCAAGGAATTAGACACATCAAAGGTCAAATGATGAAGGAATTTAAGATCAATGATCTTGGATTATTGAAGTACTTCCTAGGGCTTGAATTGGTCTACACAAATTCAGGTATATTCATTACTCAGAAGAAGTACATTCAGGACATGGTCAAGAAGTTTAATTTGCAGGAAGCTAAAGTCTCAAACATTCCTATGGAGGTCAACCACAAACTCAGTGCACATGAAGGAGAAGAACTCAAGGATATTACAGGTTACCAAAGTTTGGTAGGTAGTCTTAATTATGCTACCTTAACTAGGATTGATATCTCATATGGTGTTAGTGTACTTAGCCAATTTATGCATAAGCCAAGAGTACCACATTTGGAGGCAGCCAAGAAGATAGTAAAGTATCTAAAGGGAACACAAAATCATGGTTTGTATTATCCATATTCATCAGACATTGATATCAAAGTATACTCAGATGCAGATTGGGCAGGTTGCAAGGATGACAGAAGGAGTACATCTGGTTACATATGCTTTGCAGGTGATAAACCAATTTCTTGGTCATCCAAGAAACAACCCACAGTAGCTCTATCATCTACTGAGGCAGAATACAGAGGGCTAGCCAATGCCACTCAAGAATCCATATGGTTGAAGCTACTATATTCAGAATTGGGCCTATACACAAGGCCACCTATCATATTTGGTGATAACACAAGTTCACTTCACTTAGCAGCTAATCCTGTGTATCATGCTAGAACAAAACACGTAGAGGTGCATTACCACTATGTGAGGGAGAAGTTGCTTAGCAAGGAAATCCAATTATCATATGTGTCTACTAATATTCAATGTGCAGATTTGCTTACAAAAGCTCTGGATGGAAGTAAGCTATGCAAGTTTAAATCCATGATTGGATTACAGGATATCATTGAAGATTAAAGATGAAGACTCAAGCAAGTGTTTGGCTTGAGGGGGAGCTGTTGGTGCAAACAAGCCTTAACACTTGGCTTTGACTTGTGCCTTGAAGACTCAACATGAAGATTGCACAAAGATCACTTAGCATTGGATATCAACATTGAAGTTTATTGCTAGAGTTTGGATTACTTCATTTCAAGGAAGAGCATAGGAACACATGCCTATGCTTAGTTACTTCTTACTTCATGTAAAAGTCAATATGACTCAACTCATTTCTTGTAATCACACCTACACTCAAAAGTCGTGGAAACTAGAAGTTATGAATGAAGAGAATATCTCCATGAGATTAGTTGAGAGATTTGAGGGAGCCTATTTTTTTGAATTTGAAATTCAAACTCTCTTCAAACTCTTATAAAAGCCAATGAAAAAGTCGCGGGAGTAGTTGCTCACTTCCCGAGGTAATTCCAAGTAACACATTGAGTGTGTGAGAGCTACTATTGAGCCTACACCTCTGAGTACCATTGTGCATCACTCTACATGCCAATGGGAATGTACATTTGATAGATTCAATACATATACTCATAGTCATTATCTCTGTGTTTTCTCTGTGTAACCATCTTCAAGTCAGTCAACTTCAACAAGGCATATCTCAAGATCTACTGAACCAAATTGGATGATCCAGGGCTCATTGGAACCAGCTCAAAGCATTCTACAACACTACAAAATTTCAAGTCATTCTATTCAGCCAATTGGGAGAAATCTCAGTCGAGACAGACACTAGTATTTTTTCTGAGTAGCTCCTAAAAAGTCGGGGATGTCTCTGATTTTACTAAACATCATACTCAGTGTATAGTTTGTTAATTGGAGTGATTTAACTTGCTAATGGTAGCTTGTTAAGTTAATTTAATACTCCCAGAAGGAATTAAACCAATTGCAAGTGTGCTGGACACACTGAACTTAGGACTGAGCAGGTGTCATTACAGGAATAGAAAGTTTTTGGAGTTGTGAAGGTTCAAAATCATCTGTTTTGATTTGATCATTACTCAATCATTTTTGTAAAGCACATATATAGTTTCTTGGTGTCATTTGGAAGCTCAAGGAGTCTCCTAACTATATCTGAAGAGAAAAGAGGGCAGGTGTGAAGCAGGTCTAGCAGCACCAACTTGATCTTCTGATTGTACTCAGCCATTACATCCAACACATGTGGATGCATCCAATTATGCTATTGGGTGTGTGCTTGCACAACCTAGAGGTGAAGGTAATATGGATCTTCCAATTGCCTATGCTAGTAGACAATTAAATGTAGCTGAACGGAACTATACCACCACCGAACAAGAAGGCTTAGGCATGGTATATGCGGTTAAAAAATTTATACACTATTTGCTTGCAAATAAGTTTAAATTTTTTACTGATCATCAAGCTCTACTATACTTGGTAAACAAGCCATGCAATATAGGCAGATTAGTAAGATGGTTCCTCTTGCTAATGGAATACGCCTTTGAGGTTGTGGTAAGGAAAGGCAAAACTCACTTGAGAGCAGACCATCTCTCTAGGCTCACCACTGGAGAAGCCCCACAAGGAGTATCGGATGACCTTCGTGATGCTTACTTGTTTAACTTGGAAGTCGTGCCATAGTGGGCTAAGACAGTAGCGCCAGTATTGACATACGGACCTAATCACCCAGTCATAAACACTCAAGATAGAGAGGTAGTAAAGGCTCAAAAGTACCACATCTTGGCTGGAAGTATGTACAAGCATACAGATCAATGGATTTTGGCTTGTTGTGTGGAAGAGGATGAGAATGCTAAATGGTTGCAATTTGATGGGGCCTACCATACTACTATTGTGGGTACTGATTCTAGTATTTTCCTTGTTGTGGATATGGCTGCGGATGATTTTGTCTAACAGCTTGTTTGTTATATGGGCAATCTTGTGCAGTGTGATTGGTGTATCTTCTTTCTATGGTGCAATATTGGTTGTTAGGGTTCACTTGGGGTTGAGCCATGATAGGGCACACATTAGCCATATGGTCTCCTCCACATGTGTAGCATTGTTTTCCTGGGGCAAATCTTGGAATCTACTTGCTCGAGACACCTAATTTCTGGGCTACCTTTTCTACTACATCCTCAATTGATGTGGATTATGAGGAAGTGAGGCTAGAAGAACTATCTGAATCTTTATAGATCTTTGAGAGCTCTAATTCCTCCCCTAGATTATCCTCCATGTCTATGCACATGCATACACACTCTTCTATGGATCTAGGGTCCTTCAAGTACACATATGATCTCAGCTTGGTACTTAACAATCCATCTAGAAACAAGGCCACTTGCTTGGCTTGAGTGGGTGACTCTGGAGCCGGGAATCTCTCTAGGTATTGTCGAAACCTTCTTCCTATGAGCCTCACTGTCTCTTGAGGTGTTTGCTTAAAGGTGTATATCAGGGAGGATGTGTTATGCCTAATACCACTCTTGGAAAACTCAGTGATAAATGCTTCCAAAAGTTGGTCTATACTTCTGTACTGGTCTTGGTGAAGTGGTTGAAACCAAGTCAATGGAGTGTTCTTGAGTGTTAGGCCAAAATCATTGTATTGAGTGAACAAGTCTTCCACTTGTTCAGCTCTCAAAACTTGCCTAAACTCTGCTACATGGTCATACGGGTCTCCTGTGCCATCGAAGCAATTCTTCATGGACTTTACTAATTGTGTGGGTCTTAAGGTTCTAGCGTGCTCTCTAGGCCTTGGGAGAGGGAATTTGTCTACATTTCTTGGATTCCTTAGTTCCCTGTATCTCTCCCTGTCCATTCTGTCCATCTCAGTCCTCGTTCTTTCTCTTCCAAGTGGGTTAGCAAAGCTCACCTTGATTCTATCTCTACTCCGTTCTCTTTGAGTCCCATGAGCTTGAGATGTTCCAACTCCTTGGTGACTATATGACACAGTGGATCGAGGTTGGGGAAAAACAAATTCACCCTTCCAAGTGTATGCATGCCTTCCATGCTCTGAGACCACAAAAATCCTCTCCAAAGCATCATCTAAGTAGGTCACTTTACTTGGGCTATTGGGGTCTTTGAATTCATAGATGGTAAGAGCTCCTACTTCATTAGGCTTCTCAGGCTTATACCTCCAAAAATTCTCATCCGTCTCTCGGTTCAAGAGCAAATCTATGCTCCTATTATCCTGGGGAACCAACTCTGGAGTGATTATTCTCGTCAAAACTGACTTGCCACGAGGGGTTTTTGGTTCTTTTCCTAAGTTCCCTTGCTCTATGTCACCTAGTTCGACCTCTGAGATTATGTTGCCAAATTCATCTGTTCTTTCTGGTTGGCTAGTGACCACATACATTATTCCTTCTTTATCTATGTAGGAACCATTTTCGAACTTGACTACCGGGTGTTTTAGTCCAATGGGCTGACTAGGATTTTTAATTAGGACAACAGATCTTCGCAGACCATCCTCATAGATGTGTGCACCTAAGCGGTTGGTTTGGATATATTCCAACTGATTCTTGTAGGGACCTTCAGGTTGTTCTAGGTATATCACTCCTAAGCTACCTACAGGTCTTTCCATGTTATAAGACATCTCAAAGTGACTAGTTTCTGAGTCTGGAGCGTAGGGGTAGTCACTCACTATTGAGCCCAAGATCTGGCTGTATGGTTGACACTAGCCTCGGATGATCTAATACTTTGACAATCTCTCCCTAGGTGTCTTCCTGATCTAAGGTTCATATGCCCTTCCAATTAACCCAGTGATCCTTGTACAACCACGTTGCTGATTCCTTGATACCAATCACTTGTTCCTTTTGAGTTCCTTTGTATGTGTGTTCTTGTCTTTAATTTAGCGTCATCAGGAGCACTTAAGTGTGTCGTACTTGATGTTCTTCATCCACTTAGTTTAAGTTTTTCTCCTTTAAGTTGTCCTTTGACTACAATTTTGCCTATTCTTGGACTTGAGAAATTAAAGGCTCTTCAAACTTGAGGATTCCTATCATATCCCTAGTCAATTTGGACCACTACTCGCACTTAGCCTATGCTAAGAATGGACTGAGGGAGTTAAGAGGTGTTCCAACCTCAAGTCATTCCTCCTTGCTATGCTTGTCTGCCTAGGAAGCACGTTCCCAGGCCTGCTCACACTCGCACTTGCTTTGATTTCTCCAAGAGCTCTCGATAATCCTGTAAAAAATCCCAAGTTTAGCTCCAATTTGATCCTTCAATTGACAGACAGTTTATCTCAGACACTTTTAATGACCCTTTTTTTTTCCTTTTTCTATTGCCAAAAAAATTCCTCTAGAGCTCCCTTGGTATACCTACCCCACGAGCTTTTCGACAAGCCCTAGAGCTCAAAAAATGGATTTCATATAAAAAAGTTATGACAGTTCAGGGTTTAGGGGGGTAAACAGACAAACAGATCCTTTCACAAGTTAAGTGTATTTTTCTAAGGCCTTCGTAAGTGTAGGAGTAATTGAGTATGCAAATATGCCCAAAATTTAGCCTAAATTTTCAAAATTTTACCCCTTTATTTTTTGCCAAAAATGCATGTCTATCGCGATAGACACTGGCTATCACGGGGGGGCTGTCTGTCGCGATAGACGGTATCTGTCGCGATAGAAGGGGTCTATCGTGGGGTCTTGTCTGTCGTGATAGACGGTGTCTGTCATGATACACGAGGTCTATCGTCTATCATGGTTTGGTCTATCGTGATAGATGATGTTTGTCAAGATAGACAGTGTTTGTCGTCGGGTCCTGTCTGTCGCGATAGATGGTGTCTGTCATCTATCATACTTTTAGTCTGTCGTCTGTCGTCTGGCGTCTGTTGTCCTGTCTATCGTCTGTCGTGATAGATTGAGTCTGTCGTTTGTCGTACTTTTGGTCTGTCATGATAGACGCTGTCTATCGTCTGTCATGGTCTGGTCTGTCACGATAGACGGTGTCTGTCACGATAGACGGTGTTTGTCACGGGGTCTTGTCTATCGCGATAGACGGCGTCTGTTGCGATAGACAGGGTCTGTCGTGGTTCTCGGTCTGTCATGATAGACTAGGTCTATCATCTGTCGTGGACTGTGTCTGTCGCGATAGACGGTATCTGTCGCGATAGACGGCCTCTATCGTGGGGTGTTATCTGTCATCATAGACTGTGTCTGTTGCGATAGACTGAAAAAACGTAAATTTTTTAGAATTTTTTAGTGATTTGGAGTGTTGTCATGGTGTAGGTTATGTTGGAGTTAGACGTCTGCGGAAGCACGCGAACAGCACAAGGAAGAAGAAGAAGCTTGGAGCACAACACACAAGATTGAATGTATTACTAGAGAATGTACAAAGATAAGTAGCCCATTAGGGCAATAGGCATATATACAAGCCGGGGGAAAAAAACCTCCTAAAGAGGGAAAAAAGTGCCCCGGCGGTCCTAGAGTGTTCACACACATCACTACCTAAATATATCAACAAATCCCCCCTGGGAGTGATGCGGTGAACAAGGAGCTGGCACTCATGTATAAGGAAGTGCCGAGCTATGTGGAAATCACTCCACAAAAGGAAGTAAGCCCAAAGCTTTGCGGAAAGCTTCAAACTTCTCCCTAGGCAGAGCCTTCGTGAAAAGGTCTGCAATGTTCTCCTGCGTGGGCACATATGCCAAGCTGATCTCCCTAGCAGAGAACCTCTCCCTGACATAGTGATAATGCACCTCAATGTGCTTAGTGCGAGCATGGAACACAGGGTTCCTCGCAACTGCCAATGCGCTCTGACTGTCAGTGAAGATGGTGGTGGCAGAAGACTGGCCAACACCCAAATCAGCCATAAGGCGTCTGAGCCACACACACTCAACAGTCGTTGTGAAAGCTGCCCTATACTCAGCCTCACAACAGGAAGTGGCCACAGTAGGCTGCTTCTTGCTCAACCAAGATATACATGAGCTACCAAGCATGAAGCAAAAACCACTGGTGGACACACGAGTGTCATAGAAACCAGCCCAATCTGAGTCAGAAAAAGCATGCAAATCTGGCGGTAGTGATCCCCCCTTGGGATAAAACAACCCAAGTAGCCGAGTACCACTCAAGTAGTGAAAGATGCGCTTAACCGCTTTCCAATGCGTGACTCCTGGGCAATGCATAAACCTGCTCATCTGTGAGACAGCAAACTGAATATCTGGCCAAGTAATGCATAAGTAAATCAAGCATCCAACAGCCTGCTGATAGAGAACAGCATCAAATGCATCTCCAGCATCATGAAGACTCAATCGTAAACCTGTCTCCATAGGAGTGGCAATAGGCTTACAGTCTTCAAGGCCAAAACGCTGCAATAATGTGTCAATATATTTCGTTTGACACAAAGCCATTCCACCATCAACTTGCATAAACTGAATGCCCAAATAGTGATGCAAATGCCCCAAATCAGACATCTCAAATGAGGCATGCAAATCAGCCTTGAAATCAGCAATATGCTTCTCAAGAGGACCAGTGAGCAGCATGTCGTCTACATAGACAACAATGATCAGAAGCACATCATTAGCACGCTTAACATATAAGGTGCTTTCAGTTGGACTGTTCTCAAAACCATGTGCAATCAGATAGGCATGTATTTTCTCATACCAAGCACGTGGTGCTTGCTTTAAACCATATAACGCCTTCTTTAACCTGCACACCTGGTTTTCATGCCCTTTTTGCACAAAGCCACGAGGCTGAAAAACATACACTTCTTCATGCAAGTCACCATTCAGAAATGCTGTTTTAATGTCCAACTGATGTACATTCCAACCATGATGGGCTGCAAGTGCACAAATGCTCCGAACAGTAGTCATACGGCATGTAGGTGCAAAGGTCTCATCAAAATCAATGCCTCTTTCCTACGCATAACCCTTTGCAACAAGCCTAGCCTTATACCTGTCAACTGTACCATCAGGTTTACGCTTCAGCTTGTATACCCACTTAGTGCCAATGGCCTTCTTGCCAGGAGGCAAGTCACATAAAGACCATGTACCATTCTTCATTATAGCATCATATTCAGATTGCATAGCAGCCATCCAATTTTCTGAATTTTGTGCTTCATCTAAAGAAACAGGCTCATTCTCATCACAGAGACTAGATGCAGCCATAGCATAGCAATCTGATGCAAAGGAGGTACTATGAGAGCCTGAACGAGTACGATATGACAAAGGTGCATCTAATTTGCTGTCACGCAAAGTCTGCACCAGCCATTTTGGCATAGTTTTTGCCTGTTCAATATCAGCTCTCTCATCAACAAGTGCATCATGTAAATCTGCATCAGAAATGGAATGATCTGCATCATCATATGAAACCTGCAAAGGCTGAGAAGTTGCCTCATTAGGACCAGCGCTAGCCTGTCCACCTGTAAAAAGAGGCATCAAAGTATCATACATGTCTTTGGAGCTAACAGATGTCTCCTTGGTACATGAAAGCAATGGCTGAATAGCATCTTCCACAAAGACAACATCACGGCTAACCAGAATGCGTTTAGTCTGTGGATGATACAGACGATAGCCTTTACTTTCAGAACTGTACCCAACAAAAATACATTTTACTGCCTTATCATCCAATTTTCTGCGATGTTGTTCAGGCACTAATGCATATTCCAAACAACCAAAAACACGCAGATGAGCAACAGATGGCTTGCGGTCATGCCAAGCCTCATATGGAGTGATAGACTGCAACGCTTTGGTGGGACACCTGTTCAGTACATATGCTGCACATATGACAGCTTCAAGCCAGAAACTATGTGGTAAAGCCTGACTTTTGACCATGCACCTCGCCATCTCCATGAGTGACCTGTTCTTTCGTTCAGCAACTCCATTATGTTGAGGTGTATACGGCACTGTACACTGGTGTTTTATCCCACGTTCAGCCAGAAATGCATTAAAATCTGAAGACATATATTCCCCCCCTCGATCAGAACGGAGGGTGCCCATTTTACATGCTGACAGATCTTCAGCCAAAACCAAAAACTGTTTGAAGCACATGAACACTTCGGACTTTGCTTTGAGTGGATATACCCATGCATGCCTGGAAAAATCATCAATGAAAGTCACGAAGTAAAGGTAATTTCCAAAAGAGGGTGTCTGCATAGGACCACAGACATCACTATGTACAAGCTGCAATTTCTGCATAGCCCGAACTGAACCATCTTTTGGAAAGGAAGATCGCTGCATTTTGCCCAAAATACAGCCTTCACAAACATGTTTTCCAGGTGCCTCAAGTTTGGGCAAAGAGGACACCATTTCAGATTTCTGTAGGCGTAACAAGCTAGCAAAATTCAGATGACCAAAGCGTGCATGCCAAAGCTTTGCATCTGACATAGCCTGAGAATCATGAACTGCACATGCCGAATCATTCACAGATCTTTCATAGTCTATGAGCTTATACAGCCCACGACATAAAATGCCAGAAGCAATAATCACATCGCCATTTGAGAGATCATGGACTGTACACCTGTCATCAACGAATTTCACAACCAAGCCAATCTTGGCTAATGCAGAAACTGATAACAGGTTCTTTTTGATCCCTGGCACAAATAAAGCATCTGACAAAGTGAAAGAACTACCATCAGCAGTAGTCAGAATGATCTTACCAACTCCCATAACAGGATAAGAGGAGTTATTGGCGCATGTGACAGTATTCCCTGTAGGGGCAGGCTCGAGTGAAGAGAAGAAACTGCGCTGCGAGGTAATATGTTTGGTCGCCCCACTGTCAAAGTACCAAACATCTGAGTCTACTGCAGACATGCACTGATCATGAGAAGATGGGTCAAAACTGCAGACAGTAGTAAACGCCCATTCTTCTTCCTGCACAAGATTTGCAGACTCTGTTTTTGGTGTAGAGGCCTCTGCAACAACCATTCCAGCCTCTTTCTTCTTTGCCTCTTTAGCAGCCAGTTTTGGATAGTTCTTTATAATATGATCATTTCCTTTACAGTACTTGCAGAACAATTTTTGCTTTTCTGATTTCTTCTCATCTTTATCCTGGTTCCTCGATTGTGCAGCATTTGCAGATTTCTGCTTACTAGTAGAAGAGCTCCATTTTCCTTTGCCCTTCTGATTAGCCAGGAAAGCTTGATCTGCAACACGCATAATGGACCTGTTCTGCCTGGACTAATCTTCCTGCAACAGAACAGAGACTAATTCCTCAAATGACAAGGCATTCGGATTGCCTTTCATCATCAATCGAAGAGTAGAGGCAAAACTCTGATATGAATCAGGAAGGCCATTCAGAACGGTCTGCACAAGTGAGCTATCTGGTATAACCTCATCAGCAGAAATCAATTGTTCCTTCAGGTCTTTGATCTTTGTAAGAAAACTGTCCATCGAATCACCTTCATTCATGTGCTCACTCTCCAACTATTTTCGGAGGTAAGCAACACGAGCCTCATTCCTAGCCTGGTACAAAGTGGTAAGTGTATCCCAAGCATCCTTTGCTGTTCTGCAAGAGCGAATGTGAGGAATAATGGCACGTTTGACAGACAAAGCTATCAATGCATGTGCCTGGGCATCTCTGCCATCCCAACGAATCTGCTCTACAGTAGGTGCAACAGAAAGAGCAGCACGAAGAGGAATCTGCGGAATATCATCTTCGACACCATCTTCATCAGCTCCAACACCTGTATTTGCAGTACCTGTCGTTACAGGTGTAACAGGACATCTTTCAACACCCTGCACAATGTTCCACAATCCTTTTGCAACCAGTACATGTCGCATCATATAAGCCCATAATGGGTAGTTGGTACCATCCAACTTATCCTCAACAGCCAACATACGGAATACATCACTGCTTTCAGCCATGGCCGGTGACTAAAATACCTTGATGCAGAAAATTGACTGTATCTCAAAAAGTTGAACAGAACTGCCCACACGAGTTCTGCTAGACCTGCAGCAGACTTCGAGACGCTTAAACTGGCGAACAGAAACTGGTATATACCTTTGGCACAAAAGGACGAAATAGGCTGCACAAGCACTGCGATAGTGCGTTCGGAGGCCGAAACGAGCTCAGATCGCGATTTCGGCACCACAAAGCGAAGCCGTTTTGATCTCGGAAACACCCTGAGTATGCTCACCAAATTTTGTGCGAATCTGAGACTGCAAACGGAGGAGTGTCGACGGCGCCCTAGAAGAAGCAACGACCTGCTCTGATACCAATTGTTGGAGTTAGACGTCTGCGGAAGCACGCGAACATCACAAGGAAGAAGAAGAAGCTTGGAGCACAACACACAAGACTGAATGTATTACTAGAGAATGTACAAAGATAAGTAGCCCATTAGGGCAATAGGCGTATATACAAGCCGGGGGAAAAAAACCTCCTAAAGAGGGAAAAAAGTGCCCCGGCGGTCCTAGAGTGTTCACACACATCACTACCTAAATATATCAACAGGTTATCGTGCCAAACATGCATTCAAAAAATATTAAGTTTTTCTATCTGTCACGATAGACAGAGGTCGTCGTCCCGAGACATGTGCAGAGTTCTATCGTACCTATGCAAGCTGCTGGAGATGGTGGTACAGCTAGATCCTGTAGCAAAAGCTCAAAAACACACAAAAACTGATAGCATGCAAGCTCTCTCTCGCTCTCTCTCTCACAAGTGAAATGAGGGAAATGAGGTGGGTAGGGGAATATGACCCAAAAACTGAAATTTTTGTGAAGATGGAGATGGAGGTGGGAGATGGTGAGGATGATGATGGTGATGATGGTGATGCAAAAACAAGAAAAATTGAAGAAAAATAAGGAAAAGAAAGGATATTACCTATGACTCCAATGTCTCAACTCTACGTCTTACCATCACACGCTCATCCTCAAAGCTCTCTCCCCGGCAACGACGCCAAATTTGGTGTCACTCTAGCACAATTGTGAGTACCAACGTGAGGAGATCCACCTCAGAATTGTCAATCCGTGGAGACATGAGGACTAGTATGATGACTATGAGCAAGTGATGGCACAAGTGTGTGAGTGAGAAGCACACAAACATGCACACACATACACACACACGCGCACACAAGGCAAGAACAAGGAGAGGAACAATGGAGTCCTTTGCATTAGTCAAAAAGTCTCTTATATAAGCTCAATTCACAAACAATCTAACCCCAAAAATGAGCTCTATAGCTCTTTTTATAGTTTTTTGACTAGATTTGGCCTTGTCCAAACCTAGTGTCCGGCCTAGTTAAAAAATTAGGTTCTAGAGCCTATTTGAGGGCTCAAACGGAGTCTAAAAATTATGAAAATTGGTATGTAGCTAATTCTAATAATCTTCAAGCTCGAGGACTCCTCGGCTTGAAAAAATGGAGTCTATTGTACAAAAAATGGGATTTACAATGTGTGTGTAGTGTTGACAATCACTTGAATTGGAAATACTTTATGGAAAAAAAAGATTATGCCTTGTTGCCGTATTGTGCATGACTTCTCCGTTGTGCCTGTATGCTCTTCTTATGACTTGTATGCCAACACTCTGGTGCTTGCCGGTGATCCACAAAGAAGCTTGTTTCATAAGCCACCAGTCTTGCCTTAAGATTTGAAATCATTTTTACAAAAATTTCTGAATCAATTTCAAAGAAGCCATTAAAAAATGCTTTTTCAAAAGTCTGCATATACGTGCTTGGCAAGAACATAAGCCGTGAATAGTATGCCATAATTGTTAATCGGCTCGGGATAGTTGAAAGATAAAAAACAAGTGCTTCGGATCCCTGTGTAATGCCGATGATGTTCAAAAATGTATATTTGGCATGTTGGAAGACTTTAATAACTGTAAGTAGCATGCTGAAAATCTTATTAGTCATTTTGACTGCCAAATCCGGTACAGTGGCATATCGATCAATCCGAAATTCCATGGTTTTCACCATGTATTCTTCTGTTGGTAGATAATTATGCGGTGGACTTGGTAAGAGTGGATAATTTAACCATTGATTATTTATGCTACCTTGACACTGTCCTTCCCAAAAATGCGACCAAGAGCGTCTGCGTGGTACTGGACAAAAAGATGGGTTTCCCTGAAGGGCATAAGGTGATGATTCCCATTGTACCCATAGTGTAGGGTTTTTTTCTAGAATTTTTCTCCTCCACATGGGGTCAGCGTGTTCAAATTCCTCTTGAGTATAGTTGAATGTATTATTGTTGAACTGAAGGTTGTTGTCAGGCTCCCTACTTGTCTTGGTCTTTATGTATTGCCGTGTTTGCTCTTTAAGGAGTCCCAATATGGTATATTAAATGGTTTCAATATCTATTCTAATTTTTTGCTTTCAATCTGAGCTTCCTTCATGACCTTTATTATTTGATCTTCAAATTCTACAGTAAGCTGGGACACTAGTAGTGCCCTCTTATGTCGGCTCAGTTCTGCAATATCCCGATGATTATGTTCAGATTGGATCTCTGTTTCCTCCCTTATCGGCGAATGATGTAGGGGGGAAGAGAGAGTACATACCTCAATCTCTGCAGTAGCCACTATGGATTTTGGAACTACTAGTGTCCCCTCTGTTGCCCGCTATTCTAGCCGCTCTTTTAGCTACTTTATCATCTCATCCTTTTGCTTGATTTCTTCATTGGCCTTAGAAATCGTTTCTTTGTTTTTGAGAATTTCTTCTGCTACAACAGCAAGTTGATCAGTGTCTTCTTCAATTGCACCATATATCTATTCTCGACCTTTTTCCACTTTTTCCTTAGAGCCGCGGTATCATCCATATACCTCTTTTCCCATTCGGCAATGATTGCCTGCTCCTACTTGAGCTGATCTTCATACCTGGCTATCTTTTCCTCCATTGCCTTTATGTCTTTTCTTGGCACTTCCTGAGCCTCTATAGATTGATTACTTAGAAGAGCTGTCATCAGCTCCTTGTTTCTGTTCCTTAAGTTCTCTGCCTCATCCATGCATATCTTGATTTGTGATTCCAATATTTTGCTTCTTGCATTCATCTCTGTCTTCTCGACCTCGCTAGCCTCATATTTCTATTGTAACTACTATAGTTGCTCTTTCAATTTCTCATTTTTTGTTTCTAATGTTTTGCTTTGCTGCTTGGCCTCTTGAACTTCGTTCTATTTATGTGTTATTTGCTCTTGTGCTAAACTCAATTGGACGAAAAGTTTCTTACCTATTTCTCGAAGTTCATGCTTTTCCTGCATCGCTTTATCATAGTCAGCATTAGCCTCAAGCATCAATTGTTGTGTATCCATAGCAGTTTTGATCATGTGTTGAACTACTGGCTTGAGTTGAGCGACGTCAACATTCAACCACGTTTTTGGAATGCTTGGAGCTTCCCCTGTTTGTACATCCTTTCCGTGCTCCACATGGATAGTCTCGTTATGTGGTTGTCTGATTTGTAGTTGTACTTCTGGTTCTTTCTTGTCTTCATCTTGATCGATAATTTTTGTGGCACTCCCTTGAAATGTAACATCCATGGGGGAGGGTTCTGCCACGACCCTTATTGGAGTGAAGGGTTCTGATTCTTCCATCGTAGTTTCTTTTGGTTCTTCCTTGGGGTTCTTGAGTGAACCCTCTCCTGTAAGCTTAGTCTCTTGGATTTGAATTTTGGAAGTTTCACTTATTTTGATGACATGTATCCCTTCTTGGTTTACCTCTTTGCTTGCGGTGTCTTGATTGGTGTTGATGGGGGTGTCATTCAACTTTATGCCCTCTTCTTCTGCATTGTAGTTTACTTCGTTTAACTCCTTCCATTGTCCATCATCTTTTGACTCACTTCGAATGTCCGTATTTAATAGGGAGGTTTCTGGCTCTTCTTGTGTATCTGAAGAGGAGCTTGAATTGACCAACCCTAATTCTCGGTACCGATGCACCTTGGTTAGCCTCTTTTTTACTTCCATGTCTTGTTGGGCTTGTTGGTAATGGTGCCCTTGTACTGGTACATTAACTTGACCTTCTATGTATTGATGTGTGTCTTCCAGGGCTCTTGTTAATTCCTCTTCGGTAATTGGTTGGTGCTCTTCAATTCTTGTTTTGGGGAGCACATGTGCCCTTTTTGTGGCTGGTACTTCTACTTCTGCTTGTGTCACCTCTTTTAGTCGTTTTGTACCTCTCATTTTAGGTTGGGAGTTAGTTTCTGCCTCCTCAATGATTTTGCCACCTTTTTTCTTTCTCAGAATTGTAGCGACCTTTGCATATTTGGCCATGGCTTCTGAAGATGGCATTTCTTGCAAGTGCTCTCTAATGCCCAATGCATGATATATCAATATGGTCAGAGCTACACTGCCGTTCAGGAAATTCTTGTGGTTCCACTACTTCTTTGCTTCGAATAGCCTCTCTTGAATATAAGGAGTCATATTAATTTGATTCCCAATTTGTTTAATAGCATGAGACAGCATCTGTACTATGATTTTCTCAGAGGCAGTGTATCTATGCATGTTAGGAAAACAAAAGTGCTAATGAATGAGTCTGACTTCTTCTTCAATATCAATGCGATTAATGTCAGTAAAGGTTCTGGTCTTTGCCACTCTACTTTCTTCTTTTAATATCGTATTTCCATCCTTTTCCCATCCAAAAGCTTCTTTGATTAAATCATCTGTAAATTGAATTACGACCCATTCACCTACTGCATCCATGACTCTGGCCTCTGGTACCAATGGATCATGTAGTGTTGGCTGCAATGTATTCATAACTTGCGTGCACCTTTAAAAGTCGAGTTTGTAGATTGGTAATTCAAAATATTTGTGGATGCCTGCTTTCTTCATGATGTCAATGGTAGATGGGAGCTGTTGGCATACAAGTCAATGAAGAGCATACCAGCACAAAGGAGCAGTCATTCACAATATGGCAACTAGGCCCAATCATTTTTTTCATAAACAATTTCCAACTCAAGTGATTTTCATCACTACACACACATTGTAAATCCCGTTTTTGGTAGAATGGACTCCATTTTGTTCAAGCCGAGGAGTCCTCGAGCTTGAGGAGTACTAGAATTAGCTACATACCAATTTTCATAATTTTTAGACTCCGTTTGAGCCCTCTAATAGGCTCTAGAGCCTAATTTTTAACTAGGTCGGACACTACGTCTGGACAAGGCCAAAGCTAGTCAGAAAACTATAAAAAGAGCTAGAGAGCTCATTTTTTAGGTTAGATTGTTGGTGAATTGAGCTTAGGTAAGAGACTTTTTGACTAATGCAAAGAACTCCATTGTTCCTCTCCTTGTTCTTTCCTTGTGTGTGCGTGTGTGTGTATGTGTGTGCATGTTTGTGTGCTTCTCACTCACGCACTTGTGCCTTCACTTGCTCATAGTCTTCATACTAGTCCTCACATCTCCACGGATTGACAATTATGAGGTGGATCTCCTCATGTTGGTAATCACCATTGTGCTAGAGTGACACCAAATTTGGCACCGTTGCCGGGGGGAGAGCTTCGAGGACAAGCGTATGATGGTAAGACGTAGAGTTGAGACATTGGAGTCATAGGTAATATCCTTTCTTTTCCTTTTTTTTCTTCAATTTTTCTTGTTTTTGCATCACCATCATCATCCTCACCATCTTCCACCTCCATCTCCATCTTCACAAAAATTTCCGTTTTTTGGTCATATTTCCCTACCCACCTCATTTCCCTCATTTCACTTGTGAGAGAGAGCAAGAGAGAGCTTGCATGCTATCTGTTTTTGTGTGTTTTTTGAGCTTTGCTGCAGGTTCTAGCTGTACCACCATCTCTAGTAGCTTGCGCAGGTACGACAGACTCTGCACAGGTCTCGGGACGACGACCTCTGTCTATCGCGATAGACAGAAAAACTTAATATTTTTTGAATGCATGTTTGGCAGGATAACCTACACCATGAGAGCACTCCAAATCACTAAAAAATTCTAAAAAATTTGCGTTTTTTCAGTCTATCGCGACAGACACAGTCTATCGCGACAGACACCGTCTATCGTGACAGACAGCACCACACGAGAGACGACAGATCCCGTCTATCATGACAGACACGTCTATCGCGACAGACCAAAAAGCATGACAGACGATAGGCTCAGTCTATCGCGACAGATCTGGTCTATCGTGACACACAGACCCACGATAGACAATAGACAGCGTCTATCGCGATAGACCCCATCTATCGCGACAGACACCGTCTATCGCGACAGACAGAACCCCATGATAGACCCTGCTATCACGACAGACACTATCTATCGCGACAGACACTGTCGATCGCGATAGACAGCCCCCCCACGACAGCTACTGTCTATCGCGACAGACACCGTCTATCGCGATAGACAGGCATTTTCGGCAAAAAAATAAAGGGGTAAATTTTTGAAAAGTTAGGCTAAATTTTGGGCATATTTGCATACTCAATTACTCCTACACATACAAAGGCCTTAGAAAAATACACTAAACTCTTGAAAGGATGTGTTTGTCTGTTTAACCCCCTAAACCCTGAACTGTCATAACTTTTTCATATGAAATCCGTTTTTTGAGCTCTAGGGCTTGTCGGAAAGCTCATGGCATATACTACAATGCATTGATTTTCAGATAGGGTATTTTGAAGTTGACCCTCTGTGGGGTAGATACACCAAGGGAGCTCTAGAGGAAATTTTTTGGCAATAGAAAAGGGGGAAAAATGGGTCATTAAAAGTGTCTGAGATAAATTGTCTGTCAATTGAAGGATCAAATTGGAGCTAAACTTGGGATTCTTTACAGGATTAACGAGAGCTCTTAGAGAAATCAAAGCAAGTGCCAGTGTGAGCAGGCCTGGGAACGTGCTTCCTGGGCAGACAAGCATATCAAGGAGGTGCGACTCGAGGTTGGAACATCTCTTAACCCCCTCAGTCCATTCTTAGCATAGGCTAAGTGCGAGCAGTGGTCCAAATTGACTAGGGATACGATAGGAATACTCAAGTTTGAAGAGCCTTTAATTTCTCAAGTCCAAGAATATGCTAAATTGCAGTCAAGGGACAAATTAAAGCAAAAGAACTTAAACTAAGTGGACGAAGAACATCAAGTATCACACACTTAAGTGCTCCTAATGACTCTTAAATAAAGACAAGAAAACACATACATCAAGTACCACATACATAAGTGCTAATGAAGTGATTGGTATCAAAGAATCAGCAACATACAAAGGGCATATGAACCTTAGATAGGGGAGACACTTAGGGAGAAACCGTCAAAGTATTAGATCATCCAAGGCTAGTGTCAACCATACAGCGAGATCTTGGGCCCAGTAATTGAGCGATTACCCCTACGCTCTAGACTCAGAAACTAGTGACTCTGAGATGTCTTATAACATGGAAAGACCTGTAGGTAGCTCAGGAGTTGCGTACCTAGAAAGGCCGGAAGGTCCCTACAAGACTCAGTTGGAATATATCCAGACCAACCGCTTAGGTGCACGCATCTATGAGGAT
Organism: Ceratopteris richardii; assembly: GCA_020310875.1. Classification (NCBI taxonomy): domain Eukaryota; kingdom Viridiplantae; phylum Streptophyta; class Polypodiopsida; order Polypodiales; family Pteridaceae; genus Ceratopteris; species Ceratopteris richardii. The sequence continues at coordinate 71,399,796 of CM035438.1, read as the reverse complement.
GGTCTGTGAAGATCTGTTGTCCTAATTAAAAATCCTAATCAACCCATTGGACTAGAACACCTTGTAGTCAAGTTTGAAAATGGTTCCTATATAGATAAAGAAGGAACAATGTATGTGGTCACCAGCCAACCTAAAAAGGACAAATGAATTTGTCAACATAATCCCAGAGGTCGAAATAGGAGACATAGAGCAAGGGAACTTAGGAAAGGAGCCAAAAACCCCTCGCGGCAAGTCGGTTCTGATGAGAATAATCACTCTCGAGTTGGTTTCCCAAGACAATAGGAGCATAGATCTGCTTGTGAATCGAGAGACGGATGAGGCTTTTTGGAGGTATAAGCCTGAGAAGCCTAACGAAGTGGGAGCACCTACCATCTATGAATTCAAAGATCCCGATATCCCAGGCAAAGTGACGTACTTAGATGATGCTTCTGAGAGGATCTTTGTGGTCTCAGAGCATGGAAGACACGCATACACTTGGAAGGGAGAATTTGTTTTCCCCAACCTCGATCCGTTGTGTCTTATGGTCACCAAGGAGTTGGATCATCTCATGCTCATGGAACTCAGAGAGAGAGGAGTAGAGATAGACCCGAGGTGAGCTTTTACAATCCATTGGGAAGAGAAAGAACGAGGACAGAGACTGATAGGATGGACAGAGAGAGAGACATAGGGATCCAAGGAATCCAAGAAATACAGACGAATTCCCTCTCCCAAGACCTAGAGAACATGCTAGAACCTTAAGGCCTACACAATTGGTTAAGTCCATGAAGAATTGCTTTGATGGCACCGGAGACCCATATGACCATGTAGCTGAGTTTAGGCAAGTGTTGAGAGCTGAACAAGTGGAAGAATTGTTCACTCAATACAATGCTTTTGGCCTAACACTCAAGAACACTGCATTGACTTGGTTTCAACCACTTCACCAAGATCAATACAGAAGTATAGATCAACTGCTTGAAGCATTCGTCACTGAGTTTTCCAAGAGTGGCATAAGGCATAACACATCTTCCTTGATATACAGCTTTAAGCAAACACCTCAAGAGATAGTGAGGCTCGCAGGAAGAAGGTTTAGGCAATACCTAGAGAGATGCCCCGCTCCAGAGTTACCCACTCCAGCCAAGCAAGTGGCCTTATTTCCAGATGGATTGTTAAGTACCAAACTTAGATCATATGTGTACTTGAAGGACCCTAGATCCATAGAAGAATGTGTACGCATGTGCATAGACATTGAGGATAATCTAGGGGAGGAATTAAAGCTCTCAAAGATCTATAAAGATTCAGATAGTTCTACAAGCCTCACTTCCTCACAATCCACATCAATTGAGGATCTAGCAGAAAAGGTAGCTCAGAAATTAGGTGTCTCTAGCAAGCAGATTCCAAGATTTGCCCCAGGAAAACGATGCTACACATGCGGAGGATACCATATGGCTAATGTGTGCCCTATCATGGCTCAACCCCAAGTTAATCCCAATAACCAGTACTGCACCATAGAAAGGAGGTACACCAATCACACAGCACAAGACTACCCATATTACAAACAAGATGTTAGACAACATTATCCTCAGCCATATCCACAACAACAAAAGTACCCTAATCAGTACCCACAACAACAGTATGCTATGCCCTAGCAAACCTATTAACCACCCTATCAAGGGCAACAAAGACCGCAACCAGTCCTAGCGCAGCAACACCCTACCCCCACCAATGTGATCCCAGTGAAGTATGCAGCTGCAGAGGAAAATTTAAATAGAGCTTTAGTGCCAATGACACCCTCGCTTTCAGAGAGTGACCCAAGTGATCATATTTTTGACTCTACACATATTGAGAGCCCACAAGCTTGCTACATGCAGTCATCGGAGCATAGTGAGTCATACTATTATGAAGAACCGAGTGAATCTAGTTGGGAGCCAGAATATGTGAATGTCACGTACGCAAACCCCAACTCTAGACCCCAAGCTAGGCAGATAAGACCTCCTTTTCCTAAAGGACCATGCTATCGATGTCAAGGGGATCACCTCATTCGTTATTGCCCTCTACCTGCACCCACACGAACCCAATCGGTGACAATTCAAGGCTTTTGTCCAGATTGTGGGAAGGAGCATTTGTTACGAGAGTGCCCCAAGAACCCCGCCAATATGCCAAAAATCACTCCTATCAATGTTATTGGGTTGGTGGTAGACTCCACAGGAAGTGTGACTTCCACAACTCCAGTGCAAGTCATCACGAGAGCTCAGGCACTTAAGCAAAACCAAGACTTAGGCCAGGAAAAGAATGCGGAGGTTAGTGAGACTAAGAGCCAGAATAAGAAAAGGACAAGAGCTTGGAGAGATAGCCGTGATCGTATGAAAAGGCAATGGGCAAAGAAGGTGAGCGAACTCGAGGAAAGTCTACGAGAAACCAAAGCCAAAATCATAGAAATCACATCTCAAACGCACTCTCACATAGCACCTCCAATACCATCCCCATCACCTTCCATTCCTCAACCTCCTAATCCACCACACATAACCAACCCACCACCCCGAGCAGGATCAGTCTTAGGAGATCCCACTCCCGAGGACATAGATATGATGCTCAGAGCATATCAGGCCAGGATCCAGGAAGGGCCAAATGTAAAGAATCATGAAAGATTTTACCCTAGAGCTGATCTAGAGCTTAAACGAACCAAGTTGTGTGCCAAGATGGTGGAATTGGCTCAAGCCATGTTTGAGGCTAGTCGCCTCTTCAATTGCTCTAGCTCCACTAGAACACCATTGCATTTTGATGGTCTATTAGATAGATTGGAGACGATATTTGCAAAGTCTGGAAAAGGAGCCCACTCCCAGGCTAAGGAGAAGCCAAGTGATAGAATAAGCATTCCTCCCAAGGAACCTATGTGCCTAACTCCACTCAACCAGACACCTCTTCTTTTATGAATCGATACTCACCAGAATTCTTGTGAGAGATTCAAGAAGAGAAATGGGCTAAAGAGAGTGAAGTTCCTCCACCCATCGAACTTGTGGATGACACACATGATCAATTCCCACAAGACCTTCCTTCCATTTATGGAGAGCAGGAGAGTGCCCAATCTCAAGAGAGATTAGACTTCGAGTCTAATTCTTTACAGGAACTATCCCATTTCAGAGGCCCATGGGAAGCAAAGTCCACTTGTATGAGAGCACCGACCGTCATGATAAGAAACGAAGACTCAATCTTACCTAGGAACACAGAGGTAGTAAAGAATACTAAAGTGCAGTGCAATCTCACTTTAGAAGAGCTACTCAAGGTCAAGCTTGAATTGTGGAAACATGTAGCCAAGCAAGTGCCAGACATGTCCAAACCTCGTTCTGAGGTAGGATCTCATAGAACAGTACCTGAAATTCCTTTGGACAAGATAGGAGACATGAGCGAAGGAGAAGAAGGAAACACCTATCTCCCTATCACTCATCAGGGTTACACAACCAAGGCCATTTTGGACTCAGGTGCAGGAGTCACAATTGCTACTACTTCCTTATGGAAATGTTGGGGCAACCTAGCACTCAGGCCAACAAGAATGAAGTTGCAAATGGCTGACGGTCACATAGATTGAAGAATACTTCTATGAGGTAGAAGTTGACCCTCAGAGACATGAAGAGCTCACCAATGATGTGAGATTAACCACACAAGTGACCACCAAGAGTGAAGGAAAGAAAAGGAAGAAGAAAGAAGCTACACCAGAGGAGGAAGAATCCTTGTTCGAGGTCCCAGAAAACTTTAAGAAGTATGAAATAGAAGACAGGAGAGTCATGATAAGAATGCCAAAACGCGATGCACAATCAGGAGAGGCCTATGATAACAAAGAAACCACCAAGAAAATAGTGGTAGCCATAGAAGAAGGAGAGGAGAGATGCATGTACATTGGACATGACCTTACTGAAGAAGAGGAGCAAGAGTTGATAGCCTTACTACGAGAATATAGAGATGTGTTTGCATGGAGCTACAAGGACGTGAAAGGTGTAGACCCGGACATATGCTCACATACGATCCCCATGACCTCAGAGGCCAGACCCTCTAAACAAAAGCCATACACATACAATGACAACTATGCTGCCAAGATCAAAGAAGAGATAGACTGCTTGGTTGAAGCTGGATTTATCTATGAAATTGAGCACATTGAATGGGTATCCCCCATTGTAGTGGTGCCTAAAAATAATGGCAGATTACATGTATGCATTAACTTGAAGAAGGTTAATGCAACCACTATCAGAGATAGTTATCCGCTTCCTATCACTGAGCATCTATTAGAAAGGGTAGCAGGAAAAGAAGTATACAGCTTCCTGGATTGGTTCTCTGGTTATAATCAAGTAGCCATTGCACCGGAAGATCAGCATCAAATGGCTTTTGCCACAGAGTGGGGTATATTTCCTTTTAGGGTAATGCCATTTGGGCTTACCAATGCCCCTGCAACCTTCTAGAGATTGATGTGCCATGTGTTTAAAGAGTTCCTGAGAAAGAATTTGGAAGTCTATGTTGATGATCTTTGTGCTCATTCCAACATTAGACAGACCCATATATCGGAACTCAAACAAATCTTTGATAAATGTAGAGACTATCAAGTCTGCTTGAACCTAGAAAAGTGTGTTTTCATGGTCAGGCAGGCCAAGATTCTAGGACACATAGTGTCAAAGAACGGCATATCCACTGATGAAGAGAAAGTGAGAGCTATCTCAGAACTACCTAGGCCAAGGAATGTCAAGGAACTGCAAGCTTTCATGGGGTGTTGTGGTTATTACCGACGTTTCATACACATGTATGCCATCATTGCAAAGCCTCTCTATGGACTTTTGACCAATTTTGAGTGGACTGATGAGTGCGAGAACCTTCAATGAGCTTAAGCGGCGACTGTGTTCAACACCAATCTTGACTACACCAGATTGGAACAAGCCATTCCATGTCCATGTGGATGCATCCAATTATGCTATTGGGTGTGTACTTGCACAACCTACGAGTGAAGGTAATATGGATCTTCCAATTGCCTATTCGAGTAGACAGTTGAATGCAGTTGAATGAAAGTATACCACCACCGAACGAGAAGGATTAGGCATGGTGTATGCAGTTAAAAAGTTTAGACATTATTTGCTTGCAAATAAGTTTAATTTTTTTACTGATCATCAAGCACTCGTACTTGGTAAACAAGCCCTGCAATACAGGTAGATTAGTAAGATGGTTCCTCTTACTAATGGAATATGACTTTGAGGTAATGGTGAGAAAAGGCAAGACTCATTTGAGAGCAGATCATCTCTCAAGGCTCACAACCGGAGAAGCCCCACAAGGAGTATCAGATGACCTTCCTGATGCTTACTTGTTTAACTTGGAAGTTGTACCATACTGAGCCAAAACTTTAGTGCCAGTACTAACATATGGGCCAAAACATTTAGTAGTCAACACTCAAGATAGGGAGGTAGTAAAGGCCCAAAAGTACCATATCATGGCAGGAAGAATGTACAAGTTGTTGGTGCATTTTGCCCAAGCCTACATGCTTGATATGCTTGATATTATCCTCATTTGTAAGTCACATGAGTAGTCATGTGAACACCTCTTGTAAAAGAGTACATTTTATCTCTTGTAAATGGAAAAAGAAAAAAGTAAAAGGATGGCTTACCTCATCCATGATGTAAAAGCAAATTCGTGGCTCCAACTACCAAAATCACGAATTTTTGAGCTGAGGGAATCTCTCCTAACTTTGGGGATCACTTTTAGGTGGAGCCATTCGAATTCGAATTCAAAACTCCCTCCAAGAATTGCTATAAAAGGAGCAAGAAGGAAGAGGCGATTAGCAAGCCTTGTACGTGACCACTTGATGTCATTTTGTAGAGATTGAAGAGCTTACTCCATAGCTCTATCATTCTACTCCCATTGTGCAAAGATTCATTGCCAATGTGGTTGTAATCATATGTGAATCTATACATTTATTATCATCTACCTCTCTGTTTTGTTCTCTGCTATACTCACTCAGAGCAGTAACTTCAGAAGGTCATATCTCGAGTTTTACTAAATCTTTTTCAGTGTTTTAAAGTGCGTTGGATAGCTCTCACTGTCTAGTTTCTACCTATAAATTTTCAAGGTCATTGGATTTATACTTTTGGAGATATCTGCATTTTACTGCTTACTGGTCTATCTCTGCAGAGCCCCGAGAATTGTGGGAATGTTCCAGAACTTGATGAAACTTGTTCTCAGTGCTCAGTCCATCATTTGAAGTGTTTTAACTTGGAATAGGAAGCTTGCTAAGTCTATTTGCTATGCCCAAAAGGAATTTTTCTAATTCCTTCCAGGTTGAGAGCACTGTTCATTTTTTCCAGCAGGTGTATGTCCAAAAATAGCAAGTTTTGGGAGCTAGTCATTTCGCAACTAGCCTGTCTTGACTTAAACTTTTGGGATACATGTTCCAAAGTACTTGGCTGATATTTTGGTGGATTTAGGAAGCTCAAAGGGTCTACTAATCAACTCTGAAGTCTCAGTTGGCTGGTGTGAAGCTGGTTGTAGCGGCACCTACTCATCTTTGGATTGCATCCACCATCTCTCTTCATAGTGGTATCAGAGCATAGTCAAGCAACATGGGAGATGGATTTCCATCAACAATTGACAAATTGGATCGAAACAACTATCCGGCATGGTCTCTAAGGATGGAGGCTTACCTTCAAGGGAGGAATCTATATGGATTCATATCCGGAGATGAAGCAATGCCAACCATGAGGAACAAAGGGCAACCATCACATGAAGAAGTGGAAGGACTTTCGAATTGGTGTTCGAAGGATGCACTTGCAAGGTCCTATATTCTAAACTCAATCTCTGATTTTCTTTTACCTCATGTCAAGGGATGCAAGACATCAAGAGAAACCTGGAATGCACTTGCTTCTTTCTTCTCTTCCAACACTCGAGCAAGGAAGAACCAATTGTGGATGGAGTTCACAACAATGAAGAAAAGCCCGAAGCAAAATGTGACTGATTATGTCACAAAGATGAAGGAGATTTCCGACCAACTTGGAAGCATTGGAGAGGTAATTGAAGAGGAGCAAATCATAAGACAAATCATGAATGGAATCAAAGCAGACGACAAGTGGGAGTCATTCACAACAGCCATGGATTTATACATGGATATGCATGTACCCGACCTCAACACACTCATGGGCCAACTCTTCACTCATGAAGCAAAGATTAGCAAAGGTGGTGAGTCCTCAAGAGGTAATCAAACTTCTGCCTTATATTCTGATAAAGCTAAGGTCAAGGACAAGTCAAAGAATAGAAAGAATGAAGATGAAGGAAGCTCTTTCCAAGCAAACTTTGCAGGTAGAGGACGAGCTAGAGGAAGAGGCAGAAGTGGAAAGCAAGGCAGGGGGAGATTCCAATCATCTCAACCTTGCAACATATGTGGCTTATCTAACCATACTACTGAAGAATGTTTCAGGAACCCGAGGAACTCAAGAGGAAGAGGATTCAATAGAGGTGGCTATGGATCAAATAGAGGCAGGTACAATGGAGGCTACAACAACAACTACTACAACAACAATTACAACAACAACAACAACTATCAAAGTGGCCATAGAGGAAGAAGAGATTACAATAACTATGCAGAGGACCAAAGTCAAGAAGATTCATTATTGATTATGAATCTATCAACAAAGAAGGGTAAGGATGATGATCACATATTTTACATTGATTCGGGATGCTCGAACCATGTAGCAGGAAATGTGGCTTTACTTTCTGATTTGGAAGATCCTCATAACAAGCATGAAGTGCAGACAGGAGATGACACAAAGCACTCAGCGGAGAAGATAGGTAATGTGAAGACATCAGATGGGAATATGAACCTCTTAAGCAAAGTCTTGTATGTCCCTACAATTACCAAAAATTTAATAAGTGTTGGACAGATTGTTGAAAAAGGATTGCAGGTTAGATTCAATCGATTTGGAGCATATGTTGAAGACCCAAGGCAAGGCTTTCGAAGGATTGCCAAAGGAGAAAAGACAGGAAGGCTTTTCACTTTTGAAGTGGAAGATACAAAGAACATAGCTTTGTTTAGCTATGGATCTCAAACTCTAACAGAGTTGGAGATATGGCACAAAAGGCTTGCTCACATTGGTGAGAGGACACTCAAACAGATTTGCAGGGACCAAAGTGTACTTGGTTTGCCTAATATCACAAGGCAACACATGATTTATAAGTGTGAAGCTTGTCAACTCGGCAAGGCTCATAGACAACCTTTCAATAAGAAAGGATATATGTATCAAAATCCTTTGGATCTAGTGCACACGGATGTGTGGGGTCCAAGTAAGGAGCCATCTATATCAGGCTCAAGATATTATGTGTCTTTCATAGATGATTGTAGCAGGTGGACCATTCTGTTTTTCATGAAGCACAAGGATGAAGTGTTTAATTGCTTTAAGAAGTATATTGCTCTTGTTGAAAATCAAACGGGTAGGACTTTGAAAAGACTCAGATCAGATGGTGGAGGAGAATACTTCTCTTCTGAATTTGATGCCTTCTTGCATGAAAGAGGCATTAAAAGGGAAGTCACTACAAGGTATACACCCGAACTCAATGGTGTAGCAGAGAGGAGGAATAGAGCTATCGTCGAAGCTGCAAGGTCCATGCTCAACGAAAAGGGATTGCCGAACTACCTATGGGCAGAGGCTGTGTCGACAGCCACATATCTCATAAATAGACTTCCATCTAAGTCACTAGATGGAACCACTCCATATGAAGTGTGGAATGGAAGAAGACCTAGTCTAGAGCATTGTAAAATCTTTGGATGCTTAGCCTATGCTCACATTCCTTCTCAAGTAAGAGGGAAATTGGATCCCAAGGCAGAGAAGTGTGTATTCATTGGTTATGATCAAAACCAAAAAGGATATAGATTGTACAATCCAACCAATAAAGGATTTTCTGTGAGTAGAGATGTAATTTTTGATGGAAACAAATCATGGTTTGATGATGACAGGAAAGTGAAGCTGCCATATGACTTGGATGAAGATTTTCCATCACTTCAACCAAAGGAGCCAAAGCAGATTGAAGAAAGTGATTCGGAGATTGACCTAGAAGACTTGGAAAGACTAAAGCTATGGAAGAACAAAGGTAAAGCAAAGATGCAGGATGCTACATATGGACCCGAGAGCTCACATCAACCACTTAGAAGGTCTTCGAGGGAGAAGAAGAAACCAGAGAGGTTTGGTTATGATACTTCTTTGGTCACCAAGCACTCAATCTACATTGCAAAGGATTCAACCAATGAAGAACCTACCACATTCGAAGAAGCACAAAGCAAGAAAGCTTGGAGAGATGCAATGGATGAAGAAATGGAAGCCTTGAAGGAGAATGACACTTGGGAGCTTGTACCTAACAAGCCATCTATGAAGATAATCGGATCTCGATGGATATACAAAATCAAGAGGAATCCAGATGGAAGTATAAATAGACACAAAGCAAGGTTAGTTGCTAAAGGGTTTGCTCAAACCCATGGTATTGATTATGAGGAGACTTTCTCTCCTGTTGCAAAAATGCCTACAATTAGGGTTCTCATAAGTCTTGCTGCATCTAGAAATTGGAATCTTTATCAACTTGATGTAAAGAATGCTTTCTTGAATGGATGGATTTCTGAGGAAGTGTATATGGCACAACCTCCTGGATATGAGGATGCACATCATCCTAACTATGTATGCAAACTAAAGAAAGCTTTGTATGGATTGAAGCAAGCTCCAAGAGCTTGGAATTTCAGATTGGTTACTTATTTGCAGGACCAAGGATTCAAAGCTAGCAAGGCGGATACCTCTTTGTTCATAAAGAGGAATGGATCTGAAGTGATCTATTTATGTGTGTATGTTGATGATATTATTATCACAGGCAATGATCTTGAAGGAATCAAACAGGTAAAGAGTCAAATGAAGGAGGAGTTCAAAATAAGTGACCTCGGACCACTCACTTATTTTCTTGGATTGGAGTTGATCTACACATCAGGTATATACATCACACAAAGGAAGTATGTCCATGACATGCTCGTCAAGTTCAAGATGGAAAATACAAAGTGTGCAGGTACACCTATGGAGCAAAATCATAAGCTTAGTGCTTATGAAGGAGAGCCAATTGAAGACATCACAAGCTATCAAAGCTTGGTTGGAAGTTTGAACTATGCAACACTCACAAGGGTGGATATATGCTATAGTGTTAGCATATTGAGTCAATTTATGCATAAGCCGAGAAGACCACATATGGAAGCGGCCAAGCGAGTCCTCAAGTATCTAAAGGGGACCATGAATGAAGGTTTGTTTTATTCATTTACTTCAGATATTGAGCTAAAGGTCTACTCAGATGCAGATTGGGCCGGATCTAAAGATGATAGAAGAAGCACATCAGGGTATATATCATTTGCAGGTTCAAAAATCATTTCTTGGTCATCGAAGAAGCAACCAACCGTGGCATTATCTTCTACTGAAGCTGAATATAGAGGTTTGGCTAATGCAACTCAAGAAATCATGTGGTTAAAATCTTTGTACACAGATCTTGGACTTCATTCTTCAACACCTCACATTTTTTGTGACAACACAAGCTCACTACATCTAGCAGCTAATCCGGTATACCATGCTAGAACCAAGCATATTGAAGTCCACTACCATTATGTAAGGGAGAAGCTAATGAGCAAGGATATTCAACTATCCTACGTCTCTACAGATATGCAATGTGCAGACATGTTGACGAAAGCTCTTGATGGTACGAAATTAAGTGGATTCAAGTTGATGATTGGTTTGCAGGAAATCAAGGACAATTGAAGACTTATTTGGAGGCCAAGCATGTTAGGCTTGAGGGGGAGCTGTTGGTGCATTTTGCCCAAGCCTACATGCTTGATATGCTTGATATTATCCTCATTTGTAAGTCACATGAGTAGTCATGTGAACACCTCTTGTAAAAGAGTACATTTTATCTCTTGTAAATGGAAAAAGAAAAAAGTAAAAGGATGGCTTACCTCATCCATGATGTAAAAGCAAATTCGTGGCTCCAACTACCAAAATCACGAATTTTTGAGCTGAGGGAATCTCTCCTAACTTTGGGGATCACTTTTAGGTGGAGCCATTCGAATTCGAATTCAAAACTCCCTCCAAGAATTGCTATAAAAGGAGCAAGAAGGAAGAGGCGATTAGCAAGCCTTGTACGTGACCACTTGATGTCATTTTGTAGAGATTGAAGAGCTTACTCCATAGCTCTATCATTCTACTCCCATTGTGCAAAGATTCATTGCCAATGTGGTTGTAATCATATGTGAATCTATACATTTATTATCATCTACCTCTCTGTTTTGTTCTCTGCTATACTCACTCAGAGCAGTAACTTCAGAAGGTCATATCTCGAGTTTTACTGAACCTTTTTCAGTGTTTTAAAGTGCGTTGGATAGCTCTCACTGTCTAGTTTCTACCTATAAATTTTCAAGGTCATTGGATTTATACTTTTGGAGATATCTGCATTTTACTGCTTACTGGTCTATCTCTGCAGAGCCCCGAGAATTGTGGGAATGTTCCAGAACTTGATGAAACTTGTTCTCAGTGCTCAGTCCATCATTTGAAGTGTTTTAACTTGGAATAGGAAGCTTGCTAAGTCTATTTGCTATGCCCAAAAGGAATTTTTCTAATTCCTTCCAGGTTGAGAGCACTGTTCATTTTTTCCAGCAGGTGTATGTCCAAAAATAGCAAGTTTTGGGAGCTAGTCATTTCGCAACTAGCCTGTCTTGACTTAAACTTTTGGGATACATGTTCCAAAGTACTTGGCTGATATTTTGGTGGATTTAGGAAGCTCAAAGGGTCTTCTAATCAACTCTGAAGTCTCAGTTGGCTGGTGTGAAGCTGGTTGTAGCGGCACCTACTCATCTTTGGATTGCATCCACCATCTCTCTTCACACAAGTACACGGATCAAGGAATATTATCTTGTTGTGTGGAAGATGACGAGTACGCAAAGTGGTTGCAATTAGCACATGTAGGTGCATTAGAGCAACATTATTCAAGGCAACGAACCCTACAGACGCTAAGGAGACTCGGAGTGCATTGGCCAACTATGGAAGCAGATGTCCATAAGTTGTGTAAGGAATGCTCAGTCTGTCGTATTAGACCACCTGTGGAGCATGCTACACTGTACCAAGTGTCTCTAATACCAGATTGGAGTGAGCCATTGGTAGCCTTCCTGAGGACAAAAACATTCCCTCAAGATATGACATTAGCCAGACAAAGAAGTCCAGAACAAGAAGCCCTAGATTACTCACTCATTGGTGATAACCTCTACAAGCGTGGTAAAGATGGTTACCTTAGATTATGTTTCCATAAGAGCGAATATCTTAAGATCTTGGAAACTGCTCACCAGGGTGTAGCAGGGGGACACTTTGGACCAGATCGGGTGATCAAGGCAATCCTATTTGTAGGATTATGGTGGCCAACCCTTCATATGGATGCCCATACCTATGTGAAGAGGTGTGATGTTTGTCAATGAACTCAGTATCCTATACGCAAAGATGAAATGCCTCTGAAACCTATGATGGGTGGACGTGCATTCTCTAAGTGGGGAATAGACTTTGTTGGTCCTATTAAACCCCCAGCCAAGAGTTGACATGCCGAATACATCATTGTGGCCACAGACTATCTAACCAAGTGGGTAGAAGTGAAAGCCACAACGAAGAACAATGCTCAAACGACAGCGAAGTTCTTATTTGAGAATGTGTTCACCAGATACGGGCTACCCATAGAGTTAGTTAGTGATAGAGGGACTCACTTCTTAAATGAAGTCATTGAAAATCTTCTTCAAGAGTTCTTGGTGATACACAAGAAGTCTGCCCCCTATCACCCACAAGCTAATGGCCAGGCTAAGAGCACAAATAAGATTCTATGCAATGCTCTGATTGGGATAAACAGCTACACCATGCTGTTTGGGCATACAGAGTTGCCTATAAAACGATACTCCAAGCGGCACCCTTTTAGATGGTGTTTGGCCAAAATGCAGTGCTACCACTGGACCTTTTGATACCTACATTTGAAGAGCAAAGCTGGATAGGCCATGAGCTCTCCTCTAGACTCTCCGATCTTGAACGATTAGGTGAAACACCATTGAGAGCTGCAGCAGGAATTTATGCAGCCAAGAAAAGGCAAAAAACATATTTCGACGCACATGTGAAGGATAAGGGCTTGAAAGCAGGAGACCTAGTCCTAGTCTACACCTTGAAGCAACATGCACGGAAGTTAGAGAAGAGAGGCTATGGACCAATGATTATCAATAGGATCTCCACAAGTGGAGTGGTTCAACTAGCCACTCTAGAAGGAGATATTCTACCAAGTTACATAAGTGGTTGTAGAGTCAAGTTATATCAAGAACCCCTAACAGAAGAGATGCTAAATCGACTCAACGCTGCAAAGAAACGTAAAGAAGAGGAGAAGCGAATTCGAGAAGAAGCACAGGTAGAAGCTTTAGAACACATCCGACGAACGAAATTGAGAAGACAAGGTAGAGATCAGCCTATGCCTGACACCCAAGAATCCCTAGGCTATCACATGGCCATGTGCGAGGCTTTAGGTGAACGTTCCCATAGGATAGTTGATCGGCGACCTTTTATGACCCTAGAGGTAGGACAAGGAGAGAGTGCAAGGACCGTGAGAGCTTTAATTGACTCAGGAGCAGCCACTAGTGTTGTTCGACTTTCTTACTGTCAAGAACTGCAATTGAAGGTCAATCCTATAGAGGCATATCTCATAGGATTGGGAGGTGTGGAAACCCCTTGCATGGGCAAGGTGGAATTTTCCCTCTATGTTCAAGAGGTCCTAATGGCAGTAAAAGTGCTAGTATGTGAAGATGAGGATCTTACCGAACCTCTTGTCTTTGGCCAAGATTGGATCTATAATCATGCAGTCAACCTCAACCTAAGAAGTGGACTTCTTCAGGCTTGGGTAGGCCAAAACTGTTGATATATTTAGGTAGTGATGTGTGTGAACACACTAGGACTGCTGGGGCACTTTTTTCCCTCTTTAGGAGATTTTTTTCCCCCAGCTTGTATATATGCCTATTACCCTAATGGGCTACTTATCTTTGTACATTCTCTAGTAATACATTCAGTATTGTGTGTTGTGCTCCAAGCTTCTTCTTCTTCCTTGTGCTGTTTGCGTGCTTCCGCTGACGTCTAACTCCAACAATTGGTATCAGAGCAGGTCGTCGCTTCATCTAGGGCACCATCGACACTCCTTCGTTTGTGGTCTCAGAATCATACGAATTTTGTTGAGCATACTCAGGGTGTTTCCGAGATCAAAACGGCTTCGTTCTGTGGTGCCAAAATTGCGATCTGAGCTCGTTTCGGCCTTTGAATGCACTATCGCAGTGCTTGTGCAAGCTATTTTGTCTTTTTGTGCCAAAGGTATATACCTGTTTCTGTTCACCAGTATAAGCGTCTCGAAGTCTGCTACAGGTTTAGCAGAACTCATCTGGGCAGTTCCGTTCAACTTTTTGAGATACAATCAATTTTCTGCATCAAGGTATTTTAGTCACCGGCCATGGCTGAAGGCAGTGATGTATTCCGTATGTTGGTTGTTGAGGATAAGTTGGATGGTACCAACTACCCATTATGGGCTTATATGATGCGACATGTATTGGTTGCAAAAGGATTGTGGAACATTGTGCAAGGTGTTGAAAGACGTCCTGTTACACCTGTAACAACAGGTACTACGAATACAAGTGCTCGAGCTCATGAAGATGGTATCGAAGATGATATTGTGCAGATTCCTGTTCGTGCTGTTGTTTCTGTTGCACCTACTACAGAGCAGATTCGTTGGGATGGCAGAGATGCCCAGGCACATGCATTGCTAGCTTTGTCTGTCAAACGTGCCATTATTCCTCATATTCGCTCTTGCAGAACAGCTAGGGATGCTTGGGATACACTTACCACATTGTACCAAGCTAGGAATGAGGCTCGTGTTGCTTACCTCTGAAAACAGTTGGAGAGTGAGCACATGAATGAAGGTGATTCTATGGACAGTTTCCTAACGAAGATCAAAGATTTGAAGGACCAATTGATTTCTGCTGATGAGGTTATACCAGATAGCTCACTTGTGCACACCGTTCTGAATGGTCTTCCTGATTCATATCAGAGTTTTGCTTCTACTCTTTAGTTGATGATGAAAGGCAATCTGAATGCCTTATCATTTGAGGAGTTAGTTTCTGTTCTCTTGTAGGAAGATCAGTCCAGACAGAACAGGTCCATTATGCGTGTTGCAGATCAAGCTTTCCTGGCTAGTCAGAAGGGCAAAGCAAAATGGAGCTCTTCTACTCGTAAGCAGAAATCTGCAAATGCTGCACATTCGAAGAACCAGGATAAAGATGAGAAGAAATCATAAAAGCAAAAATTATTTTGCAAGTAATGTAAAGGGAATGATCATATCATAAAGAACTGTCCAAAGCTAGCTGCAAAAGAGGCAAAGAAAAAGGAGGCTGGAATGGTTGTTGCAGAAGCCTCTACACCAAAAACAGAGTCTGCTAAGGTTGTGCAGGAAGAAGAATGGGCGTTTACTATTGTTTGCAGTTTTGAACCATCTTCTCATGAGCAGTGCATGTCTGCAGTGGACTCATATGTTTGGTACTTTGACAGTGGGGCGACCAAACATATTACCTTGCAGCGTAGTTTCTTCTCTTCACTCGAGCCTGCCCCTACAGGGAATACTATCACATGCGCCAACAACTCCTCTTATCTTGTAATGGGAGTTGGTAAGGTCATTCTGACTACTGCTGATGGTAGTTCTTTCACCTTGTCAAATGCTTTATTTGTGCCAAGGATCAAGAAGAATCTATTATCAGTTTCTGCATTAGCCAAGATTGGCTTGGTTGTGAAATTTGTTGATGACAGATGTACAGTTCATTATCTGTCAAATGGTGATATTATTATTTCTTCTGGCATTTTATGTCGTGGGCTGTATAAGCTCATAGACTATGAAAGATCTATGAATGATTCGGCATGTGCAGTTCATGATTCTCAGGCTATGTCAGATGCAAAGCTTTGGCATGCACGCTTTGGTCATCTGAATTTTGCTAGTTTGCTACGCCTGCAGAAATCTGATATGGTGTCTTCTTTGCCCAAGCTTGAGGCACCTGGAAAACATGTATGTGAAGGCTGTATTTTGGGCAAAATGCAGCGTTCCTCCTTTCCAAAAGATGGTTCAGTTCGGGCTACGCAGAAATTGCAGCTTGTACATAGTGATGTCTGTGGTGCTATTTCTGTTGGAACATCAAGCTTACACTATGCTTGAGGTGGATTTGATCTACATCAAAGGCTATCGCGTCGAAAGAATATCCGTTGGAGAGTTCTTTTTCATATGCTCATTTATTGTATTTTTTTGAGAATATTTTGATGGCTCATTTACCGTTGTAAAAGCCTTGAGCTTGACACATGTAAAAGTAGAAATATAAAGCCAAAATCCCACGAAATTTTGGTGGTTGAAGTTGCATTCAATCAAGCAAATCAAGTCACCTAAAAGTAGATCAATCAAGATCTTCACTTTTCCTAGATTGTAGGAAAGTGAATTGATTCCCTCCAACAACCATTCCCACCTTCATTTGAATTCAAATTCAGGTTGTAAAAGTCGTGGAACACTCGTAGAGGCTATATAAGGAGTTGAAATCACTTGTACATTACATGGAAGCAATATACATACACTTGTGACCATCATTGTCTTGCTCCTTCAATTTTCTGCATCATCTTCTTCGCCAACAGTAATCTTGCAAAGGCTGCTGCTCTCTCCTCAGAGCTCCAAATTGAGTGCAAGAGGACTCATTGGAAAGGTATTATTGTCTAGTTTATGCCTGTAAATTTTCAAAGCATTTGGTTTAGCAGATTTGGAGAAATCTCAGTTTTTCTGCCTCGGGGTCAATCTTTGCGTATTCCTGAAAAATAGGAAGTACCACCGGTGAATGTCGCACTCATTCCTATAGCATATTTTGCTTATTCCTTATACTTTTGTGCATTCCATACACTGAACCCTATGTGTATCACTCCCATAAAAGGATTTTTTCTAATTGTAATCACGCTGGTCGCTATGGGCATTTGAAGTTCATTGTCTCTTCCATAGATAGTAAGTTTTTTGAGCTAGTCGACCCGCGAACCTATCTATTTTGTATCGACTCATTCTCCTTGATGCTCCAAAGTACATAGTGTGTTTCTTTGCACTTATCACATGCCTATAAGGTCTATTTGAGTCTCCAAAAGCTCAAGGGCTGGTCTTGTGCCGGGTGGCTTGACCAAACTTCATCGCTTCGAAATGCACTTTTCTACCTTCGACAAGCTTCTCCAAGTTCTTTCAGTGGTATCAGAGCTAGTTCAAGATGGGTGACGGCTTTCCCTCAATGATCGAGAAGCTTGACCGACACAACTACGCGGCTTGGCAAATCAGAATGGAGGCCTATTTGCAAGGTAGAAATCTTTATGGAATTGTAGCAGGTGATGAAGTTATGCCTATTCCAAGATCCAAAGGAGGACCTACACAGGAGGAGACAGATAAACTCACACTTTGGTGCGCAAGGGATGCTCAAGCAAGGTCGTACATACTAAACTCTATCTCTGACTTTCTATTACCACATATTAAAGGATGCAAGACATCTCAAGAGACTTGGGATGCCCTGGAGACTTTCTTTTCTGCTAGTACCAAAGCAAGAAAGAATCATCTTTGGAACGAGTTCAACCAAATGAAGAAGACACCTAAACAAACCATCACAGAGTTTGTTACCAAAGTCAAGGAGGTTGCGGATCAGTTAGCATCCATTGGAGAGCTGATTGAAGAAGAGGTCATCATGAGGCAAATTCTCAACGGCATTCGAAGTGATAAGCAATGGCAATCCTTCACGACGGCTTACGATCTCATCATGGATGTGCAAACTCCAGACTTCAACATCTTTCTTGGACAACTCTTCAATCAAGAAGCCAACAATAGCATAAAGGAAGGTAACTCTTATCATGGTAGTTCAACTAGTGCTCTATATGCAGATAAGAAGGATAAGAAGCAGAAAGGCAAGAAGAAGGAAGAAGATGAAGAAGAGACTTCTCAAGCCAACTTCGCAAGCAAGAGCAAGTGGAAAGGGGAGAAGAAGGGACCAAAGCAAGACAAAGCCAAAGGTCAGAATGTTCAACCTTGTGCCATATGCAATAAGACCAACCACACCACTCAGAATTGTTGGTTCAATGGAAAGACCCAAAAAGGAAGTGGAAGAGGTGGATATGGCAGCAATAGAGGCCGAGGTGGACACAACTTCAACAATAACAATAGAAGCTATAATCGAAGGGAGTACAACAATTATTCAGAAGATCAACCACATGAAGACTCATTACTTCTCATGAATCTAAGCCACAAAGAAGGTAAAGAAGATGATCATTTGTTCTACATAGATTCAGGATGTTCGAATCATGTTGCAGGCAACATTGCTCTTCTATCTGACTTGGAAAGTCCAAAGCATAGACATGAAGTGCAAACAGGGGATGACACGAAGCACAATGTGGAGAAGATTGGTAATGTCAAAGCTTCCAATGGTAGGACAAACATTCTGAGTAAGGTTCTCTATGTACCCACTATCACTAAAAACCTAATAAGTGTAGGCCAAACAGTTGAAAAAGGCTTGCAAGTTAGGTTCACCCAACATGGAGCTTTTGTGTAAGATCCATGTCAAGGCTTCAAGAAGATAGCCCGAGGTGAGAAGCATGGTAGGCTCTTTACTTTTGAAGTAGGAGATACTAGGAACATAGCTCTATTCAACTTTGGGTCTCAAACCCTAAGTGAGCTTGAAGTATGGCATAAGAGACTTGCTCATGTGAATGAAAGAACCTTGAAGGATATATGCAGGGATCAAAGTGTTCTAGGACTGCCGAACATATCAAAGCAACACATGATCAACAGGTGTGATGCATGTCAGATTGGGAAGGCACAATGTTGGCAGTAGTCTTGGTACACCAGGACTTACAAGATGAGAAAGTCAAAGAAGGGAGTCAGAGCGAAGGGACAGCACAAGCAAACAGGGCAGTCAAAGAAGATCTGGCAAGTAGGCCAATATTTTTTCAAGACATTAATGCAGATCAAAGAGATGGACATGCAGGGAGGAAGAGCAAGTAGGGAGCTCGAAGATATGTATGGCAGATCACTAGAAGAAATCCCTACAACAACAGTGATTTTTATCACTAACAATCATTGTAAATATCACTTCACATTTTTGTAGCTCCATTTTGTGCAAGCCAAGGAGTCCTTGAGCTTGAGGAGCCTTAGAAGTAGTTGCGTACCAATTTTCGTATTTTTAAGATCTCGTTTGAGCCCCCAAATAAGCCCGGGAACCTAATTTTTAACTAGGCCGGACACTAGGTCTGGACAGGGCCAAAAGCTAGTCAAAAACTATAAAAAGAGCTAGAGAGCTCATTTTTGGGGCTAGATTGTAATTGAAACGAACTTGTAAGAGCTTTTGAAAGTAATCTAAAGAACTCCATTGATTCTCCCTCTTTGTCTTGCCGTGTGTGCGCGTGTGTGTGTATGTGTGTGCATGCTTGTGTGCTTCTCACTCACGCACTTGTGCCGCCACTTGCTCGAGGTCTTCATACCATCCTCACGTCTTCCCGGATTGACATTAAAGGAGGTGCTACTCATCACTGAGCTACACCAAATTTTGGCGCCGTTGCCGGGGATCGAGCTTTGAGGACGAGCGTGTGATGGTAAGACGTAGAGTTGACGCGTTGGAGTTGTAGGTATTTTCTTCACTCTCATCAATTTTCTTTTACTTTCTTCACTATCTTCATCACCATCATCATCATCACCATCTCCCACCTCCATCTCCATCATCGCGAAAAATTCAGTTTTTTGACTATATCCCCATCTCCACCTCATTTCCCTCATTTCACTTGTGAGAGAGAGCGAGAGAGCGAATTTGCATGTGCTGTTTTTTGCATGTTTTGTGAGCATTCTGCAGGTACAGGCCGCATCATCGTCCCCAGCACTCCGCGCAGGTACGGAAATCTGAGTAATTGTCTGTGTGTCGCCGAGCTCTGTCAATCGCGACCGACTGAAAACTTGCTCTAATTGCTAAACAAAGTGCATATCCATGACCTACAGGCCTAGAGCTTCCCAAAAATGTGTTTAGTTTTTTGAAATTCCACAGATTTTTGTCAATCGCGATCGCTCTGTCAATCGCGATCGACAAACCACGACGAACAGACCTGTCAATCGCGACCGACAGCCCACGACGGTTCTGTCAATTGCGACCGACAGAGTCAACGACCGATTGACCACGACCGACTGACCATACGCGTGACACGTGTCAATCGCGATCGACTCATCAATCGCGATCGACTCATCAATCGCGACCGACACAGTCAACGACTGTTTGACCACGACGGACAGACCACGACGGCTCTGTCAATCGCGACCGACACAGTCAACGACTGTTTGACCACGATCGACAGACCCTCGCGACCGACCCGTCAATCGCGATCGACCCATCAATCGCGACCGACAGAGTCAACGACCCTTTGACCACGACTGATTGACTTTTCGTAACCCCTGTCAATCGCGACTGACCAGTCAATCGCGACTGACAGCCACGACGGACCTGTCAATCGCGATCGACACGTCGATTGCGACTGACCTGTCAATCGCGACCGACAGACTTTGCGAACGCGTTAGAAGGGCAAATTAGGTCAAATTTTCAAGGCAAAATTATTGGTCTAAATTTTGACTAAGTGTGGGACAAACACTAGGGTGTAGTATTGCATCGCGAGGCCGTGCCACAAACTACTCGAGTATTCCTGTTTGACTGTTAGCTTGTATTGAATCCTGATTTAACCCGCTAAACCCTGAACAGTCCTAACTTTCTCATACGAAATCCAATTTTTGAGTTCTTGGGCTTGTTGGAAAGCTCGTGACATATACTACACGCCCTCAACTGTTTTTTATAAAGATAATGCGTTGATTTTCAGAGAGGGTATTTTGAAGTTGACCATACCCAGGGGGCTCAAAGTCAGGGGTCTTTAGAATTATTTTCCTAAAAGTCACAATGCAAATATGTGTTTATGTTACATGAATGAAAGTGGTTGGTTGTGTCCTTTGGATCTAAGCCTTGAGCTAACCGTGGAACTTTTATAGGTTCATTGAGAGCAACAGAGAGCATACAAAGCAAGGTTTCTTTGCAAGCTTGAGAACCGGGTTCTTGAGCACCATAAAGCAAGGGATCAACAAGTAAGGTTGGAACATTCTCAACTCCCTCTGTCATTTCCTAGCTCAAGCTAAGAACGAGTAGAGGTAGGAGTAAGTCAGGTTGACGATAGGCAGTTATCAAGTTGAAGACTATCTAAAAACTCGAGTTCAAGCTAAAAACTTAGTTACTGTACTGTCGATAACATAAAGGAAAAGAACCTAACGTGGAACGATCAATCTGAAAGCACGAAGAACATTCAAGTATTCCTGACGACGCAATATCAGATAAGACCTTAAACACGGGAAATAACTAAAAAGAATCAAGTAACTGATACCAATTGATCGGCAACGAGGTTGTACTCTGGGCAAAGAATTGGGCTACTTAGTTAGGCATATGAACCTTAGATCGGGACGACATCTAGTAAGGGAGAGACAGAGCCTTAGATCTTCAGAGGCTAGTGTTAACCACACTGCTAGGTCTTGGGCCCAGCAGTTGAGTCACCACTCTCATTACCCTAGCTCTAATACCAGTGAATCAGGGATGTCTCAAGGTATGGACAGACCTACGGGAAGTTCAGGTGTGCCTTACCTGTACAGGGTAGAAGGCCCGTACAAAACACAGTTGGAATACCTTAGGACCAACCGATTAGGTGCTAGCATCTATGAGGACGGCTTAGGAAGATCTGTGGTCCAGATTAAAAACCCTGATCAATCCATTGGACTAGAACACCCAGCTGTCAAGTTTGAAAATGGTGCATACCTGGACAAAGAAGGAACTATATATGTAGTCACTAGTCACCCTGATAGGACAGATGACTTTGGGAATGTAATCTCAGAAGCGGACTTAGGTGACCTGGAACAAGGGAACATGGGTGCGGAACCTAGAACCCCTCGAGGTAAATCAGTTCTCACTAGGATTATCACGCCTGAATGGGTCCCCCAAGACAACAAGAGCATAGAGTTGCTCCTCAATCGAGAAACTGATGAAGCCTTTTGGAGGTATAAGTCTAATCAACCAACAGACATAGGAAATATCGTGATCTATGAGTTTAAGGATCCGGATAGCCCAGGCAGAGTGACCTACTTAGATCATGCTTCGGAACGGATCTTTGTGGTGACAGAAAATGATAGGCATGCCTACACTTGGAAGGGTGAATTTATTTTCCCCCAACCAAGATCAAATGTATCCTATGGTCACCCTGGGGCTGGAACTTCCCAAGCTCATGGTACGCAAAGAGACAGAAATAAAGATAGACCAGAAGTAAGTTTTGCCAACCCAGTGGGCAGAGAAAGGACGAGAACGGAGACAAATAGGGAAGAACCTGAGATGCTTAGAGCCCACAGGAACCAAAGAAATGTAGATGGATTCCCTCTGCCGAGGCCTAGAGAGCACACAAGAACTTTGAGACCCACCCAGCTAGTTAAGTCCATGAAGAATTACTTTGACGGCACAGGAGATCCCTATGATCATGTGGCGGAGTTCAAGCAAGTCCTGAGAGCTGAACAAGTGGAAGATCTGTTCACGTAGTACAATGCCTTCGGTCTAACCCTTAGGAACACAGCACTTACATGGTTTCAGCCATTAGATGAGCGTCAGTTCAGGAGCATAGACCAACTCCTAGAGGCATTCATTGTAGAGTTCTCTAAGAGTGGCATAAGACACAATACCTCCTCGTTGATTCACAGCTTCAAACAGACCCCCCAAGAGACTGTCAGATTGGCCGGAAGAAGATTTAGACAATATCTTGAAAGGTGCCCTATTTCGGAGCTACCCACATCTGCTAAACAAGTAGCCTTATTCCTTGATGGATTGTTAAGTACGAAATTGAGATCCTATGTGTATCTGAAGGACCCTAGGACCATAGAAGAATGTGTACGCATGTGCATTGACATTGAAGATAACCTAGGGGAAGAACTAGAGCTCTCCAAAATCTACAAAGATTCAGATAGTGCATCTAGTCACTCTTCCACTCAATCCACATCAATTGAGGAACTCGCAGAGAAAGTAGCTCAGAAATTAGGGGTAACTAGTAAACAAATCCCAAGGTTTGCCCCTGTGAAAAGGTGCTACACTTGTGGTGGTGACCATATGGCAAATGTCTGTCCCATTATGACTCAACCCCAAGTTAACCCTAGTGGCCAGTACTGCACCATAGAACGGAAGTACACAAACCACACTGCGCAAGATTGCCCATACAACAAGCAGGCAGTCAGGCAACCCTACCCTCAGCCCTACCAACAAGGCAGATACCAGAACCAGTACCCTCCACCACCACAATATGCTAGACCCCAACAAACCTACCAACCACAATATCAGGCCCAACAGAGACCCCAACCGGTACTAGCTCAACAGCCTCCAAACCCCGCTAACGTGATTCCAGTAAAGTATGCTGTTACAGAAGAAAACCTGAATAGGGCCATAGTACCAGTAACCCCATTGATCTCAGAAAGTGACCCAAGTGACCATAGCTTTGATTCTACACATGTAGATAGTCCCCAGGCTTACTACATGCAGTCTCCAGAACATGGTGAGTCCTACTATAGTGAAGAACCGAGTGAAACTAGTTGGGAGTCAGATTACACGAACGTCATGTATGCAAACCCCAACCCCAGGCCTCAATCTAGGCAAATAAGACCTCCATTCCCAAGAGGACCGTGCTACAGATGTCAAGGAGATCACCTCATTCGTGATTGTCCCTTGCCTCCACCTACACAACCCCAGTCAGTAACGATCCAAGATTGTGGAAAAGAACATCTCTTACGAGATTGCCCTAAGAATCCTAATAATATGCCAAAAATCACTCCGATCAACGTTATTGGGTTAGTGGTAGATTCCACACGAAGTGTCACCTCCACTGCTCCCGTACAGGTAGTCACTCGTGCTCAAGCCTTGCAGCAGAATCAAGGGGTAAACCAGGATAAGAACTCAGAGGTTAGTGAAACCGAGAGCGTAACAAAGAAAAGGACTAGAGCATGGAAAGATAGTCGGGAAAGAATGAAAAGACAATGGGCTAAAAAGATGAGTGAACTTGAGGAAAGCATAAGAGAAACCAAAGCTAAGATAATTGAAATCACCTCTCAAACCCCCTCTCACACTATCCCATCACCACCACTCCCATCGCCCTCCGACCCGCCACCTTCCAACCCACGTCATACGATTCCACCACCCCCTAGAGTAGGATCAGTATTAGCTGATCCCATTCCGGAAGACATAGACATGATGCTTAAAGCATATCAGGCCAGAATTCAAGAAGGGCCAAATGTCACAGATCATGACAAGTGTTACCCTAGAGCTGACCTAGAGATAGAACGAACCAAGCTTTGCGCGAAAATGGTCGCATTGGCTCAGACTATGTTTGAAGCCAGTCGCCTTTTCAATTACTCGGGCTCAGCCAGGATGCAATTACACTTGGATGGACTTCTAGAGAAATTAGAGGGAATAATCGCTAGATC
Organism: Ceratopteris richardii; assembly: GCA_020310875.1. Lineage (NCBI taxonomy): Eukaryota > Viridiplantae > Streptophyta > Polypodiopsida > Polypodiales > Pteridaceae > Ceratopteris > Ceratopteris richardii. The sequence goes on along the minus strand of CM035438.1, from coordinate 71,375,169 downwards.
TGCCAAGGAAGAAAAAAATCAAGGAAGGGAGAATGTAAGTAAAACCATGACCCATTCCCCACCGGAAGCTGATGTGCCAAATTTCATGAAACCAGACAATTCCCCCTCCCTAGAGCGAATAGAGAGGCTAATGGCACAATCAGAAAAGGAACCTGCCCCTCAAAGAAAGGAAAGGGCAAGAGAACGGATAAGCAAGCCTCTTCAGGAAGCCCATGTGCCTCCTCAAGAAGCTTATCTTCCCCCCCAAAAGGCACAAGAGCCTCTCTCGAAAGCTTGTGTACCTCCACAGGTTGCCTACATTCCTTCTCAGGGAGCGTATGAACCTGTTCGGAAAAGTAATAGAATAAGCTCTCCTTCCCAGGTAGCTTATGTACCTAATTCTACAGAGCCAGACACTTCTTCCTCTATGAATCGGTTTGCATCAGACTTCCTACGAGAGATTCAAGAAGACAAATGGGATAACGAAAGTGAGGTCGCCCCTCCTTTTGAACTTGTGGACGATGCACACGACCAATTCCCTCAAGACATCCCATCTATTTACGGAGAACATGAGAGTGCTCAGTCTCACGAGAGATTGGACTTTGAGTCTAATTCCATACAAGAGTTACCCCACTTCACAGGCCCATGGGAAGCAAAGTCCGCATGTATGAGAGCACCCACAGTCATGGTAAGGAACGACGACTCAGTCACACCAAGGAACACGGAGGTAGTAACGAACACCAAGGTACAACGCGATCTCACTTTGGAAGAACTGCCTGAGGATAGACCAAATGCGCGGAAATATGCAGCCAGTCGAGTCACTGAAGTTGCAAAACCTCGTTCCCGGGCAGGATCCCATAGGACAGTGCCAGAAATTCCCTTGGATAAGATAGGAGATATGTGTGAGGGAGAAGAAGGGAACACCTATCTTCCCATCACCTACCAGGAGTACACCACCAAGGCAATTTTGGACTCAGGTGCAAGAGTTGCAATTGCCACTACTTCCCTATGGAAGCGTTGGGGCAAGCCAGCACTCAGGCCAATGAGAATGAAATTGCAAATGGCCGATGGTCACATAGAGAGACCCTTAGGATTGCTAGAAGGAATAACTCTCACCACATGTGGTGTCGAGTTTGAACATAGTTTTGCTATATGTGACTTCAGCAAAAATCATGCCTATGAGATGATTTTGGGAAGACCATTCATGCGACAGTTGCAAGTGGTACAGGATTGGGGGACCAATTCTTTGTACCTGCAGCACTTAGGTGTTACGACCAAAGTCAATCTCAAGGATTATTCTCATAGAGATGTCCCTCCTATCCAATGGAATCCCATCCATAGAGCCAAAGACGATTCAGAATCGGTGCATTCCATAGGATCTGGATCCTCATGGATGCATGAAGACACTCACTTATGGATGTGCAAAGTAGCAGTAGAGGAAGAGAGGAGAGAAAAGGCCAGAGAAGTAGGTGCTAAGGAAACCCATAGACCCATTCAAGACCCAGCCTATGCACCTGTAGTTTTTCCAGACGAAGAATTTGAACCTCACGGTTGGGCAGAAATCTTAGCAACAATGGACGTAGCCATCAACGAAGAACAATGGACACCTCACTGTGATGAGGATGGCTATGATATTTCAGTCTTCTCCATAGAGCCAATCATGGGAGAGGCAGTTCTAGAAGAATGCGAACCTAGCCCTGATGCATTTGACGATGCAAGTGACTCCGATCTAGAGTCAATCATTATGGACCCACCATTTGCATCAGATGAAGAATATTTCCATGAAGTGGAATTTCAACCTCAGAAGCATGGAGAGGTTACAAATGATGTAAGATTAGCAACACATATGACCCCGAAGGAAGAAGGAAAGAAACGAAAAAAGAAAGAAGTCTTACCAGAGGAGGAAGAATCTTTGTTTGAGGTCCCAGAAAATTTTAAGAAGTACGAAATAGATGACAGGAGAGTCATGATAAGAATGCCAAAACGAGAGGCACAATCAGGAGAGGCCTATGATAACAAAGAAACCACCAAGAAAATAGTAGTGGCCATTGAAGAAGGCGAGGAGAGATGCACGTATATAGGCCATGACCTGACAGAAGAAGAAGAGCATGAATTGATTGCCTTGCTAAGAGAATACAGAGATGTATTCGCTTGGAGTTACAAGGATTTGAAAGGTGTTGACCCCGATATATGCTCACACACTATCCCCATGACCTCAGATGCTAAACCCTCTAAGCAAAAGCCTTATACATATAATGATAATTACGCTGCTAAGATCAAAGAAGAGATAGATAGACTGGTTGAAGCTGGATTTATCTATGAAATTGAGCACACCGAATGGGTATCCCCCATTGTGGTGGTGCCCAAGAAGAATGGCAAACTGCGTGTGTGCATTAACTTGAAAAAGGTTAATGCCGCCACAATTCGAGATAACTATCCGCTTCCCATCACAGAGCATCTCTTAGAAAGAGTGGCAGGCAAGGAAGTGTACAGCTTCCTTGATGGATTTTTGGGCTACAATCAAGTAGCCATAGCTCCAGAGGATCAGCATAAGACAGCCTTTGCCACAGAATGGGGCATTTTTGCTTTTAGAGTAATGCCAGTTGGGCTTACCAATGCACCAGCTACCTTCCAGAGGCTGATGTGCCATGTGTTTAAGGAGTTCCTGAGGAAAAGCTTAGAAGTCTATGTTGATGATCTTTGTGCTCATTCCAATGTTAGACAAACCCATATTCCTGAACTCAGACAAATCTTTAACAAATGTAGAGAATACCAAGTCTGCCTGAACCCAGAAAAGTGCGTTTTTATGGTCAGGCAAGGCAAGATTCTAGGACACATAGTGTCAAAGAATGGCATATCTACCGATGAAGAAAAAGTGAGGGCCATAGCAGAGCTACCTAGGCCTAAGAATGTCAAGGAAGTACAAGCTTTCATGGGGCATTGTGGTTATTATCGACGATTTATACACATGTATGCTGTCATAGCAAAATCCATGTACGGGCTTCTGACTAACTTTGAGTGGACGGATGAATGTGAGAATTCCTTCCAGGAACTTAAACGAAGATTATGTTCAGCACCAATCTTGACCACGCCAGATTGGAATAAGCCATTCCATGTTCACGTGGATGCATCCAATTATGCTATTGGATGTGTTCTTGCGCAACCTACTGGTGAAGGTAATATGGATCTTCCAATTGCCTATGCCAGTAGACAATTGAATGCGGCTGAACGGAATTACATCACTACAGAGCGAGAAGGATTAGGCATGGTATATGCAGTTAAGAAATTTAGACACTATTTGCTTGCAAATAAGTTTAAATTTTTTACTGATCATCAGGCATTGTTATATCTTGTAAACAAGCCATGCAATACAGGAAGGTTAGTGAGATGGTTTCTCTTGCTCATGGAATATGACTTTGAGGTTGTGGTAAGAAAAGGGAGGACTCATTTGAGAGCAGATCACCTCTCTAGGCTCACATCGGGAGAAGCCCCACAAGGAGTGTCAGATGACCTTCCTGATGCTTACTTGTTTAATTTGGAAGTTGTACCGCAGTGGGCTAAGCCATTGGTACCAGTATTGACGTACGGGCCTAACCATCCAGTGGTAAACACACGGAATAGAGAGGTTGTAAAAGCCCAAAAGTACCACATCATGGCAGGAAGCATGTACAAGCACACAGATCAAGGGATCTTGGCTTATTGCGTAGAAGAGGATGAGTACGCTAAATGGTTGCAATTAGCATATGTAGGTGCGTTAGAGCAACACCATTCAAAGCAACGAACGTTGCAGACTCTAAAGAGATTCGGAGTGCATTGGCCAACTATGGAAGCGGATGTCCAAAAGTTGTGCAAGGAATGCCCAATCTGTTGCACTAAACCACCTGTGGAACATGCCACTCTTTATCAAGTATCCATTGTGCCAGATTGGAGCGAACCACTGGTATCATTCCTGAGGACAAACACATTCCCTCCGGACATGACTCTGGCAAGGAAAAGGAGTTTAGAACAAGAGACCCTGGATTATTCACTCATTGGTGATAGTCTATATAAGCGTGGTAAAGATGGTTACCTGAGACTATGTGTCCACGAAAGTGAATATCTGAAGATCTTGGAAACTGCTCACCAAGGTGTAGCAGGAGGACACTTTGGACCAGATCGGGTAATCAAGGCGATACTATTTGCGGGCTTCTGGTGGCCTACCCTTCACATGGATGCACATACCTATGTGAAACGGTGTGATGTCTGTCAGAGAACTCAGCATCCCATACGCAAAGATGAGATGCCACTGAAACCTATGATGGGTGGACGTGCATTCTCTAAGTGGGGAATAGACTTCGTAGGTCCTATTAATCCCCCAGCCAAGGGTTCTCATGCGGAATACATCATTGTTGCGACAGATTATCTCACCAAGTGGGTAGAGGTAAAGGCTACGACAAAGAACGATGCTCAAACAACTGCCAAATTCTTGTTTGAGAATGTATTCACGAGATACGGGCTACCTATAGAGCTTGTAAGTGATAGAGGTACTCATTTCTTGAACGAAGTGATTGAAAATCTACTCCAAGAATTCTTGGTAATACACAAAAAGTCTGCCCCATATCACCCTCAAGCTAATGGACAAGCTGAGAGTACTAATAAGATCTTATGCAATGTACTGACGAAATTAGTGAACACTAAACGCTCTGATTGGGACAAACAGCTACACCATGCTGTTTGGGCATACCGAGTTGCCTATAAAACGGTACTCCAAGCCACCCCCTTTCAGATGGTATTCGGCCAAAACGCTGTGCTACCCTTGGACTTCCTGATTCCTACATTGAGAGTAGCACAAGAGCACGAATGGACAGGTCATGAGCTCTCCTCTCGGATCTTTGACCTTGAACGATTAGGAGAAACAAGAATGAGAGCCGCCGCAGGAATATATGCAGCCAAGAAGAGACAGAAGGCATACTTCGATGCCCATGTGAAGGATAAAGGCTTGAAAGCAGGAGATCTAGTCTTAGTCTATACACTAAAACAACACGCGAGGAAGCTAGAAAAGAGAGGCTACGGACCTATGATCATCAATAGGATCTCCACGAGTGGAGCAGTACAATTGGCCACATTAGAGGGTGATGTTCTCCCTAGCTATATTAGCGGTTGCAGAGTCAAGTTGTATCAGGAACCCCTCACGGAGGAAATGCTTAGCCGACTCAACACTGCTAAGAAACGCAAAGAGGAAGAGAAGCGAGTTCGAGAAGAAGCTCAAGCAGAAGCTTTAGAACGCATTAGAAGGATGAAATTACGTAGGCAAGGTAGAGAGCAGCCTAGGACAAATGATTATGCAGATAAAGGATATCATATGGCAATGTGTGCAGTCGCAGGAACCAGCTCTCATAGGATAACTGATCGACGTCCTTTCGTAACCTTAGAGATAGGACAAAAAAAGAGTGCAAGGACCGTAAGAGCCTTGATTGACTCGGGTGCAGCCACTAGTGCTGTTAGAGTGTCTTACTGTCAAGAGCTGCAGTTAACTGTCAATCCTGTGGAAGCATATCTCATAGGACTGGGAGGCGTGGAAACCCCTTGTATGGGCGAGGTGGACCTTCCCCTCTACATTCATGATGAGGCAATGACAGTTAAAGTACTGGTGTGTCAGGATGAGGATCTCACTGAACCTCTTGTCTTGGGTCAAGACTGGATCTATGACCAAGCAGTCAACTTAAACCTAAGAAGTGGACTTCTTCAGGTATGGGTCAATCATAGTCGAGTTACAGTAGAATTAGACAATGGAGCACTCAAGGAACTAGGAAAGGCACAGACTCCTGGTCCTTCCAGGGGTACACATGAAGTTGACCATGCTGTTCTTGTCCAAAACTATGTGTTGCAGAGGAAGGATATTCATAAAAAAGGAGTCCGGGATGCAAAGGAACTCCCTTCTTTTCCAAAGACCAGAAGAAGGCAACAACCCAAGGTGGATCACAGGCCGAAGAAGCAGAGTACTACCTATGTCGGGGATCCAAAGTACCGGCGCAGCAAAATGTCCCAGCAAGTGAAACAAGTGTGGGTGCGGAAAGGCGAACACCCGGTTGCACTCAAGCCAACCACACGAGCAAAGCCTCTTATTAGTAACCAACAACACGACACTAATAAGAAGTCTTTCGGAAATTCTTCTACTAATGTGAAATATATTTGGGTGCCCAAGAAGTCGATGAAGGCTAGCCCACAATCAAGACAAATTTGGGTGCCTAAGGCTTGCTTGATGGCACAAGTAGCTACGCTGAGGCCACAACCTAAACAGCATAACGCAGCTACGCATACTGCCAGTATTCACTCGTTCTCAATGCTCAAGAACACACCAAGACCCAAGAGCGTGCATGTAATCAATTGTAAATGGGTCCCAAAAAGGCCTCGTTTTCAAACCACGACACCGAGAAAGCTCTCTAAAGACTCTCCGAAACCGAAAGCAAAGCCCATTCACTGCATCTGGCAGCCTAGGGCCTGTAATAAACCCCCCGACCCCAATTTGTAAATTCATGCCCACTTACTAACTGCAGTAGTCTCCTAGGACAACACAAGCACTAACTACACACACTGTCTTCATGCACTTACTAACCACTAACTCACAATCTACCTCATGTTAATGTTGTAACGGGGACAACAACGGATTTACTCTGTCCATTACGATGTTAACACTTGGTTCTATATTCTCACAGAACCAACCAGCAAACAGGGCCATGGCAGAAGCAGGTACCAGTTCTCAAGCCGGATCTGGTGCCCAGATTGTGGACATAGAAACACTTCTCCTTGAGCCACGTCTCACCGCAAGACCGCAAGAACTTCAAGCCGTGCATGTGCTCCCCATTCAGGATCCTCCTCAAGGGCACACTTCTCAAGTAGGTAAGCATGCGCATTGGTTCAGTGATGTTGCTGGACCACTGGGCGATGGAACCTATTTCTGGGAAGCAGAATTGGAATTCAATGGCAAATGGGGTCGATACCACTTTTTCACACGCGAGTTTGAAAGCTATCAAAACGCCGAAGTCATGAGATCAGTTTGGATCAAAGCGGGTGTGGACAGTTATTTCAGGGCCCACATACCAAAGCCGGATTTTTTACGATGTTCATATCTGATCAGTACAATCACGCCAAGCAGGGCCAAGGGAGGCGACAGCACCTTTGTGTTGCCATCACTGCTGTCGGGTAATGAGCTTAAAAGGTTCAAGTTGAACCTCAATCTGGTAAGAGAAGCATTGGGTATGTATGGCATGCACATCCCAACAGAGAAGGAAACCATGGTCCCAGGTCGAATGAAGCACAAGGATCTTAATAAGTTGAAGGATATGGTAGCGATGACACCTACCATTGCGCTTCACCTGCGAACCATCATGCAACATTTTGCTTTCCCCGCCCAGGAACGATTCACAATGCCCCCGAAAAAAATATGGTTCAGCTTATATCTAGCAGAAACAGAAAGCCTTCCCATCAATGTGCCCCACTGGATCATAGATCAGATCCACCTAGCGCATCAAAGGTGGAACAAGAAACCGAAGAACGTGCTTCACGGGTGTTGTGCTCTGACCAGAATAATCTATAGATGCTTGGCTTATGACGTGCCTGTTCAGCGGGCACTCGTATGGTCCCGAGTCCAAGAATTCCAGAGGAGACTATCAGCAGCAGGTCCCCCATCAAAGAAGATGAGGGGGGGAGTCCAACTATCCTGTGCTCAACCAAGGGGAGCTACCACTACACCAGAAATCACCCCTCCCCAGACACGACGAGTTAGGCCATTCACAATCCGGCTACCAAGACCAAGCACAGAGGGGCCTAATCTCGTGTTTCCACCCATTCCATCAGATTTGGAATTTCCACAGGGATTTACTCTTGAGGACCTCACGGATGAAGAAATTGCCAGATTAATCTATGACTCTAACCTCGAAGCTGAAGCAGAGCGAGCTCAGGAACCACAACCCCAAACAACAACATCGGCCCCCACCCAACCACAAGTTGTAGAAGTCGATGTAGATGAACAAGAGGCAGGAGGAGACGAAGAAGAAGCCGACGAAGAACGACATCAAGAATATGACGAACTCTCCGAGTTAGGAAGTGCCCCAGCATATTCGGCACAAATCAAGAGACTATATCGAACCATGCGACTGGTTCAGGAACAGCATAAGATGTCTCTAGAACAGGGCAAAAGACTCATGAACGATTTGCTAGCTGAGGAAGGTGTGGACGAGTTGTTCATTGAGTCCATGAACCTTCATGCCGACGTCGTAGGATTGGATGAGGCCATTCATGAGGCAATGGCCTACATTCACAGGTTTGAGAAAAGGGTTCCCGTTCGTCCCAGGAGGTCCGGGAAGCAAATTCACATCAATACATCAGCACCAGGCGAGGCAGCGCAAGCAGAAGAATATCAGGAAGCACCGTTGTCACCACCATCCCCACCTCGCACTACCCAATTTACCCCACCACAGGACACTAGCACTACCACGTCCACTACCACTACCATTGTCATGGGCATTCCACTCTCTCCGGGAATCCAATTCGGGGGAGTCACCATGCCCACCTTCACCACCCTGTTCACCGATGTCACATCCACTCCACCCACGATTCCCATCTACACCGTCACTCAAACTGTTGACACGATGGAAACATCACCTGCCACAGCACCGCTCCCTCCCCCCATGCCACCTTCATCGCCCATACCCCCTCCACCTACCTCTCCACTTGCATCCACATCATTCACATCTCCCATTCCCGCCCCCATTCCCCCTGCATCTTCACCCCTCCCAGCATTATTTAATGTAAATAGCATATTTTTAGCATTAAATCAATGTGTACACCAGCTCCAGAATGAGTACAGAGCTCTGGACAACCGGTATCAACAACTGGCAACGCACCATCAGAACTTACAAAGACAATTTCACATTCTACAAACAAAAAATGCAGAACTGAATCAACGCTACACGACGCTTGAGCAGGCTCACCAAACATTATTGGAGGCACCCCAACCATCGACAGAATCAGGTGTCAAACAACTAGAGGCTTTGCTCCAAGTATACCAAGCCGATAATCTCAAAGTCCGGCGTAACCTGGCACTTCTCAGAAAACACATGGCGGCCGCCCTTGAAGAGAACAAGAGACTGCAGCAGCAAAATGAAGCAAATCTAGAAGCAGCAATGGAAGGCTCTCCATGCGAAATTGATCCAGAGCAGTTTAAAGCTGTGCCCTCAGAGACAATGAAGACCATCTTGGACAGCTATGCAGATCTATTAGAAGCTCATGATGACTTGGAAAGGGAACGCGATGCGCTGCGCAATCAACTCCAAGAGCAACAGACAGCACCCAGAGTCACAGAAACGACCACGACTTCAGAGGAAGTCAAGGCATTGAAAGAGCAGGTGGCCGAATTACAGGCAAGATTACTCACACACGAAAGGCAACCCTCTCCAGTTGTCGAACCAGAACCCGAGGATTTGGTACCCATCGAGGTAGATGAGACGTATGAGGAACCATACGTTCCTATGCCAATGCCAGGTGGTGAGCAAACCGCAGAAGGAATGGATACGTTAGAAATTGAAGTCCCTGAGTGGCTCCAAACACTAGAGAAAACAGCATCAACTCATGAAGATCGAGTGGCAGTTCAAATCCAATCTATGGCAAAGATAGAGGACACCATTATTAAATCGGAATACTTCCGCAGCATGTCCCACCATAGATGGATCGGAACCAATGATGATCAATACGTGCCATATTGTATACTCCTGGCGGACTACAATGCAGAAATCCAACAAAGATGTGGCAAACCTCCAACGTTTGCTACACAATTTGGGCCAGATGACATCCCAGAGAGCGCTCAAAAAGGATCCATTCATCAACCCACCTGGAGGATCCGACTCCTCGAAACCTACCCGGAGATGGTTCGCACCTGGACGAATATGCCTCTTTTTATTAAATATAACCCTTGTTATGTTCCTGTATTCCGCAGACGCACATGGCCAGAGTTTACCCTTGCAGTCAAGAATATCAAGGGCTGCGCCAAATGGTTAAACTACGTCTATCTAGCACCCCCTCAAGGACCTCCCACCGTCAATTATATGATTTCCACCATACGGCACTGGAGCATCCGATTAAGGAATACCCCTGATGTGATGGCCCAGATGTGCATGAAAATTTTTGAATTAATGCTTATTACATTCAGGACATTCAAGAATATCAAGGACCCCCACTTCTCAGGCGTCGGATTCCTTACAGGAAACCAGGATTTAGTTTATGACATGAGCACCACTCCTTCCATAGAGGTGATATATGCTTGGCACGCCAGAATAAAATACCTCCCAGCCTGCTTTAAACAAACATTCGAGGAGATGTTCATAACAGGGTTCTGGGAATACCACTCAGAAATATTTGTACCTAGACCCTCACATCTCCTCCATTTATTTGCTGTGGAGCGAACCATTCACTCAGAACAATTACGTGTGCCACATCCAGATGTCCCAGGGCCAGTCAATTGGGATGCATTGCTGACAGATCTAGCAAGGGGGCTCAGGTTAGAAGAACACCACCTCGCCGCCGATGTTGTCCAATATTACGTCCAAAAAGCAGCTAGACAAGGGTCTGTCAGGGGCGACAGACGCGAGAGTGGGGGGGGTGTTGGCAGTAGTCTTGGTACACCAGGACTTACAAGACGAGAAAGTCAAAGAAGGGAGTCAGAGCGAAGGGACAGCACAAGCAAACAGGGCAGTCAAAGAAGATCTGGCAAGTAGGCCAATATTTTTTCAAGACATTAATGCAGATCAAAGAGATGGACATGCAGGGAGGAAGAGCAAGTAGGGAGCTCGAAGATATGTATGGCAGATCACTAGAAGAAATCCCTACAACAACAGTGATTTTTATCACTAACAATCATTGTAAATATCACTTCACATTTTTGTAGCTCCATTTTGTGCAAGCCAAGGAGTCCTTGAGCTTGAGGAGCCTTAGAAGTAGTTGCGTACCAATTTTCGTATTTTTTAGATCTCGTTTGAGCCCCCAAATAAGCCCGGGAACCTAATTTTTAACTAGGCCGGACACTAGGTCTGGACAGGGCCAAAAGCTAGTCAAAAACTATAAAAAAAGCTAGAGAGCTCATTTTTGGGGCTAGATTGTAATTGAAACGAACTTGTAAGAGCTTTTGAAAGTAATCTAAAGAACTCCATTGATTCTCCCTCTTTGTCTTGCCGTGTGTGCGAGTGTGTGTGTATGTGTGTGCATGCTTGTGTGCTTCTCACTCACGCACTTGTGCCGCCACTTGCTCGAGGTCTTCATACCATCCTCACGTCTTCCCGGATTGACATTAAAGGAGGTGCTACTCATCACTGAGCTACACACAAAGACAACCATTCAACCACAAAGGCTACATCCACAACAACTTATTGGACTTAGTACATACAGATGTATGGGGACCAAGTCAAGAACCTTCATTGGCAGGATCAAGGTATTATGTCTCATTTATTGACGACCATAGTAGATGGACTGTTCTATACTTTATCAAGAGTAAGAATGAAGTATTTGATTGCTTCAAGAAGTATCTTGCACATGTGGAGAATCATACAGGTAGATCACTAAAGAAGCTCAGATCTGATGGAGGGGGAGAATACTTCTCCAAAGAGTTTGATGACTTCTTGCAGGAAAAAGGTATCAAAAGGGAAGTGACTACCATGTACTCTCCTCAACTAAATGGAATTGCAGAGAGGAGAAACAAGACATTGGTTGGATCAGCCCGAACAATGCTTGAAGAGAAGAAGTTGCCACATTATCTATGGGCAGAAGCTATTTCAACTGCAGTGTACCTTGTAAATCGACTACCATCCAAATCACTTCAAGGTATGACTCCTTATGAAGCATGGCATGGAAGAAAACCTAGTCTTGGACATTGCAAGGTTTTTGGTTGTTTAGCTTATGTTCATGTACCATCACAAATAAGAGGTAAGCTAGATGAAAGGGCAACAAAGGCAGTGTTTATTGGATATGATTCAACTCAGATGGGTTACAAGTTCTTCAATCCTTCAACCAAGCAATTCACTACAAGTAGAGATGTTGTGTTTGAAGAACACAGGTCTTGGTATGATGAAGATAAACAAAAGGTAACACTACCATATGATCTTGATTATGACTCTCATCAATTAGGAAGCAAGCATGATACATAGGTCCAGGATCCAAGAAGTGATACAGACGATGACCAAGATGAAAGAGAAAAGGATTACAAGCTATGGAAGTCAAGAGGCAAAGCAAAGATGCAAGAGGTTGGAGAATGCTCCAAACAAGCACCTAGAAGATCAGCAAGAGAGAAGAAACAACCAGAAAGGTATGGATATGATTCCACATTTGTTACAAAGCATTCAATCTACTTGGAAAAAGACTTTATTTCAGAGGAACCCTCAACCTATGAAGAGGCAAAGGGAAACTCTAATTGGAAAAAGGCCATGAACGAAGAGATAGATGCATTGAAGGAAATGGACACTTGGGATTTGGTTCCAATGTCGCCGAATCAAAAGGTAATTGGTTGCCGATGGGTATATAAAGTTAAAAGAAATTCAGATGGATCAGTTTGCAGGTACAAGGCAAGATTAGTTGCCAAAGGATGCTCACAAACTCATGGTATAGACTATGAGGAAACATTCTGACCAGTTGCAAAGATGACTACAATCAGGACATTGATAAGTGTAGTTGCTGCAAGGAATTGGAGACTCCTCCAACTTGATGTGAAAAATGCATTCTTAAATGGTTGGATAAGTGAAGAGGTATACATGTCACAACCACTAGGTTTTGAAAACCCTAATCATCCATCTTATGTTTGCAGACTTAAGAAAGCATTGTATGGATTGAAACAAGCTCCAAGAGCTTGGAATTTAAGGATGGTTACATATCTTCAAGATCAAGGGTTCAAAGCTAGCAGCTCAGATCCTTCTCTATTCATCAAAAGGGATCACAATGAGGTTATCTATCTATGTGTATATGTAGATGATATTATTGTGACAGGTGATGATCTAAATGGCATTCAAAGGATCAAGAGACACATGCAAGAGGAGTTCAAAATCAGTGACCTAGGTGAGCTCACATATTTCCTAGGTATGCAGGTGATATACACAGATGAAGGAATGTATTTGACTCAAAGAAGATACATTCAGGATCTTCTTCTCAAGTTCAAAATGGAGAACACTAAACCTGCAGGTACACCTTTGGAGATGAATCATAAACTTAGTGTTTATGAAGGTGAGAAAATTGAAGACATAAAAGAGTATCAAAGCTTGGTAGGTAGCTTGATATACGCTACTCATACAAGGGCAGACATCTCATATAGTGTGGGAGTGCTTAGTCAGTTCATGCACTCACCGAGAAGACCACACATGGATGCGGCTAAGAGAGTACTGAAGTATCTCAAAGGTACAATCAACGAATGTATATTCTATCCGTACTCTTCCGATTTGGATATCAAAATCTACTCAGGTGCAGATTGGGCAGGAGCTAAGGATGATAGAAAAAGTACATCTGGTTACTTAGCATTTGCAGGTTCAAAGCTAGTGTCATGGAGTTCCAAGAAGCAACCAACAATTGCTTTATCTTCAACTGAAGCACAGTACAGAGGCTTGACCATAGCAACTCAAGAGGCAATATGGTTAAAAGCATTGTATACAGATTTGGGACTTGTGAGTTCCAAACCTCACATATTTGGAGACAATGTAAGTTCCATGCATCTAGCGGCAAATCCTATTTTCCATGCGAGAACCAAGCACATAGAAGTGCATTACCACTTCATCAGGGAGAAGCTCATGGCAAAGGAGATTGACATTTCTTTTGTTCCTACTGAAAAGCAAGTAGCAGATATGATGACGAAGGCACTTGATGGAATAAAGCTTTGTAGATTCAAAGCTATGGCAGGTATTCAACCTATCAGAGAATGAAGACTCAAGCATACCTTAGCTTGAGGGGGAGCTGTTGGAACATCAAGCTTACACTATGCTTGAGGTGGATTTGATCTACATCAAAGGCTATCACGTCGAAAGAATATCCGTTGGAGAGTTCTTTTTCATATGCTCATTTATTGTATTTTTTTGAGAATATTTTGATGGCTCAATTACCGTTGTAAAGGCCTTGAGCTTGACACATGTAAAAGTAGAAATATAAAGCCAAAATCCCACAAAATTTTGGTGTTTGAAGTTGCATTCAATCAAGCAAATCAAGTCACTTAAAAGTAGATCAATCAAGATCTTCACTTTTCCTAGATTGTAGGAAAGTGAATTGATTCCCTCCAACAACCATTCCCACCTTCATTTGAATTCAAATTCAAGTTGTAAAAGTCGTGGAACACTCGTAGAGGCTATATAAGGAGTTGAAATCACTTGTACATTACATGGAAGCAATATACATACACTTGTGACCATCATTGTCTTGCTCCTTCAATTTTCTGCATCATCTTCTTCGCCAACAGTAATCTTGCAGAGGCTGCTGCTCTCTCCTCAGAGCTCCAAATTAAGTGCAAGAAGGCTCATTGGAAAGGTATTAGTGTCTAGTTTATGCCTGTAAATTTTCAAAGCATTTGGTTCAGCAGATTTGGAGAAATCTCAGTTTTTCTGCCTCGGGGTCAATCTCTACGTATTCCTGAAAAATAGGAAGTACCACCGGTGAATGTCGCACTCATTCCTATAGCATATTTTGCGTATTCCTTATAATTTTGTGCATTCCATACACTCAACCCTATGTGTATCACTCCCATAAAAGGATTTTTTCTAATTGTAATCACGCTCGTCGCTATGGGCATTTGAAGTTCATTGTCTCTTCCATAGATAGTAAGTTCTTTGAGCTAGTCGACCCGCGAACCTATCTATTTTGTATCAACTCATTCTCCTTGATGCTCCAAAGTACATAGTGTGTTTCTTTGCACTTATCACATGCCTATAAGGTCTATTTGAGTCTCAAAAAGCTCAAGGGCTGGTCTTGTGCCGGGTGGCTTGACCAAACTTCATCGCTTCGAAACGCACTTTTCTACCTTCGACAAGCTTCTCCAAGTTCTTTCACTATGCAGACACCTTCTTTTGGAAACTATCTTTACTTCGTGACTTTCATTGATGATTTTTCTAGGCATGCATGGGTATATCCATTGAAGGCAAAGTCGGAAGTGTTTTTGTGCTTCAAATAGTTTTTGGTTTTGGCTGAAAATCTGTCAGCATGTAAAATGGGCACCCTTCGTTCTGATCGAGGGGGGGAATATATGTCTTTTGATTTTAATGCATTTCTGGTTGAACGTGGGATAAAACACCATTGTATAGTGTTGTATACACCTCAACAGAATGGAGTTGCTGAACGAAAGAACAGGTCACTCATGGAGATGGCGAGGTCTATGGTCAAGAGTCAGGCTTAACCACATAGTTTCTGGCTTGAGGCTGTCATGTGTGCAGCATATGTACTTAATAGGTGTCCCACTAAAGCGCTGCAGTCTATCACTCCATATGAGGCTTGGCATGACCGCAAGCCATCTGTTGCTCATCTGCATGTTTTTGGTTGTTTGGCATATGCATTAGTGCCTGAACAACATCGTAGAAAATTGGATGATAAGGCAGTAAAATGTATTTTTGTTGGGTACAGTTCTGAAAGTAAAGGCTATCGTCTGTATCACCCACAGACTAAACGCATTCTGGTTAGCCGTGATGTTGTTTTTGTGGAAGATGCTATTCAGCCATTGCTTTCATGTACCAAGGAGACATCTGTTAGCTCCAAAGACATGTATGATACTTTGATGCCTCTTTTTACAGGTGGACAGTCTAGTGCTGGTCCTAATGAGGCAACTTCTCAGCCTTTGCAGGTTTCATATGATGATGTAGATCATTCCATTTCTGATGCAGATTTACATGATGCACTTGTGGATGAGAGAGCTGATATTGAGCAGGTAAAAACTATGTCAAAATGGCTGGTGCAAACATTGCGTGACAGCAAATTAGATGCACCTTTGTCATATCGTACTCGTTCAGGCTCTCATAGTGCCTCCTTTGCATCAGATTGCTATACTATGGCTGCATCTAGTCTTTGTGATGAGAATGAGCCTGTTTCTTTTGATGAAGCACAAAATTCAGAAAATTGCATGGCTACTATGCAATCTGAATATGACGCTATAATGAAGAATGGTACATGGTCTTTATGTGACTTGCCTCCTGGCAAGAAGGCCATTGGCACTAAGTGGGTATACAAGCTGAAGCGTAAACCTGATGGTACAGTTGACAGGTATAAGGCTACGCTTGTTGCAAAGGGTTATGCACAGGAAAGAGGCATTGATTTTGATGAGACCTTTGGACCTACATGTCGTATGACTACTGTTCGGAGCATTTGTGCACTTGCAGCCCATCATGGTTGGAATGTACATCAGTTGGACATTAAAACAGCATTTTTGAATGGTGAATTGCATGAAGAAGTGTATGTTTTTCAGCCTCGTGGCTTTGTGCAGAAAGGGCATGAAAACCAAGTGTGTAGGTTAAAGAAGGCATTATATGGTTTAAAGCAAGCATCACGTGCTTGGTATGAGAAGATACATGCCTATCTAGTTGCACATGGTTTTGAGAACAGTCCAACTGAAAGCACCTTATATGTTAAGTGTGCTAATGATGTGCTTTTGATCATTGTTGTCTATGTTGATGACATGCTGCTCACTGGTCCTATTGAAAAGCATATTGCTGATTTCAAGGCTGATTTGCATGCCTCATTTGAGATGTCTGATTTGGGGCATTTGCATCACTATTTGGGCATTCAGTTTATGCAAGTTGATGGTGGAATGGCTTTGTGTCAAATGAAATATATTGACACATTATTGCAGCGTTTTGGCCTTGAAGACTATAAGCCTATTGCCACTCCTATGGAGACAGGTTTATGATTGAGTCTTCATGATGCTGGAGTTGCATTTGATGATGTTCTCTATCAGGAGGCTGTTGGATGCTTGATTTACTTATGCGTTACTCGGCCAGATATTTAGTTTGCTATCTCACAAATGAGCAGGTTTATGCATTGCCCAGGAGTCATGCATTGGAAGGCGGTTAAGCGTATCTTTCGCTACTTGAGTGGTACTCGGCTACTTGGGTTGTGTTATCCCAAGGGGGGATCACTACTGCCAGATTTGCATGCTTTTTCTGACTCAGATTGGGCTGGTTGCTATGACACTCGTGTGTCCACCAGTGGTTTTTGCTTCATGCTTGGTAGCTCATGTATATCTTGGTTGAGCAAGAAGCAGCCTACTGTGGCCACTTCCAGTTGTGAGGCTGAGTATAGGGCAGCTTTCACAGCGATTGTTGGGTGTGTGTGGCTCAGACGCCTTATGGCTGATTTGGGCGTTGGCCAGTCTTCTGCCACCACCATCTTCACTGACAGTCAGAGCGCATTGGCAGTTGCAAGGAACCCTGTGTTCCATGCTCGCACTAAGCACATTGAGGTGCATTATCACTATGTCAGGGAGAGGTTCTCTGATGGGGAGATCATCTTGGCATATGTGCCCATGTAGGAGAACATAGCAGACCTTTTCACAAAGGCTCTGCCTAGGGAGAAAGTTGAAGCTTTCCGCAAAGCTTTGGGCTTACTTCCTTTTGTGGAGTGATTTCCACATAGCTTGGCACTTCCTTATACATGAGTGCCAGCTCCTTGTTCACCGCATCACTCCCAGGGGGGATTTGTTGATATATTTAGGTAGTGATGTGTGTGAACACACTAGGACCGCCGGGGCACTTTTTTCCCTCTTTAGGAGGTTTTTTTCCCCCGGCTTGTATATAGGCCTATTGCCCTAATGGGCTACTTATCTTTGTACATTCTCTAGTAATACATTCAGTATTGTGTGTTGTGCTCCAAGCTTCTTCTTCTTCCTTGTGTTGTTCGCGTGCTTCCGCAGACGTCTAACTCCAACGAAAACCACATCACAATTGAATTAGAAAATCAAGCACTCAGGCCACTAGGAAAGGCACCAAATCGTGGTCCCTCCAGGAACCCACATCAAGATAACAATGCTATTCTTGTCCAAAGTTCTATGGTGCAGAAGATTGTCACCCTTAACGAAGGTGTAAAAGTCAACGAGGAGTTCCCTTGTTTTCCAAAGAGGATTCGAGGAAAGCAAGCCAGGCAACGCACAACACAAAGGACACCGATGATCAAGAAGTATGAGCACCAACCTGTACAGTATAGAGTACCTCGTGGCATGAAGCAGATCTGGGTACGCAAGGGTGAAAAACGAGCTACCCCATCGGGGATCACAACAAAAGAATACTTTAGGCCACCCTCTAGACAAACCGTTTCTATTTGGGTTCCAAAGCAGTCAATGAAGGCTTTCCCAAATGCTAGACAGATATGGGTGCCCAAGACCTGCTTACGAGCTCAAATAGCTTCACCTCCATGCACAAGATCGAATCAACACTCATAAGCACTCTCGACACAAATCCCAGGGCAAACACCCATGCCCCACACCATTACATCTTCAGTCACACCTAGGAATGCGGGGAAATGGGTACCCAAAAGGTCCCAAATTCAACACAATCCAGTCCACAAACCATCACACATCATCACCAATAAAAGCTACGATTCCACCATCAAAGTTTGGAGACTTAAACCCCATACCAAACCCCCTGACCCACTCTTGTAAATCCATCCACTCTGATGTAGGTGCATTCCGAGTACATTGCACATCCAAAGTGTGCATTTAGGATGAACACTAACCCACTAACCAACATTCTCACACATCGCCAAACACTCCACCCACTAACCCCTAACCACTTGAAATGTCATGCTAGTATTGTGGAGGGAACACCGTAACATCCTGTTTCCTATGCAATGCTAATGTGAATCTCTTCTTCTAGCAGATAAGCATCAAGAGCTACACGTAATCTCATGGCAGAAGCAGCAGGTCCGAGCTCACAGGCAGGAGTAAGTACTGCAAGGATTGATGTGGATAGTTTACCTGTTGATGTGCCTCCAACTGAACAACCCGTAGAGTTGCAACACCTCCAACAAATACCTATACCTGATCCTCCCACAGGAATAACAGAGTGGGTCCATGCCAACTCTCATTGGTTCAGTGGCATGCCATGATCCTTCGGAGAGGCCAAGTATATTTGGGAGTCCAAGTGTGAGCATGATAAGCAATGGGTCAGATTCCAGTTCTTTTCCAAGGAGTTTGAGACTCTCCAAAACACACAAGATCTGCAGACCATATGGGAGCATGCAGGGCTAGCTGAATACTTTGCAGCACCTTTACCCAAACCCGATCTCCTGCGATGTTGCTACTTGGTCTCAACATTACAGGCGCATGAAGAAAAAGATAAACCAGGATCATTTGTCATTCCTTCCTTATTGGGCAACAATGAGTTGAAAAGGTTCGAACTCACTTTGGAATTGTGAGCTCTACATTCAACATGCACGGCACGCATGTGCCCTCTAAGAATGATCCTCTTATTCCCCCTAACATGAAGAATCAGAAGCTACAAAAGTTGAAAGAGATGGCGGCACTCACACCGAATGTGTCAATTCCTCTTTGAATGTGCATGCAACATTTTGCATTTCTCGGTCAAGATCGGTTCACTCAACTCCACAAGCAGATTTGGTTCGCTCTTTACTTGGCAGAGACAGGTGCATTACCGATTAAGCTTCCTATATGGATTATAGAGCAGCTGTATGAAGCAAATAAAAGGGCACATAGGAAGCTAGTGGTGAATGGCTGTTGTGCAATCACGCGCATCATCTACAAGTGCTTAGCATATGATGTACCTATTGAACGTGCTTTAACTTGGTTGCAACTACAAATGTTCAAGAGACTCAAATCTGCCACACATCAATCCAAGCGCATGAGGGGTTCGATCCCTTGTGTTCAAACACGTGAAGTTTTGACGACTCCGGAAGTGTCACCACGAGGGGATGCCACTGTGTCTCCCTTTACCATTCGCATACCAAGATCGGGATCTGAAGGCACATCACAAGTTGCCCCCTCGGCTCCTCCTGTCCCTCCTAAATTCGAATTTCCTGCGACTGGAGACGGGGAAGGGATGAATACCTTCGACTTCGAATCATTCTTGCAGAATACACAACTCTCTGATGTAGAGTTCTATTCAAATGCAAAAGAACAGGGCACATCTTTTCAAAGGAGGAAATCCATAGAAGGCCGCCATGTACATTGGGATGAGGAGCAGCAGAGAACTTTGTCGCAACAACTAGAACAATCGAAAGCAGAAGAAGAAGAAACAATTGAAGCCCCAACTTATACAGCAGAACTCCGTAGGCTATATCAAATAATGGAACAAATGAGGTCGCAACAGTTGCTCACCGAACAGAGCAGTCGGGTGCTCATGGCTCAACTATTGGAAGAAGCCGGAGTCGACTCAGAATACAGTCAAGGTCTCTTATTGATGGCAAAAACATATGGGGTAGTAGAAGCAGTTCAAAAAGCGATTAAGAGGCCTCCGGTTCAATATGATCCACGAAGATTTCAGACATGACCACGGTCAGGTAAAAACATCTAGATTCCCATTACTACAGGGGAAGGACCTATTATTACATCTGAACCCATTGAGACAACCTCCCAAACAGTAGGAACCATTGGCCGAGAGATCCCCGTCACCCAGGATGAGTCAACCGAACCACTACCACCGACCCCTCCCCCATCACCTCCTCGAACGGAAGCTGTAAATGTCACCTCAACTACCCAGCCCACAAAGCAAGCCTTCATCTTCCGTAGTCCAACCTCTAGTTCTGCTTTGCTCTCCTCCTTCGAAAACCCCCTACATAATACTGCCACCATCATAACTGAGTCCTTCATAGAGCCTACCCTAGGACAACCATCCCCCATGCCCTCAACCATAGGCCATCCTGACTCTAGATCCATTTTCTTCGGATTCCCAGCCACCACATCTCCTTTTATGGCTTTCCGGCCTCCAAGTTCTCATCTTCCACCTCCCATACCACCATTCCTTCAACCCACCCATGACTACTTTTGTAGAATGTACCAAGCCACCGCCCCACCCTCCTCATCAATCCCATCCTCACCATCCACACAACACTTATTCACTACTCTCACACACACACCACCTACCATTCCAATATACATGGTAGACACCACACTTGCATCCACTCCTGAAAGTATGGATATTTTGCCACCTAGAGCACCTCCCCCTCCCCCCACACTTCCACCTTCTCCAATTCCCCCTCCACCAATTTCACCCACACACACATCTCCAATAGACACATCATTCACTCTTCCCATTCCCCAATCCCCTCCCCTTGCATCTTCCATTGTACAAACCACACCTTCATCCATAGGCAATGAATTGGACACCATGCTCGCATGTATATCATAATTACGGATAGAGTAAAATCAGCTCCAGCAACATAACGCACGACTGCAAGAGCACTCGGAGGTGCTACAACATCATCTTGCTGCACTAGAAGAGGAGAGTGCTCGCCTCCATACACAATTCCACACATTACAAGAGGCTCATAGCATATTAAAAGTACAGTTACAGAACACAGACCAGGAAGCAATACAAGTGGTAGAAGGTCATCTACAGACACAGCTAGAACGCAATTCAAAGCTTCAACAAAATATGGCCCTACTCAAGCGACACCTCGCAGTTGCTCATGAAGAGAATCGACGCCTGCAACTACAGAATCAGGAAAACCTAGAAGCAGCTATCAAAAGCACACCTGGGGCACCCATCAGTCCCTCAAAGTTTCAAGCTATGACCCTCGACAATATCAAGATCATCTTGGAAGACTATGCTACTCTACTCGAAGCACATGACCAGTTATCAGAGGAACTCAGTCAACTGAAGCAGAAACAACAAAAAGACACAACGACTGCCCCTCAAACCACCTCCTCCGTGGCTTCACTTCTCACAGGCTCAGAGGCCCTAAAAGATCTCCAGAAAGAGGTCACAGAATTGCAAGCACGCCTACTACAATATGAAAGACCACCTTCCCCACCAAAGGCTCCCACCGACGAAGAAACAGTACAAATTCCTGTGGAACAAACGTTTGAGGAAGAATATGACCCACAACCCTTCCCAGGAGGTCAACAAATGGAAGAAGGTCAGGATACGTTTGAAGCACCACGACCCCCATGGCTACGACAAGTGGAGGAAATTGGGAGAGCGGACAGTAGTGCAAAATCAGGCCATGAGAGTCATAGAAGAAACTGTGTTACAATCCAACTACTTCAAGAACCTATCATCTAGATGCCTTATCCTCTCATCAGAACTCCAATACAGGCCTTACTATATCATTTTGGCAGATTATAACGCAGAAATACAGAGGGTCATAGGAAAGATACCTTCCTTCGCAACCCAATTTCAACCCGAAGACCTTCCCCCATATGTGCAAAAAGGCAAAATCCGTCAACCGACATGGCGGCAGAAACTTCTTGAAACATATCCTCAAATGTTGCGCACCTGGAACAATGCACCTCTACATCTACTTTACAATCCATGCTATGGCCCTGTTCCACGACGCTGATCATGGAAAGCATTCAACATAAAGGTGCAGAACAACGCACAATGCAAGGAATGGCTAAACTACCCGTACATAGCGGCACCACAAGGACCACCATCAATAGCCTACATGATGGCCACAATTCGGCACTAGATGCCTCGACTGAAGCCCATGCCAGATGTGGCAGCCCAAATGATGCTTAAAATCTTGGGCATGATGCAAGTTGTGCTCAAAACTTTTAGAAATGCAGAGGCACCACAGGTATGTCTACCAGGATTTACCCATGGCAATTACGATTTGGTGTATGACATGAGCTCCACCCCCCCATTTGGGTAGCTTACGCTTGGCATGCACGCATCAAATACCTCCCTGCATGCTATAAACAAACATTCGAAGAAATGTTCAGATCAGGTTTCTGGGAGTATCACTCAGAGGCCTTCGCACCGAAGCCTACACACCTACTTCATCTCTTTGCATGTGAACAAGCTATGTACTCCAAGTACTACACTACACCGCAACCCGCGGTCCCCAGTGCAATAAATTGGGATGCATTGGAAGCTGACCTAGCAAGAGGATTAAGGATAGGAGAACATGAATTAGCCACCAATGTCATCCAATACTATATCAACCACCCTATAGAACAGAGGTTTGTCAGGGGCGACAGACACTAGGAAGAAGGGAGTGTTGGCATACAAGTCAATGAAGAGCATACCAGCACAAAGGAGCAGTCATGCACAATATGGCAACTAGGCCCAATCATTTTTTTCATAAACAATTTCCAACTCAAGTGATTTTCATCACTACACACACATTGTAAATCCTATTTTTGGTAGAATAGACTCCATTTTGTTCAAGCCGAGGAGTCCTCGAGCTTGAGGAGTACTAGAATTAGCGACATACCAATTTTCATAATTTTTAGACTCCCTTTGAACCCTCTAATAGGCTCTAGAACCTAATTTTTAACTAGGCCGAACACTAGGTCTGGACAAGGCCAAAGCTAGTAAGAAAACTATAAAAAGAGCTAGAGAGCTCATTTTTGAGGTTAGATTGTTGGTGAATTGAGCTTATGTAAGAGACTTTTTTACTAATGCAAAGAACTCCATTGTTCCTCTCCTTGTTCTTGCGTTGTGTGCGCGTGTGTGTATATGTGTGTGCATGTTTGTGTGCTTCTCACTCACACACTTGTGCCTTCACTTGCTCATAGTCTTCATACTAGTCCTCACGTCTCCACGGATTGACAATTATGAGGTGGATCTCCTCACGTTGGTACTCACCATTGTGCTAGAGTGACAGGAGCTCATGCACCACCTTAAAATCTTGGGACATGATTGGGAACTAATGATCCGTGTCCATGATTTTGATTGTCACTAGGAATAGATAATTCCCTTCAGGTTGATCCTCTCTAAAACAGTGCCCTTTGCCTTTAGTCACACTTTGTAAAGGGAATTCCAATACTTCTTCCTGCATTGTTGCTTCAAAATCTTCGGAAGCCATCTGCACTTGTAATGAAAAGTGCATTAGCTTCAATAGAAGATATAGCATTAGTGCTGTGTATTCTAGTGACATGTCGTTTGATGTGTCACTATGTTCCCCTTGTTTTGCATAAGTAAGATCTCTTACCACATATTTTAATTTTCTTTTCTAAAAGAAAACAAGGATTAGTATAGCCGAAGCATTTATTTATTTACATAGTATGTCCATTCCCAAGGAAGTTGAAGTTATGACCTATTCCACATTGGAGAATGTGCACCACTAGTTCTCTTGAGTACATCATGTGCCGAATGCCTGGCCTTGTATTGTGGCCCTATCATGCATACTTTAGGTGCATTGGAAGCTGCATGAGTGCAACAAAAATCTTCGTGGTTCTAGTGTTCCATTCCTTGCGGTTGCTTGGGTTTCCAAATCCATTTTGTAGTAGAGTTATTGAACCTTGTTTTTGCCTCATTGTGCCATGCTCCATGGGTATCTCTTCTTTTTTTGGTTATCGGAGGTGTGGGGTTTCTTCTCTTGAGGTATTTGTGACGACGCTCATTAGTCCTTATGGTACTGTTGTTTTGATATAATGTTTCCTCATGCTTGTCTATTTCTTTAATGGTTGCTTGTCTGACCTTCTTGGGAATCCACATTTGTTGCCGTGCTTTTTGAGCTTCAATCAAAGGCCTAGGAAGCCTGTCACTCTAGCACAATGGCAAGTACCAACGTGAGGAGATACACCTCATAAATGTCAATCCGCGGAGACGTGAGGACCGGTATGAAGACTGTGAGCAAATGATGTGTTAACGAATGAATGTCATCATCCGTCACAGTAAAAAAATAGAGATTCGTACTTACAATAGACAATGCACAGAATTGACAAAGAAGATGATGGAGAAGGAGAATACCGACAGGAATCCATGACAGAACCATACCACAATGCGCGTCGTCGTTTCATTAAGCCAAGTGATATATTTATACAAATTGTCACACCCATTCGCACGGGGCATCATGAATTTCCATTGCAACCTTTCGTAGACCCTTCAATTTGAGCTTTAATTAAAACTAGAAAATGCCAACGCATATGTGCCTTTAACACTGGCAAGTGTTAAAGGCACGTACACGTTGGCATTTACTAGTTTTAATTAAAGCTCAAATTGAAGGGTCTACGAAAGGTTGCAATGGAAAGTCATGATGCCCCGTGCGAATGGGTGTGACAATTTGTATAAATATATCACTTGGCTTAATGAAACGACGACGCGCATTGTGGTATGGTTCTGTCATGGATTCATGTCGGTATTCTCCTTCTCCATCATCTTCTTTGTCAATTCTGTGCATTGTCTATTGTAAGTACGAATCTCTATTTTTTTACTGTGAAGGATGATGACATTCATTCGTTAACACTGGCGCCGTCTGGGCTTACCCCCCCTTGGCTCTACTGGCTGGCGCATGCATGCCACAGTGACCAAATGTGCAGTGCATTGTTGCACCAACATTCACTCTCGTGATGACATCACACGGCTGTGCATACGATCGTTAGCAAATAATCTACTGCTTTGGTTCTCCTGCCCTTCACGGTGTCGCTTAGGCGTTCCGCACCTGCCACCTCACCCGCAATCATTGCACCCCTCATGCATATACCTTTTGCGGTTCCCTATGGTTCAAAATGGACCAAGCGCTGTCGTGCATTTCGGTGTTAAGCCAATCGTTTGTACACCATGAGCTTCTTGCCTGTCGTTTCTGGCTATGGCTGCACCCCAATGGATTGCTCTCCGGCTCTTACTATCAGGGGGAATCCGATGATGCTTCATGACGGCGATGCTGCTTCTGTGTGCCTCGGTGGGTGACGGGGAGAGAGCAAAGACGAAGCAGAACCATTTCGAGATGTAACACATGCATGTAGACGACGGAAGAAGTCCGTCACGAGGGACCCGTGGACTCGCAGCGCAGGCCGTAAGCAGGGAAGGCTAAGAGGTGGTGGTGCCGGAACAAGAAGTTGTAGAGTGCAGATTGCACAGGCGGCGGCTTTTGCAACTCTCCTATCGACTCAAGAGATACCTTGAAAAGTTGCACAGTTGGGGAAGCATGTTGCACATGGTGGGGATGGCGATAGAGCTTCAGGAGGTGAACTTTTCCTGCATTGGATCGCGGAGTCCATGCCACCAGCACTGATGCTTTTCGACGATTGGCCCATGTGCAACATAGCCGACTTGCCGGATTTCTACAGCGACACCGTGATCAACAGACAAGATGCTTCGGATTGGTCAATTCTGCACCTTGTAAATGTTCCGGGGACCGTGAAGATGTCAGTGCTTGCGCTACCGGGAGACGTCCGAGTAGACTTGGTAGTGCTTCAGTGTTGTCGCTCCGCTGTGGGCGCGATTTTTGACGACTGGCGGATCAATTCAGTCGCCTCGCTAACGGCGCACGCAGGGTGACTATGCGGAACAGGTACAAGTATAACTTCTCCTAAGGTCCGTAAGGTGAAGCGTTCCTATAACGTTCAACTGCATCAAAATAAGAAGGTAGGATAATCTTTTCACTAACTATTTGATCTTTTATAGTTTCGTTTGTTTCTTCTTGGATATTTTCTACGTTTCTATCTACAGTTGGAGGAAAATTTTCTTCACTAACACTAGGAGGAACAGTAGAAAGTAAAGTTATAGTTGTCCTAGGATCGTGCAAAGATTCTTCTACTATTGCTTCTTTTATTGATTCTTTATCTTCTATTGGTTTTGGAAACAACAATTCAAAAGTTGATGAAGGTAGAAAGGAACTATTCAAAGAACTTTCTTTAGACATAAAAGATGATACTAAATTAATAACCAAAGTCCTATACAACCTCAAGAATGATGTTTATAATGACAGTCTAAAAGATAGCCTATACAAGCTAATAAAAGTTTCAAACTAAGGACAATCTCTGCTTTTCAAACTTCAGGTCACATGTGTATCTCCAGTTCGCCAATAGCTTTCTGTAAAAAAAACACATATATGAAAGAGGGCAACAGGCCTTCAGTTCACCAAGAGGCTGCAATTCTTCAGAAATCAAATCTGAAAAAAAACACATGAACTTGTGAGCACGTACTCCCTCTTTAAATAGATGAGAGTAGCCCACCATAGCCTACATTTTCCTTTAGATAACTCAACTAACTTACCTAAATTGACTCCTCTTTAACTCAACATCAATCCAACAACTTTTTAGGCGTGGGAATTTTCCCCATTTGAATTTCCCCAATTTCAACCAACCAATTAAATATTCAATGGACCAAAAACTTTAGATTTTAAATAACCTTTAACTTCTTCTTTTTTATTCATTTAAATACTAAACTTTAGAATAAATACTATACCTTAGACTAAGATTTAATTTAACCCATTTTAATTATTACCTTAGGCTTAGTGGAAATAAATAATTAATATATATTGCTATTAATTTGCTAAGGTTCCTTAAGATATAATTAACCTATTTAATAATTTATTTATAAGACTATAACCCACTTATTCAATCATTTAACCTTAAGTTTATCCTACAACTAACTTTAAACCACATCAAATAACTTCAACTAACCCATAAACCTATTTTCTAACCTTCCATAACCCTCTAGGATGAATATTTAACCCATAATTAACCTTAAAACTTAACTAGAACTCTATAATTCATGCTCAAAACATACATTTAACCGCTCAAAATATACATTTAACCCTTAATTACCCTTGTAATTTAGTTTAAACCCTTTAAAACATGATCAGAACCTATAGTTGACCCTTAATTACTCTTACATTACTTTCAAAACATAGAAAACCCCTTAACTAACCCTTGAATGTTCATCTATACCCTTAAATATACTTAAATAAATACTTCCTATCTTGATATTGATCAGCAACTTCTTTTTCTGCAAAATTAAATCAAACATTAGTAAAAAATTTCATAATTTAATTTAATCTATATCAAACAATTAATCTTTTAATTTCTGTAATATCTTAAGAGTAATAAATTCTCTCCGACACCGCAAGGCCAAGAAACCGTCGGCGATTGATTTTCCTGTTTCTCCTGCATGCCGATGATTTCGATAACACCATTCCGGTGTAATTTTGCTGCTGCTACTTGCTGTTGCACTCAGTGGTGCGCACGTCTCACAACTGGTGCTCTCGATGATTACCAATTTTGGTCTTTTCTCCCCACTCCGGTGGTTGTGTTTCGGTGCTCGCTAAGTCCGATGCTAACTAGATGATTCCGGTCTCTGAGGGAATTGCACTTTCCGGTGCAGAAGCCACCATTTCAACTCACAAACCAATCATTGGGGCCAAGCCCACTGTTTTCGGCCTGTCATCACGTGCATTGTAGCAGCGCTAATATCTGCTTTATTTCTGGCAACATCCGATCATTCCAGTGTCATCAACATCAACATCCGTTATCCACACCGCACCGTACTACCCTCCGCTGTCAGATCTGATAACGTCCATTGTCCATTTATCAGGCCTACACTCCCATTGTCAATTCGTGAATCTGTGCGTTTTCCCTGCCTGCTCTACGCGGGGCTAATGTCGATGCTCTCGTGATTTTACATTATTTAGTCCCTGCATTTTTCGTATGAAGTATATTGCAATATTTTTTGGTGTTAGTCCGGTGATACGGGATGGTTTCGGGTCAAACTTTACCCCTTGTCTTTTGTTTACGGTGCCATCTTCCGATATGGTAGGTCTGATATACTGCAGACACTACTGCTCACCCGCTGTTCTTTTGTGCACAGGGTTAATTTCATGATTAATTATTGGCAAGGGCATGTTTGCATCGTTTTTGGTTCTGCATGAAAATCCATCAATTGGTTAGTCCGATGCTCATATCTTGGCTCTTTGGTGCTCATCTTGGTGACGTCCGCTCCAAATTCCGGTGATTTTGCTGAGTCCGGTGTTCACCATACTGTGGTCTTTCGGTGATACTACTTGGTCACCTTCTCTCGTTGAGATTACAACCCTCCCGTCCGATGTTCTATCTATCAATTATCGCATTTGCTGCTAACTCCGTTCATACCAGTACGCTCAGGATCCGATGTCATTCCGGTGCGATTAAAGTGCATTACGATCGGTGCCTCGGTCATTCTGGTTCGTTATTGCATCATCTGGGGACTTTTGGCATTCCGATGATAAGGCATGTCTTGACGATCGTCCACTTTCAGACTATCTTGCGCGTCTCATGCAGCTATAGAATCATCCAAGTCTCGAATCACAGGGCCCCATATATTGCACTAATCACTGAAGAAATCACATCACTCTTGCCCCTACTCGACGCCAACCTGTAGCTCCATTGCACTGATCATTTTTGTAGTCTGTTTTGGTGTTCAGGACTGAAGAGATACCTGGAAAAGTTGGGCAGTTGGGGAAGCATGTTGCAGATGGTGGGGATGGCGATAGACCTTCAGGAGGTGAACTTTTCCCGCATTGGATCGCGGAGTCCATGCCACCAGCACTGATGCTTTTCGACGATTGGCCCATGTACAACATAGCCGGCTTGCCGGATTTCTGCAGCGACACCGTGATCAACAGACAAGATGCTTCGGATTGTCGATTCTGCACCTTGTAAATGTTCCGGGGACCGTGAAGATGTCAGTGCTTGCGCTACCGGGAGACGTCGGAGTAGACTTGGTGGCGCTTCAGTGCTGTCGCTCCGCAAGGCCAAGAAACCGCCGGCGGCTGATTTTCCTGTTTCTCCTGCATGCCGGTGATTTTGATAATACCATTCCGGTGTAATTTTGCTATTGCTACGTGCTGTTGCACTCAGTGGTGTGCGCGTCTCACAACTGGTGCTCTCGATGGTTACCAATTTTGGTGTTTTCTCCCCACCCCGGTGGTTGTGTTTCGATGCTCGCTGAGTCCGGTGCTAACTGGATGATTTCGATCTCTGAGGGAATTGCACTTTCTGGTGCAGAAGCCACCATGTCAACCCACAAACCAATCATTGGGGCCGAGCCCACTGTTTTCGGCCTGTCATCACGTGCACTGTAGCAGCACTAATATCTGCTTTACTCCTGGCGACATCCGATCATTCCAATATTGTCAATTCGTGAATCTGTGCATTTTCCCTACCTGCTCTACGCAGGGCTAATGTCGATGCTCTCGTGTTTTTACATTATTTAGTCCCTGCATTTTTTGTATGAAGTATATTTCGATATTTTTCGGTGTTAGTCCAGTGATACGGGGTGGTTTTGGGTCAAACTTTACCCCTTTTCTTTTGTTTACGGTGCCATCTTCCGGTACGGTAGGTCTGATACACTGTGGACACTACCGCTCAGCCACCGTTCTTCTGTGCACAGGGTTAATTTCATGATTAATTATTGGCAAGGGCATGTTTGCATCATTTGTGGCTCTGCATGAAAATCCATCAATTGGTCAGTCCGGTGCTCATATCTTGGCTCTTTGGTGCTCATCTTGGTGACGTCTGCTCCAAATTCCGGTGATTTTGCTGAGTCCAGTGTTCAGCATATTGTGGTCTTTGGATGATACCACTTGGTCACCTTCTCTCGTTGAGATTACGACCCTCCCGTCCGATGTTCTATCTATCAATTATCACATTTGCTGCTAACTCCGTTCATACCGGTATGCTCAGGATCCGATGTCATCCCGGTGCGATTAAAGTGCATTACGATCGGCGCCTCGATCATTCTGGTTCATTATTGCATCATCTGGGGACTTTTGGCATTCCGATGATAAGGCATGTCTTGACGATCGTCCACTTTCAGACTATCTTGCGCGTCTCATGCAGCTATAGAATCATCCAAGTCCCGAATCACAGGGCCTCATATATTGCACTAATCACTGAAGAAATCACATCACTCTTGCCCCTGCTCGACGCCAACCTATAGCTCCATTGCACTTATCATTTTCGTACTCTGTTTTGGTGTTCAGTTGAAATTTTTGGTATACATCTTTGCTTGCCCGTCCTCTGTGATGGATTGACTACCGGTCCCTGAAGGATTCTGATAAACTTTGATTGTCTGTGTGTCTTTTGGCACTCTTTGATCAATCATTCCAGTGCGTAGTTGCCACCTGGGTTTTTTTGGGCATAGAGTGTGATTGCTCTGAGATGCATGTTGATCCCATATACTATGAAAACACGATGTGATAAAGCCTGGGTGCGCTAGGAAATGCAATATAAAAATGATAGATTTATTGATACGAGTTATTGAACGCTCTGATATTACTGAATGTACTTTGCATAAACATGGAAAATGCACTTCCTTTTGTCATAGTTACTCTCTTTATGTAGGCCACTTCATTTTGGTCATTCTTATGATTGACTCTAATTACAACGTTTGTCTTCAAAAAATTATGGATGGGGTACTATTTTCACATTAAGGGGGTAAAGTGAGGCATATTACTTGTCCCAAATTTATGAATAATTATGGGATATGCTTAAGTTATGGCGAGCTTACTCACATGAAGGTTTGTATACTATAGTTTGGCTTGTTGCATGAAGGATGGTGAGATGAGTCTGAATGAGGTGGTATGATGTGAGTACGAGGTAGCGTTAACTCGGCAGCAGCACTCATTTGTTTTGTTTTCGGTAATGAGAGAGTGTGAGGTAGCGTTAAGTCGACAGAAACACTCCATGTGGATTGTGAATGTGAGGTAGCGTTGATTCGGCAGAAGTATTCACTGATTTTCTTTTTCTTTTGTGTGCATGTTTTGAGTGGTTGTTGATGTGGGATTATGGGATACATGCCTTCATGTTGATTTGAGTCCTCATATATGGTTATTTGATGCTGATCATACTAATCCAAAACAGACAAGCTATGCTTGATCATTATTTGATGATTTATGTTGTAGTATTTATGGGGAGCCGAATATGAAGCATCGAAGAGAAGATTGGTGCTGATAATGCGCTGATTGATTCATCTCTCTTGCAAATTTACATAGATTGTACATGATAATGCTATAATGTAGAAAGACCTATGAAAATGATGTAATTGATGAGCTATGTAATTATGCCATTTTTTGTACTTCATGTCAAAGCATATAGAAGGGTAGACAATGGGTTGTGTGTAATGTATTTGCATATCTTGGATTTCAGTTCCAGGCAGTTTGCTTTGCAGTACACATTTTTCATAGTTCTGGATTGTTATGAACATTGTTTGCACTCCATACCATGGTATAACCATGCACTTTGGTTTGCAAGCCTTGTTCATAAGGGTAGAAGCATCTAGAAAAGCCTAGGACATTGGTAAGCATTGTGTGGGATTCGAGTCCACCATGCGTGCTAGTGTTAAAGGCACGTACGCGTTGGCATTTTCTAGTTTTAATTAAAGCTCAAATTGAAGGGTCTATGAAAGGTTGCAATGGAAAGTCATGATGCCCCGTGCGAATGGGTGTGACAATTCGTATAAATATATCACTTGGCTTAATGAAACAACGACGCGCATTGTGGTATGGTTCTGTCATGGATTCATGTCGGTATTCTCCTTCTCCATCATCTTCTTTGTCAATTCTGTGCATTATCTATTGCAAGTACGAATCTCTATTTTTTTACTATGACGGATGATGACATTCATTCGTTAACAGATGGCACAAGTGCGTGAGTGGAAGCACACAAGCATGCACACACATACACACACGTGCACTACGTAAGAGCAAAGAGTGGAACAATGGAAAGCTTCGATTTTAGAAGAAATCTCTTACAAAGCTGAAATCTACAACAAGCTAACCTCAAAAATGAGCTCTCCAGCCCTTTTTATAATTTTGTTTGAGTGGTTTTGGCCCTGTCCAAACCTAGTGTCCGGCCTAGTTAAAAAATAGGTTCCATGGCTTATTTGGGGGCTCAAACGGAGTCTAAAAATTATGAAAATTGGTAGGATGATGGATCTAATACTCCTCAAGCTCGAGGACTCCTCAGCTTGAACAAAATGGAGTTGCAAAAATGAAAATGGTATTTACAATGGTTTTTAGTGATAAAAATCACTATTTTTATAGGGATTTCTTCTAAAAATTTGACATGTGCTTCTTGGAGCTCCTTATATGCTCCTTCTTCTTGTGTGTCCACTTCCTTGATGTGCTTCCATGCTTTGTCCTTGACCTTGGGCTTCAACACTCCCCCCCCTCTTGAGTCTGTCATCCTTGACAGACCCTTGTTGTAGGGGTTATTCCATGTAGTACGTTGAGAGGTAGTGTCCTTCATGTATCAAGAGGAGCGGTCCATCTTTCCAATGTAGCCTGGTCGTTTGTCTAGTTCTTCACTTTGCCACTGCTAGCTCTTGCAGGTGGTAGTCCCTTTGTATGTACTTCTTCCTTGTATTCCATCTTGATTGTGCATTTGTGAGCTTTCCAAAACTGCTAGCTGCTCAAAGGAGGTGGTCAATGTTGATTATGAGCAACTCTCGGTGGTGGATGGCTCCCTTGCTCTTGTTGTGGTCACTTGATGTCCTCTGATTCTTCCAAAGATGGCTTTCATAGTTTTCATGACAAGTACTTGTAACCCATCATGTATGATGGCTAAGTGAATTAGTGCATGGGTTGAACAAAATATGTGCTTTGTGTATGGCCTTGTAATGTGGCCCTACGTATGCGTACTTGGAAAATGCATGGTAAGAAGTATGGTGCAAGAGATTGGGTCTTGAGCTAAGTGCTCAAGGGTATGCTGACGAAGAGGTTTCTTAATCTATCATGGTTATAGTGTTGTTGAAGCATACACGTCTTACCATGGTGAAAGGTTCGTTGATCTTCATCTCTTCGTGTTGTAGTTCCATCATGGTGTTTGACCATCGACTTGTCTTTTTGTTGATGGATGTCCTTGCTGATAGTTCGCTAATGAGCATCTTCAAGCACATAGTTCTCCTCTCTCTCTTTTTTTTTTTACAAGATTGCAAAACAGGAAGAAGGAGGTTAGTACCAACAAAATATTGTACATATGTCATATGTGTCTCATGTGCCTATGATTTCTCAATGGTGTCTATGCACGGTCGTGTGATGTGGCCCTATGTTGATGCATACTTTGGAAGTGCATGACCTGAATGGTGAAAAAGACAAGGTTATGCCAAAGGCACATGGTTGTTGCACGTCGAGGCTTTCAATATTCTTGCAGATGTTGATGCAGCCTTTGTTGGAGGTATCCATTGGATGTCAAAAGGACAACTGATTTTAGGGACCCAGTTCAGAACAGTGGTGGGTTGTGTACAAGTCCTTGTTGACTTCTTCATCTTTGGTTGATTGCTTAAATTTTGTGTCCAGAATGGTTTGTTCTTTCTTGTTGTGGATTCTATTGGTGCCTTAGGCTTCCAAACCCATATCCTTGATGATTGTCTTCTTACTTTTGAAGAAGGGTTAAGGTTATCTTCTTTGGGTCTTTGTGATCTATTCTTACTCTTTTCTCTCCTTGGCTTCTTTGTTGAGACATTTTGCATGGTGGGGAGCATAGATTGTGGTGTATGTAAGAGCTTCTTAGGTACCCACATTTGTAATCGCCCTTGTTGAGCTGCAGCTAATTTCTTAGGCACCCAAATTTTTTGGAGGCATTCTGGGTGAACAAGTCCTTGTTGCTTAGTTCTTGTTTTTGCATGGTTGGCTTGCCTAGGTGGGAATTGTGTTGGCGCAGCTGGTGGTTGCTCTCCTTTTTGTACCCAGATCTGCTTCATGCCCGGAGTTACTTTCTTCTTGACTTCTCTTTGTCTATTTGATATAGCGGTTGTCATGTACTGTTTCATTTGCCTTTTTGGTTGATTGGTTGTGATGGTATTAGTCTTTATACAAGAGGAGTCATCTTGCCTTTGAGTTTTTTCTTTCGTGATCGAGTCCTTCTTGGTCATAGAGCTTTTGACACACACAACATCTAGTTCATGAAGATTGGTCTTAGAGG
This sequence comes from Ceratopteris richardii, assembly GCA_020310875.1. NCBI lineage: Eukaryota > Viridiplantae > Streptophyta > Polypodiopsida > Polypodiales > Pteridaceae > Ceratopteris > Ceratopteris richardii. The sequence continues at coordinate 71,340,413 of CM035438.1, read as the reverse complement.
AACTGAGAGAGTGTGTGGTGCCATGATCTGTGAGCATGCAGTTGTCTAATTCTAATGTAATGCATTGTTCATGTACCCACACTTGAAAAAGTTGACTTCTTAGGTTCAAGTTGACTGCATGGTCATAAATCCAATCTTGACCTAGGACAAGTGGCTCTGTAAGGTCCACATCGTGACACACTAGCATTTTGACTTTTATTGGAACATCTTGGAGGTAGATGGGAAGTCCACCTCGCCCAAACAAGAGGTTTCCACACCTCCCAATCCTATGAGATATGCTTCTATGGGCTTGATGTCCACTTGCAAGTCTTGGCCGTATGAAAGTCTAACTGCACTAGTTGTTGCACCTGAGTCAACCAATGCTCTCACAGTCCTTACACTTTTTCCTCGTCCTACCTCTATGGTCACAAAGGGGCGTCGGTCAATGATTCGAGAAGTAATTGTGCCTGATTTTTGGCACATGTCCATGTGATATTTTGGGGCTTTCGCGTTGACATCTAGGCCTAGTCGCCTTAACTTATTTCTTCTGATGCGCTCTCTAGCCTCTGCTTGTGCTTCTTCTCTAACCCTTAACTCCTCTTCTTTTCGCTTCTTAGCAGTGTTGAGTCTCATGAGCATATCCTCTATAAGAGGTTCTTGATATAACTTGACTCGACATCCACTAATGTAGTTTGGCAAGACGTCATCTTCTAGAGTGGCCAATTGAACCGCACCACTAGTTGAGATTCTGTTAATGATCATGGGTCCATATCCCTGTTTCTCCAATTTGCGAGCATGTTGCTTTAGCATATAAACCAGCACTAGATCTCCTTCTTTCAATCCTTTATCCTTTATATGAGCATCAAAGTATGCCTTTTGCCTTTTCTTTGCAGCATAAATCCCTGTTGCTGCTCGTAGCCTCATCTCACCTAAACGTTCTAGATCAAAGATCTTGGAGGACAACTCATGTCCATTCCACTCATGCTCTTGTGCTACTTTCAAGGCTGGGATTAGGAAATCCAATGGTAGCACAGCATTCTGTCCGAAGACCATCTGAAAAGGTGTGGCATTGAGTACCGTTTTGTAGGCAACTCGGTATGCCCAAACAACATGATGAAGTTGTTTGTCCCAATCAGAGCATTTATTATTTACGAGTTTTGTCAATATGTTGCATAGGATCTTATTTGTGCTCTCGGCTTGTCCGTTAGCTTGTGGATGATAGGGGGCAGACTTCTCATGTATCACCATGAATTCTTGAAGGAGATTTTCAATGACCTCGTTCAAGAAGTGTGTACCTCTATCACTTACTAGCTCTATTGGTAACCCGTATCTAGTGAACACGTTCTTGAATAAGAACTTAGCCGTCGTTTGAGCATCATTCTTTGTTGTGGCTTTTACTTCCACCAACTTTGTGAGGTAATGTGTGGCTACAATGATGTACTCTGCATGGGAGTTTCTCACTGGAGGGTTAATAGGACCTACAAAGTCTATACCCCACTTCGAGAATGCACGTCCTCCCATCATTGGCATCAAAGGCATCTCATCTTTTCTAATTGGGTATTGGGCATGTTGGCATGTGTCACATTTCTTCACATAGGTGTGTGCATCCATATGAAGAGGGCCACCAGAGTCCTGAGAATAGAATGGTCTTAATTACTCGGTCAAGCCCAAAGTGTCCACCTGCAACACTGTTGTGTGTAGTTTCTAAGACTTTCAAATAGTCTGATTCATGAACGCACAGTCTTAGGTAACCATCCTTGCCTCTTCGATATAGGTTATCCCCTATTAAGGCATAGTCTTGTGCCTCTTGCTCCATGCTTCGTCTTCTTTCTAGACTAGCCTCGCTGGGTAGTGTTCCCGATCTCATAAATTCTACCAATGGAGCACTCGAATCTGGAATTATCGACACGTGATAAAGAGTGGCATGCTCCACTGGGGGTCTCTTCTGGCACACTGGACAATTCTTAATCCACTCATGTATTTCTTTGTCCATGCTAGGCCAATACACACCTAAACGTTTTAGGTTCTGCAATGTTTGTTGTTTAGAGTAGTGATTTCCTAGAAATCCTTCATGGGCTTGTTGCAACCAACTAGTATGTTCATCGTCCTCGACACAACAAGCTAGTACGCCCTTGGTATCTTGCTTGTACATAATTCCTGCCAATATTTGATATTGTTGTGATCGTACAATTTCTTCTTTGTTTGTTTTTACGTTCTTATTTGCAGGTCCGAAGGTTAGGACAATTACTAACTTATTTGCCCATTGAGGAAAAACTTCTAAATTGAACAAATAATCATCAGGTAGCTCGTCAGACACTCCTTGCAGTGACTCTCCTGAAGTGATGCGAGAAAGATGATCTGCCCTAAGGTGGGTCCTACCCTTCTTGACAACAACTTCAAAGTCGTATTCCATTAGTAAGAGGAACCATCTTACTAAGCGGCCTGTATTGCAAGGTTTATTGACCAAGTATAATAAAGCTTGATGATCAGTGAAAAATTTGAACTTGTTGGCCAATAGATAGTGTCTAAACTTGTTCACAGCATATACCATGCCTAAGCCTTCTCTTTCCGTTGTCATATAATTTCGTTTAGCAGCATTCAATTGCCTACTAGCATATGCTATCGGCAAATCCTTCACCTGTGGGTTGTGCTCGCACACATCCTATAGCCTGATTGGATGCATCCACATGGACATGGAATGGTTTATTCCAATCAAGAGTGGTCACTATTGGTGCTGAGCACAAATTTCTCTTCAGTTCATTGAAGGAATTTTTGCATTCATTGTTCCACTCAAAATTTGTCAACAACCCATAAAGAGGTTTAGCTATGACGGCATACATGTGGATAAACCTGCCATAATATCCACAATGGACCATAAAGGCTTGTACCTCTTTAACATTCCTTGGTCTTGGCAACTCTGCTATGGCTCTTACTTTATCCTCATCTGTAGATATCCCATTTTTAGAAACAATGTGACCTAAGATTTTACCTTGTCGTACCATGAACACACACTTTTCTGGGTTCAGACACACTCGATATTCTCTACACTTGTTGAAGATTTGTCTGAGCTCAGGGATGTGGTATCTTCTTTCTTGGGAATGAGCACATAAATCATCCACATATACTTCTAAGCACTTTCGCAAGAACTCTTTGAAGACATGACACATGAGGCTCTGGAATGTTGCAAGTGCATTGGTGAGCCCAAATGGCATCACCCAAAATGCAAAGATTCCCCATTCAGTAGCAAAAGCCATCTTGTGTTGACCTTCTGGGGCAATGGCTACTTGGTTGTAACCTGAAAATCCATCAAGGAAGCTATAAACTTCCTTACCTGCAACACACTCTAATAAATGTTCAGTGATTGGAAGTGGATAACTATCTCTGATCGTAGCAGCATTAACTTTTTTAAGGTTAATACACACTCGCAATTTTCTATTCTTCTTGGGCACCACTACAATGGGGGACACCCATTCAGTATGCTCAATCTCATAGATAAATCCAGCTTCAATCAACCTATCAATCTCTTCTTTGATTTTAGCTGCATAAGTGTCATTATATGTGTAGGGCTTTTGTTTAGTGGGCTTGGCATCAGCGGTCATGTGAATAGTATGAGAGCAAATTTTCAGATCTACTCCCTTCAAGTCTCCATAGTGCCATGCAAACACGTCCCTATATTCCCTTAGTAGAGCTACAAGCTCTACTTCTTCTTTTGCACTTACGTCATCTCCTATGTATGTGCATCGCTCTTCATTCCCTTCAATGGTTACAACAATCTTTTTAGTTTTTTCTTTATTATCATATGATTCTCCTATGATGGCCTCTCTCTTAGGCATTCGTACCAGAATTTTTCGGCCTTCCACTTCATATTTCTTGAAGTTTTCTGGTATTTCAAACAATGATTCCTCCTCTTCTTGTTTCACTGCTTTTCTTTTCTTTTTCTTTTTACTACCTTCACTCCCATCCTTTGAATTTACAGTTTTAATGCTGGTGAGAGCTTCTTCTTTTTGAGTCAATACTCCCACATCTTCTAGATATTGCTATTCTGAGATGAAGCAACTATCCATCACAATGGACTCTAGATCATCGTCATTCTCTTCTTCTTCGATGACATCACTAGGGTCACATTCTTCCAACAAGGGCTGACACATGAACACTGAAATATCATAACCCTCCTCATCACAGTGAGGTGTCCATTGTTCTTCATTGACTGTAATGTCCATGCTCGCTAAGATCTCTGCCCAACCGTGAGGCTCAAATTCCTCATCTGGAAATATCATCGGTGTATAGGCTGGGTCTTTGATTGGTCTATCTCCTGGGGGAGTTCCTTCTTCTCTTGCTTTTAGGCACTTTTCCTCTTCCTTTGTGACCTTGCACATCCACAAGTGAGTATCTTCATGCAGCCAGGATGGGTCAGGTGAACTCCCAGAATGCACAGAGATAGAATCCTCTTTTCTTTTGTGGATAGGGTTCCACTGTAGGGGTGGTACATCTCTAAAGGTGTAATCCTTCAAATTGACCTTGGTGGTGACCCCTAAGTGTTGTAAGTACAAGGAGTTGGTTCCCCAATCCTGTACTATTTGCAATTATCGTAGGTAGGGTCGTCCTAGGATCATCTCATAGACATTATTTTTCTCAAAGTCACATATAGCAAATGTATGTTCAAACTCTACACCACAAGTGGTTAGAGTTATCCCTTCAAGCAATCCTAGAGGTCTTTCAAAATGACCATCTGCCATTTGAAGCTTCATTCTTGTTGGTCTTAATGTGGGTTTGCCCCATCGCTTCCACAAGGAGGTGGTCGCAATAGCAACACCAGCACCTAAATCTACAATTGCTTTGGTTGTGTAACCTTGATAGGTGATCGGAAGATAGGTATTACCTTCTTCACCTTCACTCATGTCCCCTTTTTTTTCTAGAGGTATCTATGGTACTTTCTGCTTAGAGCCTGCTTTTGACATATTGGAATCAAGTTCTGGAACCAGGTCCTTCACATGGTTCCATAGCTCAGGTTTTGCTTTGAGTAGCTCTTCTACTGTGAGATGGCACTGAACCTTAAGGTTCTTCACGACATCAGTGTTTCTTAGAACCATTGAGTCTTCATTTCTTACCAATACTGTGGGAGCTCTGATTTGAAGAGATTTAGATTCCCATGGGCCTCTGAATTGAGGCAACTCTTGTAAAGAATTAGATTCAAACCTAATCTTTCATCTTCTTGTTGCTCTGCTTGGTCTCCATAAATGGAAGGAATGTCTTGGGGAAATTGGTCATGAAGATGATCAATCTTAGGAATAGGAGGGGGATTACCCTTCTCCTTGGTCCATTTCTCTTCTTGTATTTCCCGCAAGAACTCGTGAGAGTATTGTTGTATTGAAAGAGCTGCTCCCTCATCCATGGAATCAGGAACATAAGTTTTCATTTGTGGTGAAATCTCTCTTTCAACAACCGGTTGAGCCTGTAGAGGTAAAGAAACTTGGGGCTTGTTTACCAATTGCTCTAATCTTTCTAGTATGCCCTGGAAATGAAAATACGATTTGACAGAGTTTGTCTGATTGAACTTTTGACTAGTCTCGAGCATAGCTTGAGCTACTTCTATCATTTTCATGCACAATTTTGTCCGTTCAATCTCTAAGTCTGCTCTAGGGTAACTCTTGTCTAGGTTTGCAGCTGTTGGCCCTTCTTGAAGTCGAGCTTGATAGGCCTTGAACATCATGTCCAAGCCTTCTAGGGTTGGATCTACAAGAACAGACCCTGGTTGTGGGTTTTTTACAGTGGGTGGTGGGGTGGGATGAGGTGGAGTGGATGGAGCTTAGACATGCGAGGGGCTTTGAGATGCGATGTCTTCTATTTTTGTTTTGGTATCCCTTAGGCTTTCTTCTAGCTCGGATAGCTTTTTGTTCCACTTGCGATTAGCCTTCTCTCTAATATCCTTCCATGTTCTTGGTTTCCTCTTACTAGGCTCTCTTGACTCACTTGACTCCGATTGCTCAGATGGTTTTGCTTGTTGTGTAGCATGTGCCCTAGTAAATGCCTGTACAGGAGCCACATTACTGCTACTTGAACTTGAATCCGCCACTAAGCCTACCACATTGATGGGTGTAACCTTAGGCACACTAGAGGGATTCCTGGGACACTCTCTAGGAAGATGTTCCTTGCCACACTCAGGACAAAAGCCTTGTATGGTGATGTTTTGTCCTTGTCCAAGCGCTGGTTGATAGGGACATTCACGAATGAAATGGTCGCCCTGACATCTAAAGCATGGTCCTCTAGGGGCTTGTGGTCTTACTTGTCTCACTTGGGGCCTAGGATTTGGATTCCTATACATGACATTGGAGTATTCTAGCTCCCAATTTTGTTCCATGGGTGATGCCTCATATTGATATGGAGAAGTTTCACTTTGCTCAGGTGAATCTATGTAATAAGCTTGTGAACTATCTTCACGGAAGTAGTATGAACCATAAGCGTGAGAGTCATTTTCTGAGACCAATGGGGTTAGTGACACCAATGCTCTATTAGGGTTTTCCTCTACCACTGCATACTTAACTAGGATCACATTGGCAGGAGCTGGTGGTTGGTTTCCCAGGACTGGATGTGGCATGTTTGGTGTCTGATGTTGCTGCTGGTATTGAGGTTGATATTGTTGTTGTGGCCTATAATATGGTTGTTGGTACTGGTTCTGATACCTACCCTACTGGTAAGGTTGTTGATAATTTTTTCTAACAGCCTGCCTGTTATAGGGACAATCTTGAGTCGTATGATTTGTGTATTTCCTCTCAATGGTGCAATATAGAGCATTAGGGTTTCCTTGGGGTTGAGCCATCATTGGGCAAACATTAGCCATGTGGTCTCCTCCACAATTGTAAGATCGTTTCAATGAGGTGACCCTTGGCATTTGTCTATTTTGAACTCCTAGCCTCTTGGCAACCTGCTCTGCTATCTCATCTATCTTAGTGGAGGCTCTAGAGGTATGACTAGTAGAACTCTTAGAATCTTTATAGAGTTTGGACAGTCCTAACTCCTCACCCAAGTTGTCTTCTATGTCAATGCACATGCGCACACACTCTTCTATGGATCTAGGCTCTTTCAAGTACACGTATGACCTTAACTTTGTGCTGAGTAAACCGTCTAAAAACAAGGCCAGTTGTTTGGCGGCTGTGGGTAATTCTGGCATAGGGAATCTTTCCAAGTAGTGTCTAAACCTTCTTCCTGCAAGTGGCCCTGTCCAGACCTAGTGTCCAGCCTAGTTAAAAATTAGGTTCCTAGTATATTTTGAAGGCTCAAAAGAGCTCTAAAAATTATGAAAATTGGTACATACATACTTCTAGTACTCCTCAAGCTCGAGGACTCCTTGGCTTCAACAAAATGGAGTAGGAATAATGGAAATGGTATTTGCAATGGTGTGAAGTGTCTAAAATCACTCTTTGGGAAATATTTCTCCATGAAAAATTATGTGGCCTACTTATCGGATCTGTTTTAACTGCTTTGCCTACATTAAGACTACTTGGCTCTCCCTTTGTTCTGACTCCCTTCATTGCCTCCCCTGTCTTGTAAGGCCTTGACTGCCCTGGCTGCTACCAATACTCTGCACCAGCCATTTTGGCATAGTTTTTGCCCCCTCAATATTAGCTCTCTTATCCATAAGTTCATCATGTAAATCTGCATCAAAAATTGAATGATCTCCATCATCACATGAAACTTGTAAAGGCTGAGAAGTTGCCTCATTAGGACCAACACTAGACTACCCACCTATAAAAAGAGGCAGCAAAGTATCATACATGTCTTTGGAGCTAGCAGATGTCTCTTTCATACATGAAGGTAAAGGCTAAATAGCATCTTCCACAAAAACAACATCATGGCTAACCAAAATGTGTTTAGTCTGTGGATGATACAGACGATAGCCTTTGCTTTTAGAACTATACCCAAGAAAAATACATTTTTCTACTTTATCATCCAATTTCCTGTGATTGTTAGGCACTAAACAACCAAAAACACACAGATGAGCAACAGATGGCTTGCGACCATGCCAAGCCTCATATGGATTGATAGGCTATAGTGCTTTAGTGGGACACCCGTTAAGTACATATGCTGCACACATGACAGCCTCAAGCCAACAACTATGTGGTAAAACCTAACTCTTGACCATACACCTCACCATCTCCATGAGTGACCTGTTCTTCTGTTCAACAACTCCATTTTGTTGAGGTGTATACAGCATTGTACATTGATGTTTTATCCCACATTCGACCAAAAAACCATTAAAGTCAGAAGACATATATTTCCCCCCTTGATCAGAATAGAGGTGCCCATTTTACATGCTGATAGATTTTCATCCAAAATTAAAAACTGTTTGAAGCACATAAACACTTTGGACTTTGCTTTGAGTGGATATACCCATGCATGCCTAGAAAAATCATCAATGAAAGTCACGAAGTAAAGATAGTTTCCAAAAGAAGGTGTCTACATAGGACCATAGACATCACTATGTACAAGCTTCAATTTTTGAGTAGCCCAAACTGAACCATCTTTCAGATATCTACAGGCATAGCAAACTAGAAAAATTCAGATGACCAAAGTGTGGATGCCAAAGCTTTGCATCTGACATAGTGTGAGAATCACGTACTACACATGTTGAATCATTCATAGATTTTTCATAGTTTATGAGCTTATATAGCCCACGACATAAAATGCCAGAAGAAATAATCATGTTTCCATTTGACAGATCATGTTGTGTACATCTATCATCAACAAATTTCATAACCAAGCCAATCTTGGCTAATGCTAAAAGTGATAACAGATTTGTCTTGATCCTTGGCACAAATAAAGCATCTGACAAGGTGAAAGAACTACCATTAGTAGTAGTTAGAATGATCTTATCAACTCCCATGACACGATAAGAGGAGTTGTTAGCAGATTGATAATATTCCATGTAGGGGCAGGCTCAAGTGAAGTGAAGAAATTGTGCTGCAAGGTAATATTTTTGGTTGTCCCACTATCAAAATACCAAACATATGAGTCTACTGTAGACATACACTACTCATGAGAAGATGGGTCAAAACTGCAAACAGTAGTAAATGCCCATTCTTCATTCTACACAAGATTTGTAGAATCTGTTTTTGGTGTAGAGGCCTTTACAACAACCATTCTAGCCTCTTTTTTCTTTGCCTCTTTTGCAGCCAGTTTTGGATAGTTCTTTATGACATGATCGTTTCCTTTACATAACTTACAAAAGAATTTTTGCTTTTCTGATTTCTTCTCATCTTTGTCTTCCTTCTTTGAATGTGCAGCATTTGCAGATTTCTGCTTAAGTGTGGCATAAGAGACTTGCTCATGTGAATGAAAGAACCTTGAAGGACATATGCAGGGATCAAAGTGTTCTAGGACTGTCGAACATATCAAAGCAACACATGATCAATAGGTTTGATGCATGTCAGATTGGGAAGGCACAAAGACAACCATTCAACCACATAGGCCACATCCACAACAACTTATTGGACTTAGTACATACAGATGTATGAGGAACAAGTCAAGAACCTTCATTGGCAGGATCAAGGTATTATGTCTCATTTATCGACGGCCATATTAGATGGACTATTCTATACTTTATCAAGAGTAAGAATGAAGTGTTTGATTGCTTCAAAAAGTATCTAGCACATGTGGAGAATCATACAGGTAGATCACTCAAGAAGCTCAGATCTGATGGAGGGGAAGAATACTTCTCCAAAGAGTGTGATGAGTTCTTGCACGACAAAGGTACCAAAAGGGAAGTGACTACCAGGTACTCTTCTCAACTGAATGGAATCGTTGGGAGAAGAAACAAAACATTGGTTCGATCAGCCCGAACAATGCTTGAATAGAAGAAGTTGCCACATTATCTATGGGTAGAAGCTATTTCAACTTTTGAGTTCTCGTTCCGTCAAACTTAAGTTCTTTCCTTTGGGTTTTCGTATCACACACCTTTACTTTAGTCTTGATATTGGAAAATTTAATCTCTTGAACTTGAGGCGTTCCTAGCGTCTTTAATCCACAATGCTAACATTTAGCTTAAGCTAGTAATTGATTGAGGGGGTTGAGTATTCTTCCAACCTCAAGTCAACTGCTTTGAGTGCTCTGATGCCCAAGAAGTCGCGCTTCCCAAGCCTTGAGTTCTTCACTGGCTTGCCTTGGTTGCCCTTGATTGTCCTTACTAGACCTGTAAAATTCACTATTAGACCAAATCTCAAATGGATGATCAAGCACTTTGATATATACACTTTTAAAGGTCCTTTCCCTTTTGCCCAAAATTTCAATGCCCCCTAGCTTTTCTAGCCTCAACTATGTCAACCTCGGACTTCGGATGAAAAAGATATGACCGTTTAGGCCTTGAGGGGTAAAAACTGATAAACAAGTTTTTCTCCAAATATGAGCTAAGGGGTCTCCTATGAGTCTAATCACCCAAAAATTTTCAAAAAATAGCCCCAAATTTGCCCAAAAAATCAAACCCTAAAAATTGTGTTTGGGGTGGACAATCGTGATGGTCTGCAACAATCGCGATGGTCTGGGACTATCGCGATGGTCCAGGTGAATCGTCGCGATGGCGTGGCACAATCGCGATGGTCCGAAAGCGCGAACTATTGCGATGGCGTGAAGTGAACAATCACGATGATCTAAATGTGAGAAATCGCGATGGCGTGAATGAACCGTCGTGATGGTCTAATTGGCAAGCAATCGCGATGGCGTGCATCAACAGTCAACGGGACAATCGCGATGGCATGAGCCCGTCGCAATGGTCACAAAGCACGATGGCATGAGCCAATCGTGATGGTTCAAATGTCGAGGCGTCACGATGGTCTAAATGTATCGTCGCGATGGTCTAGCTTGCCACCTGGCAGCATCGACGCGATGGCATGAGCCAATCACGATGGCATGGGGTCGACGGGATCGTTGCGATGGTCAGGGACCGTCGCAATGGTTCAAGTGAGCCAATTGCGATGGCATGAGCCAGTCGCGATGGTCCACCAAAATGCAAATTTTTGAGATGCAACAATGGATTCCTATATGCGCAAGGATGCTCTACAGCATGGTGAACTCGCTTACCTCAAATTCCGAACTTGCTAGACCATTGCAATGGTCTGACACAGTCGGCATTTTCTGACAGAAAGTGAAATTTTACCTTTTGCAAGCTTTCTTGATGCACTGGAGCACTGTACCTGCAAGAAAACTCAAAAACACAATATCACACGCAAGCACAAAAGCTCTCTCTCTCTCGCATGCACAAATGAGGGGAAATGAGGAGAATGGGTGGATATGGTGAATTTTCTGATTTTTTTGAAATGGAAGAAGATGATGCGGTGATGAAGATGGAGTGTGGGGAAGGTGAAAAACACTAAAAACTAACTAAAAACAACAACAAAAACTGAAAACTTTTACCTTCCAATGCCACTTCTTGCTATACTCTTACCATCACACATTCATCCTAGACTCGATCCCCGGCAACAGTGCCAAATTTGGTGTTGCTCTAGCACAATGGTGAGAACCACGTTAAGAAGCTTCACCTCCTTAATGTCAATCCCCGGAAGATATAGGAGTGATATGAAGATAGTGAATGTGAGGTGAAGTGAGAGTGAAGGTGAGAAGCATAGAGATGCACGCACACATACACACACACAACGAAGAGACAAGCAATACACAATGGAAGGTAGGAAATCAACTCTATTACTCAAGAATACTCTTACAAGCTCAAGCTCTAAGCTCTTCTCTACTCATACAAGCTAACACTAAGTAACCTCAAAAATGAGCTCTCTAGCTCTTTTTATAGATTCTAGACTAGTTTTGACCGGTTTCACATCTAGTGACCGGCATAGTTAAAAAATAGGTCCTAGATGCTATTTGAAAGGGTAAACAGTGTCTAAAAATAACCAAAATTGGTACGCTCATTCTACCTAAGCTCCTCAAGCTCGAGGACTCCTTGGCTTGCACAAAATGGAGCTATAAATTACAAAAAGGAGTTTTTCTATGTTACATATGGTACAAAAGTGATGAAAATCATTATTGGAGGTTTTGAAAAGTATTTATAAAACATAAGTGTTTGAAAAAATGATTCGACTGACTCCCTGCTCTGTCTTTACATGCTTCCACCTCTTCTATGCCTTTGACTACTGCCAACATGGTCCTATAATTATCAATAGATGTTTGACTAGTAGTTGTTGACGACATGATTGCTCCTACATCATCTACATTTGTATCCGCATGAGTGCATCTCCATTTTGTATCTAGGATGCACTCCATTTCCATTTTATTTCCATTTTATATTGTATTTCCTTTGTATTTGGGTACCTTGCCATTTGCTTCTACCATTGTATTCATTCTCCTCTCAGGGGAATTATCCCACATGAGATGTACTTTTGAGAGCCCCTCCCAAATCTATATAAGGAGGGCCTCTCCCCCCATTTGTACTTGGCTAGAAGCTTGAGGAGCCTACTCCATGCTCTTGGCAAGCTCATTTCTAATCCACATGAGTTTACCCATTTCATGGTCTACTCATTTTGAGTCTCACACACTCTTGTGAGTACACTCTTCTTTTCATTTTTGCTTCCATGCATTTTCCAAGTATGTAGGCTTGGGCTCATTTGTACCAACAGCTCCCCCTCAAGCCTAGCATGCTTGGTCTTCATTTCTCCTTGATTTCTTGCGATCCAATCATTATGTTGAACCTATTTATCTTAGTTCCATCCAAATATTTGGTTAGCATATTTTCACATTGCAAATTGGTTGATACATAGGACAAATGGAAGTCCTTGCTAAGTATCTTCTCTCTCACATAATGATAGTGCACTTCAATGTGCTTAGTCCTTGCATGATATACAGGATTAGCACCCAAATGAAGTGATCTAGTGTTATCTCTAAAGATCATTGGAGTGTCGGTGTGTATCCCCGATTCTGAGTAGAGTAGCTTTAACCACATTGCTTCTTGTATTGCATTTGCTAGGCCTCTATATTTAGCTTTGGTTGATGATAATGCCACAGTTTCTTGTTTCTTTGATGACCATGAAATCAACTTTGAACTTGCAAAAGATAAGTAGCCAGAAGGGCTCCTCCTATCATCTTTTGGGCCAGCCCAATCTACATCAAAATATAGCTTGATATCCAAGTCAGATGTGAATGGATAGAACAGCCCTTCATTTATAGTACCCTTTAGATATATTAAGATCCTCTTGGCAACTTCCATGTGAGGTTTTCTTGGTGTATGCATAAATTGACTTAATGTACTTACTCCATAGCATATGTCCACTCTTGTTAGGGTTGCATAATTAAGAATCCCAACAAGCCTCTGATAACTTGTAATATCTTCAAGTAGTTCTCCCTCATGAGAACTAAGTTTGTGATTGAGTTCCATGGGTGTACCTGCAACTTTAGTGTTCTCCATCTTGAATTTAACCAACATATCATGAATGTACTTCCTCGAAGTAATAAAGACTCCAGAATCTGAATATACAAGTTCTAATCAAGGAAAGTATGTTAACAAACCAAGATCAATGATTTTAAATTCTTTCATCATTTAGCCTTGATTTGCTTGATGCCACTAGCATCATTACCTATAATGATGATGTCGTCCACATATACACATAGATAAATAACTTTTGAGTTAGTCTTCTTTATGAACAAAGAAGATTCTGCTTTGCTAGCAACAAAACTTTGGCCCTGTAAATATGTGACTAGTCTATGGTTCCAAGCTCTAGGAGCTTGTTTTAAACCATAAAGTGCTTTCCTTAATTTGCATACATAATCTGATTTGTCCTTGTCTTCATATCCTAGTGGTTGAGCCATGTAAACCTCTTCAGAGATCCATCCATTAAGGAATGCATTTTTAACATCTAACCGATACAAGTTCCAATTCTTTGAAGCAGTAGTACTTACTAAAACTTTGATTGTTGGCGTCTTAACCACAGGTGATAAGGTCTCCTCATAATCCACACCATGGGTTTGGGCAAACCCCTTTGCTACTAGCATTGCTTTATACCTGTTGATTGAACCATCTAAATTCTTCTTTACTTTGTAAATCCACCTGGATCCTATTACCTTCATGCTTGGTTTCTTAGGGATCAAATCCCAAGTATTGCTCTCTTGAAGTGCTTCAATTTCCTCCTACATAGATTCTCTCCATTCTTCCTTCTTATTGGCTTCTTCAAATGAAGAAGGCTCTTCTGACATAGAATCTTTAGCCATGTATATAGTAAGTTTGGTGAAGAGGATCAGAAAGTAAGACTATATATAGCCATCTTATTGGTTTCTTACTCTCCCTTTGATATCTTCTAAGTGCTTGATTAGATGACTTTGGAATGTCTTCCAATTGTTTAAATTTTTGATTGCCCTTGGACTTCCAAGCTTTGAAGTCAATCCGTTCTTCATCTTCTGAGTTGACATCTTCTAATATTTGTGGTTCTTCTTGAGTCAGAGTTGGAAAATCACTTTCCAAGTCATACGGTCCCTTTATTTTCTTGCAATCATCTTCAAACTAGGAGTTATTTTCATCAAACACCATATCCCTACTAATTGTAAATCCTTTGTTAGTGGGATTATACAGCCTATATCCTTTCTAATTTTGGTCATAGCCAATGAATATACATCTTTCAGCTTTTGGATCAAGCTTTCCTCTAATCCATGAGGTTATATGTGCATAAGCAATGCACCCAAAGATTTTACAATGATCTAGGGAAGGTCTCCTGCCATTCCATGCCACATAAGGTGTCATTCCATCCAAGGACTTGGATGGAAGCCTATTAATTAAGTATGTGGCTGTGGAAACAGCCTCTGCCTATAAGTAAATTGGAAGTTTCTTTTCATTCAACATTGATCTTGCAACCTCTACTATTAGTCTATTTCTTCTCTCTGCCACTCCATTCTGTTCAGGAGTGTATCTTGTTGTAACCTCTCTCTTTATGCCTTGTCCTCTAAGAAGGAGTCAAATTCATGTGAGAAATACTCACAACCTCCATCAAATTTGAGCCTCTTCAAGCTTCTACATGTTTGATTCTCAGCCAATGCCAAATACTTCTTGAAACAAGTGAAGACTTCATCTTCATGCTTCATAAAGTAAAGTATTGTCCATCTACTATAGTCATCTATGAATGAAACATAGTACCTTGATCTTGAGATTGATGGCTCTCTGCTAGGACCCCACACATCTATGTGCACAAGCTCCAAGTAGTCTTCATACATGTATCCTTTTTTGTTGAATGGTTGACTGTGTGATTTGCCAAATTGGCATGCTCCACATTTGTAAATCATGTGTTGCTTGGACACATTTGGAATGCCAAACACACTCTCATCCTTGCATATTTGCTTTAATATCCTTTCACCTATATGACCTAGTCTCTAATGCCATATCTCCAATTCAGATAGGGTTTGATCTTTGTAATTGAAGAGAGCAATAGTTTTGGTATCTTCAACTTCAAATGTAAAAAGTCTACCAAATTTCTCACCTTTTGCAATCCTCTTGAAGCCTTGTTGATGGTCCTCTAAATATGCCCCATGTCTTGTGAATCTAACCTACAAGCCCTTCTCAACAATCTATCCAACACTAATTAGGTTTTTTTTTTACGGTTGGCACATATAATACCTTACTTAAGAGGTTCATGTTACCATCATATGCTTTAACATTTCCAATCCTTAACAAAGTTCTTAGTGGCATCACCTGTTTGGACTTCATGCTTCCCTTTAGGTTCTTCAAGATCATATAACAATGCTACATTTCTAGCCACATGATTGGAACAACCAGAATCAACATAGAATAGATGCTCATCATCTTTACCTTGCTTGGATGTCATGTTCATGATCAATAGAGAATCCTCTTGGTCTTCTGTATAGTTGTTGTAGTCTCTTCTATCTTTGAAGCCTCCTTGATAATTGTTGTTGTAGCCTTGACTGTAATTATGATGGTAATTGCTTCCTCCATTATTGGACCTGCCTCTAGATTGTACATAGCCTCCTTTGTGGAAGCCTCTTCCTCTCTCATTCTTTTTGTTCTTGAAGCACTTATCTGTGCTATGATTGGTCAAGCCACAAATATTGCAAGGTGAAGAGTTGTATGATCTCCCCCTACCTTGATTTCCTCCTTTGCCCTTTCCTCTAGTACCTCTTCCTCTACTTGTGAAGTTCACTTGAGAGATACCTGCCCCTTCTTCATTCATTTTACCTTTTACCTTATCTTTACTCTTATTTCTATCTGTGTAAGGGCACAAAATTGATTAACTCTAGAGTTATCTCCATTCTTGTTGAGCTTTGTCTCATGTGTGAAGAGTTGCCCCATCAATGTGTTGAGGTCAGGTATTTGCATGTCCATATATAGGTCCATTTTTGTGGTAAAGGACTCCCATTTGTCATCAGTCTTGATGCCGTTTATGATCAGTCTTACTATCTGATCCTCTTCTATTTCTTCTCCAATGCTCCCAATTTTGTGAGCTACATCCTTCATCTTGGTCACATAGTCAGCTACACTTTGCTTTGGTTCCTTCTTCAAGGTTGTGAACTCCATCCAAAGCTAGTTCTTTCTAGCCCTTGCTTTTTATGAGAAGTATGAAGAAAGTACTTCCCAAGTCTCTTGGTAGGTCTTATGATTCCTAATATGAGGTAATAAGAAATTAAATATTGAGTTAAGTAAATAAGACCTTGCTAGAGCATCCTTTGCACATCATGCAACTGATGTTTGCTTCTGAATATTGGCATTTCTTCATCTCCAAAGATGTATCCATACAAGCTTCTTCCTTGGAGATAAGCCTGCATCCTTAGGGACCATGTTGGATAATTGCCTCTGTCCAATTTTTTAATGAATGATGGAAATCCATCTCCCATTTTGCTTTGATGTTGCTCTGATACTAGTGTTGGAGGAGATGGTGGACAGATTCCAAAAATGAAGTGGTGCTGCAAATCCCTGCTACACACTAGCCACAAACAAGTTGAGGAGTGTAAAGTAGACCCCTTGAGCTTCCTAGCAACCACAAACAATCACCTAAGTGCTTTGGAGTATGATCCTCTAATCAATGGATCAAAACAAATGAGTAGGAGATTCAACTATGAGCTAAGACTTGCTATTTTGGTCTATACAAATGCTCAGTAAAATGAACAATGCTCTCAACCTACTAGCATTTGATCAAATTCCTTTTGGGAATATCTAGATGACTTAGATACCTACCAATCACAAGTTATCTCACTAAAAATGATCAAGTTTACACTGAGAATGATGCTTAGCAAGTTAGATGACCATCTCGATATTTTTGGGCTTCCACAGTATGCCAATCAATGAGCAAAGTTTCAAAGATATCTCGAGATTGAGTAAAGCACTGACAATGAAATTTTATACTAAGAAAATAGACACTATGCTGAATCTATACAACTTTAAATCACATAAAATGATCAAGTATGCACTGAGAATCAAGTCTGAGAAGTTCACTGTTCTGAGATGAACATAACAGAGAAATGAAGTAGAGATGTGATCAATGTATATGTATTAAATCACATAGAGTTACAAAGACATTCGCAATGTATAATTGCACACTGCGAGGGTAGTGATGTAGCTATAGAATGAGCTCATTAAACACTAAAGATCCCTCTCAAAATGATCTCCAAATCGGGCTCTTACTCACACGAGATTTTGATCCATTTTTATGGCTTAGAGTTGGAGTCATTGTTTGAATTCAAATTCAAACTCTTACCATAAAGTGGATCCTAAACTTCAGGACTTTCTTTCTCATCAATCACCTACCAAATGATTCATGATTCGATTCCTCCTAACTCCACGTGAGAGTAAGTGCTCTGCACTTTTACAAGGATAAAAGTAAATGCCTTCTAGAAGACAATAGTCATATGTGACTTTAAATGACTATAAGAAGTGAATACTAATTTTCTAAGTATGTAGGCTTGGGCTCATTTGTACCAACAACCAGCACTAATGAACATTTTTGGGTAACCTCTTTGCTAGCAATCACTATATCCGCAACCACTACCACCACCTCTTGGATTCCACCAAGAATCGCTCCATTTCCACCTCCCATTCACCTGATATTCGCTCCATTTCCCCCATCACTCTTCCCCCTTGTTACTATAGCACTAACCTCCATTGACATGGCCAAGTCCATATCTTTTCCTTCTTTTCTTTAACCTTTTCTTAACCCCCCACACACCCATTATTACATGACATAACATTACCCTACTCCACCCCATCACTTCAACCGTCATTTTTGTTTAGTTCCATGTTCACACCACCACTCAGGACACAAC
The DNA here is from genome assembly GCA_020310875.1 of Ceratopteris richardii. Taxonomy (NCBI): domain Eukaryota; kingdom Viridiplantae; phylum Streptophyta; class Polypodiopsida; order Polypodiales; family Pteridaceae; genus Ceratopteris; species Ceratopteris richardii. The sequence goes on along the minus strand of CM035438.1, from coordinate 71,322,185 downwards.
TAGTGTCACTTTTCACAATCACCACTACACATACAAGCACATCCGAAGCCATGGATATATTACCACCTATTGCAACTCCACCACCACTTCACACAACCCCTTGATCCCCCTTCCACGAAATTCACCTCCACTCACAAATTTTTTCACCTTTGCATCAACTATAACCATACCCACCCCCATCCCCTTTGCATCACACCTTGAACAACAAGCATTTATGCATTATAATCCCATCTACTCCTCATCTAAAATATACAATGTTATTCAACAAATGGTTGCATGCATGCAACAAGTGCAAAAAGAGTTCACCACATTAGGCCAGCACCATGCATGTCTATAAGAACACTCGCTCAACTTGCAAGCACAATTGAATTTGTTGAGCACCGAAAATGCTTCACTAAATGCATGCTACACATAGTTAAAGGAGACACCCAACACGCTTCAAGTACAACTAGGGAATTAGAACAAATAGGCACATGTCAAAATGGAGGAGCTCCTCAGAGCTTAGATGGAATGCAATGCCCATTTAATGCACAATATGGGATTTCTACGCCATCACCTCACTACAGTAATAGAGGAGAACTAGAGACTACAAGAACAGAAGAAGGATAACTTTGAAGCAACCCTAGACACACCTGGCACACTGGTAAGCCCTAGTCGATTCCAAGTTGTGCCATCAAAAATGATCAAACTTATATTGGAGGATTACATAACATTGTTAGAAGTGCATGATCAACTCAGAATAGAGTGTGAGGCATTGAGAACACCCAAGTATCCCTACGCACATCGATACAGGAGGAGCCAACCACCACAAAGCCTATTATACTGACCATGGTCCTTGGTGAACTTGAAAATTTGCAACAGCAATTCGCCACTTTACAAGTAGAGATTGCATCGCACATGGTCATTGAGTGCCTAGAATCACCATCAAAATTTCCTTAGCCAGTGGAGCTCATTGAGATTCATGTTGATCAGTCATATGAGTAAGAGTATGAACCACAAACCATAGCCCGCAGTAGAGTAACCAATGAGGGCCAGGATACTTTTGAATTACCAAGATCGGCTTGGATGAAACTTGTTGAAGAGCTTAAACAAACCCACTCAGCACTTGTGGAAGTGAAACTATAAGCGAAGGCAATGTATGAAGATACCATTCTGAAGTAGGCCTACTTTCAAGAGCTTGTGCCTTAAAGATACATATCTACAAATGAAATTCAAAACATGCCATACTTCATGATTCTTATTGAATACAATGCAAAAATCAAACGACTAATGAGGAAGTTTCTCACTCACGCAACCCATTTCCAACCAAAGGATCTACTCCCAAAAGCATGTAAAGGTACCATTTTGCAACTAAACTATCAGGTGCAACTTCTCTAAGAGTACCAAGAAATGATGCAGACCTGGAAAAAGGCACCTTGGCATATTTTATACAATCCGTGCTATGGTCTTGTTCCCAAATGCTACTCATGGCTAGCTTTTGCCATCAAAGTACAAAATGATCCAAAGTGATAGACCTACATAGATCGCTCCCTACAACAAGGGTTTGTTAGGGACCATTGCTTGCTTGCTTGCTTTCTTACTTACTATCCTACCTACTTACTTACTTATTTACTTACTTACTTACTTACTTACTTACTTACTTATTTAATTACTTACATACATACATACATACATACATACATACGTACATACATACATACATACGTACATACATACATACATATATACATACATACATGCATGCATACATACATACATACATACATACCGGTCACCTCTTGGAGAGGGTAGCCAATTTTTTCAAGAGAGGAAAGGACAATTTCTTGTGCTTGTGCATACACAAGAGTGAATATTTCCCTATCTTAGAAATGGCATACTCAGGTGCTTTAGGAGGATATTTTTCCCATGAATGAACATCGAAGCATATACTCTTTGTTGGCTTGTGGTGGCAACATTGACATGGATGCAAGAAGTTACGTAGAGAAATGCGACATATGTAAACAAAACAAGTATCCTTTCCATAAAGACCAAATGCCACTTAGACCTATGATGAGTAGTACATCTCTTGCTAAATGGAGAATCAATTTTGTTGGACCCATTAACACCCCAACAAAAGGCTCACATGAAAAATATAATATAGCGGCAACATATTGTGTGAACAAATGAGTTGAAGCTAGAGCAACACGATGATGTGATGCTCAAACCACTATTGAGTTTCTCTTTGAAGAAATCTTCACTAGATAAGATTTACCGATTAAAATAGTTAGAGATAGGGCACTCATTTACTCTGGCTCGAACAAACATTTGCATCATATTGCTTGGGTATATAGTTTTCGTGGCTTCTTCATGACTTACTGTTGCTTGATTTTTTATGAGTGACACTCACTAATTGCTCTCTTTTGTATCTACTATAATTATGCTAAGTGTTTTCGGTTTTTTCTCGCAATTACAAGTTTTCTTTTTCTATTTTCTTCTATATATTTGGCAACATGTAGCTATCCTTGGCTCTATACATAGATATAGATGACATTCTTTTGTATTCTTTCCGAGCACAAATTATATATCTTCTTGTTAACTTTGAAAGGAGCCACCATACACAATTTGGATAAGTAATGAGGGAAATATGACCATTTTTATAACTAATTATCTCCTTTTGATCGAGTCCAACTTTGAAGATGAAGATGATGATGGAGAGGGACAATTTATCGCCATGATAAAAACAATTTATCATAGTGATAAAAACACTTTATCATCATGGTAAAAAAGAATAATCGCCATGAAAAAAATGATTTATTATCGTGATAAAATCAATGTATTGTCATGATAAAAAAATTATTTTCATGATTTAAAAACATATTGCTATGATAAAAATAATTCAAAGAAACAATTTATCACTCGGATAAAAATAATTTATTGCCATGATAAAAACAACTCATCATCATGATAAAAATAATTTATCACCATGACAAAAGCAATTTATCAATGTGATAAAAAACTATTATCACCATGATCAAAGATATTTATCGTTATCACCATGAGCAAAAGATTTTTATCATGATCGCCATGATTAAACTCTTGTATTGTTATCATCTTGATCAAAAGATTTTATCACCAAGATTAAAGAAATTTATCTTCATGAGCAAAGTCATCTATCATGGTCATCAATTTTCACTTTATTTTGGGTCTCATATTTGGATGATAAAGAAGTTGATGGTTGAGCACGGTTGAAGTTCGAGGCTTGCAGAAGCACACAAACATCATGTAGAAGAAGAAGAAGAAAAAAAAAAGCTTGGAGAGAAACATAATTTTGAATGTATTATCAAGTGAATTTACATAGATAAGTGACCTGTTAGGGTTAAAAGCATATATAGAAGTCGGGGAAAAAACCTTCAAAAGAGGGAAAAAGGTGCTCCAATGGTCATAAAGGTATTCACACACATTATCATGGACAAAGGAAACTATCTTGAATCTCAAAGTCCATGTAACTTTCTATATCTCATGATTGGTTCAGAATTTGGGGAAACTAATGCTTCCATCGCATCCGAAATGTGCCCAAACCCTAATATCAATTGTCTACTTGCTAGATTCTGACATCTAGAGGTCTTGTTTGGATTGCTAACATCATCGATGACATCATTAGATCATAACTACCTTTGATAAATGTCCTTGAACACCTATATAAGGAGGGCTTGGCCACATACATAGTCTTGCCAATTCTAGTCTTGGGATCTCAAGGAGTTGTGATCTCCAAGTAAGTACTTTCCAAGTTCTTGTTTGAGTTCTAGTCTTGTGCCTTGTTCTAGTCTTGTCTTGTCTAGTATCTTGGACATCCTATTGTGTCCCATTGTGATCTTGTAGTACGAAACCTTGTCAAGTTAATTCTTGTATCTAGTTCATCTCCCTGAAGGGAGTTCTTGTAATCCATATATCTTGCTTCATTCCTACGATCCTGGGTTGTTGGATCTCGTGTATCATCTCTAGTCGAGTTATCCATACCTATCAGTCCTGGCTTGTGGGACTTCTTGTATCAACTACATATTCTTGTATTATTTCCCCTATGTGGTTGATCTTGTAATCCAAAGTATAATTCCAAAATCTTTTCTAGTCTAATCAGAGGGCACAATCTAGTGCTCCGCTGACATTTTGGCAAGACTAGATTTTATCCAAGACCAGGCATCATGGAGAACACATTTGAACAAATTGTTGCATGGCTTTAAAGTCTCCAGTGACAAGTTGAGGACCTAACTCATCGACAGACACAAGTCGAGATGGGACATCCATTACATGTAGGCACACTCATCGAGGAACTATAAGAATGAGTCAGGAATCTTCAAGCAAATCAAGGAAGCATTCACATGAACCAATGTCCTAGTTCAACCTTCATGAAGAAACCCAAGATTTGCATGCCAGAAAAGTTCGATGGTGGTCGCATGAAGTTACTTGGGTTCTTGTAACAAGTCAAATTGTACATCCGTATGCAACCTTATAGATACCTTGATGTTGCACCCAAGGTCGGTTTTATTGGAACCTTGCTCTATGCTCAAGCATTATCATGGTTCACCCCAATCTTGGAGAAGGATATGGCAATAATTCATGACTATGAGGGGCTTCTCCGAGAGCTCACTACCGCATTTGGAGATGCACACATGAGTCGAGTGGCAGAAACAAAACTCTGAAAGCTACATCAAGGTAACCATTCTGCCTCTACCTATGCATCAGAATTTAAGCAATTGATATGCGATCTCACCTGGCATGAAGATTATTTCATAAGCCAATTTAGATGGGATCTAAGAGAAGATGTGAAGGACCTTCTACTCAAGATGCTAGAGGTTAAGACATTGAATGAATACATCACCCTAGCCATTTAATGTGATAACCGTCTTTCTAAAAGTAAACAAGAAAAACGAGTAGAAGGAAGACTTCACCAATGGAAACCCTTCCAACATGCTCCTAGAGAACAACCTACACCTAAAGCTATGTAGATAGACATAGCTAGGTTCCAGCCTCTAACCCCACAAGAGAAACAAAGAAGGAGAGATAACAAGCTATGCCTCTATTGTGGAAACTATGGCCATATTGCAGTTCATTGTCCAAACAAGAGAAAAAACTGTAGAGTTACAGTCATGCTTGTCAAGCAGGGAAACGATGAAATCTGCCATACCAGCTCAAGAATCCAAGAAAGATGATCTAGTGGAGCTAGCCAATAAGTACCAAGGATTTGAAGATGTTTTTGGAAAGATGAATGTAGATCTCCTCCCATAGCATAGACCTTATGATTGCACCATAGAACTTCAAGAGGGAGCACAAACACCCTTTGGACCAATCTACAGATTATCCCTAGAGCAGCTTACAAAATTATGCAAGAACATTGATGAGAATCTGGCCAAGGGGTTTATCAGACACTCAAAGTCTCTAGTAGGAGCTTCTATTTTATTTGTAAAGAAGAAGAATGGGACTCTTCGAATGTGTGTAGACTATCGTGGTGTGAATAAAGTCATTATAAAGAACGAATACCCTTTACCACTCATATCAGAGCTCTTGAGATGCCTTGGAAAACATCATTTCTTCACGAAGATTGACCTTCGAGGAGCTTACAATCTTATTAGGATTAGAGAAGGAGACACATGGAAGACAATATTTCGAACAAGGTATGGGCATTTTGAATATGTAGTTATGCTATTAGTGTTGAAAGTTTGGTATTTCAAGATCAAGAGTACAGGAACATGCCCCACATTGAACCTTCCACATCATCCACAATCAAAGGTGGATGATTTCCATGAGTTGTGTTGCTCTAGCACAATGGTAAGTACCACGTTAAGAAGCTCCACCTCCTTAATGTCAATCCGCAGAAGAGATAGGAGTGATATGAAGATCATGAATGCAAGATGTAGTGAGAGTGAAGGTGAGAAGCATAAAGATGCACACACACATACACACACACAATGAAGAGACAAGCAAGACACAATGGAAGGTAGGAAAATAGACTCTATTCTCAAGATCTCAATTACAAGCTCAAAATAGCTCTAAGCTCTTCTCTACTCATACAAGCTAACCTCAAAAATGAGCTCTCTAGCTCTCTTTATAGTTTTTAGACTAGTTTTGACCGGTTTCACATCTAGTGACTGGTCTAGTTAAAAAATAGGGTCTAGGTGCTATTTGAAGGTCTAAACGAGGTCTAAAAATAACCAAAATTGGTAGGCTCGCTCTAGCTATGCTCCTCAAGCTAAAGGACTCCTTGGCTTGCACAAAATGGATCTACTAATTACAAAATGTGGTTTTTCTATGTTACATATGGTACAAGAGTGATGAAAATCATGAGCAAGGGTGTGTTCCGAAATGCGAATACCTCTTGCTAGATCCGCTTCAAGTTTTTTCCAATCTATGGGTTGAGGTTCATCTGGTGGCAGGAGTCTGTAGTGCGTGGAGTACACCAGTTGTTCATAGGAAAATAATTGGAGTAGGTGTACGGGTCTGCTGATGAACACCTCTGAATGGTACTCCCAAAAACCGGTAGTAAATATCTCTTCGAATGTCATTTTGTAGCACGCTGGTAAATACTTGATTCGACAGCGTCAGGCATAACACACCCGGAGCAATGGTGTTGTGCTCATATCATACGCTAAATCTTGATTACCAGGTGTTAACATGTGGTGCCTTGATGCGACGGAAGATTTTAAAAATAGTTTGCATCATGTCAAATACTTTGACAGTCATATGTGCGACAATTTGATCCACGCGGCGTAAGCGGGGGAGCCAGTGGCGAATCGTTGCCATCATATATCCTACCATCGGTGGTCCACGGGGTGGAGTGAAGTAAGGATAATTCAGCCAATCCTAGCACTGCTTATTATTCTGTACATTGATCGCGAAGGCCTTCTAGGAGCGGCGTCTTGGTATCAGTCCCCAACATGGGTTATACTTTAAGTGCAAGGGTGCCTTGACCCATGTGCTCATCATTTCTGGATATTGTTGTAGAAATTACTAGCGCCAAGTTGGTTGAAAGATTTCTCCTCTCTACGCGTCCAGTGGAAAGTCATCAAGCTCAAATTGAGTTGCATGTGAGGGTTTCTTGCCTGTCTCCTTTTCGATCGCCAATTGGTATTCTACCATTAGCATGAAATATGGCTTATATTGCAGCTCATGCCCAGATATATACCTGCGAGGGGCCAAGTGAGAAAAATAAGGGGATTGTAAAATATGTTCCTCTATCATAGCCATGGCATGTAATTGAGCCTCCACACATGCTGAATGGGTCTGGCAAAGTTCTTCTACGGTCTTCATCCATGCGGGGGTAGGGAGTTCAAAGGTGGTATGGCCTTCAGTCGTGACATGTTCGCCTGGGATGGGTTGTGGTTCGTAGGCTTCTTCATATGTTTCATCCACCAGGATAGACACAGTTTCTTCCTCTGTTAGGAGTTCGGGTGGGGAATCCGGCCTAGGGGGTTCAGAAAAGGCAGTAATTTGTGCTTGAAGTGTAAGGACCTAAGTGTGTAAAGCATTTAGTTCCTCTATGATCTGTGGAGGTTTTGTCTCAGGAGCTCGTGGTGCTTGTTGTACAGGTGCTCACAACTGTAGCATTTTGTGGTCTTCCTTGAGCTTCTGATAGGCCTCATTCATACTGTCATAGTCTTCTAGTAGTCTGACATGGTCTTCCAATAGTATCTTCATAGATTCAGAGGGGACAGCTTTAAAACGGTTGGGACTAAGAGGTTCGTCTAGTTGATCTAAAGCAGCTTCAAGGTTCTCTCTATTTTGTTTCTGCAAGCGTTGATTCTCTTCTTTGGCTGTTGCTAGGTGGCATCTTAGTAGTCCCATGTTTCAAGTGAGTATCGCGTTTCGAATGGTTTGAGCCCTTAACAAATTGTCAATATCCATAATGACCTCTTTTGTCTTCTGTTCACTTTCTAGTTCAAGTGTATGGTAGGCTTGGCGTAGCTCTTGGTAGCGTGTGTTAAGGGAGGCATTCTTGATTGATAATGAGTTTAGTTGCGCCTGTAACTATGTGGTTGTTTGTTGTAGTGTCTGGTAACTAGTGCCTAGAGATGCGAATTCATCTCTAACTTGTGTCATACATGCGAACATTTGATGGAATGCGGTGTCGATTGTGGGTGATAATATTAACAATGGAGTGAGTGAAGATGTTGTGGGTGTGGGTGTTGATGCAAGGGGAAAGGGAAATAGGGATGGGAAAGTGGATGCAGTGGTGACTGTGGAGAAATGTGATGTGCCTAAATGTGGTGGTGAAATGGATGAAGTGAGTGGTGGTGCCGTGGGTGGTGATATGTCCATGTCACTGGACATTGTGTCGAGTGTAGTGATCGTGAAGAGTGGAGTGATAGTGGGTGCTTGAGTAGGTGTGAATATAGGATTTACAAAAGTTGTCGAATAATTTACAGATGGGGTTTCATGTATTGCTTGGTGGAGAGGGGAGAGAGGAAATACAGTGGGTCGGGGAGGTGAGATGGGGGAGAAGGTCAATGGAGGGGGAAATGGGAATAGGGGTCTTGGAGGGATGGGGAAGGAAGGGATAGATGGATGGAGAAATGGACTGGATGGAAGGGTGGAAGTCCTAGGAGGGATGCTAGGTTGTGTGGGTGCGGAAAGGGTGAGAGGAATTGAGGCAACAAAGGCTTCTACGATCGCACTATCGAAGGACGTGGATGGTCGGGGAGAGGTAGGGTGTACATGAGAGATTGGAGGGGCGGGGGGTGAAAGAGGACCAGTCGGTGTGGTGGGTACTTCGATGATGTTAGGGGGTATTCACAGTAGAAGTGTGAGGTGGGAAGTCGATGATGATCATTTCTTTTGCCAAACAATCTTCAAGGATGAGGCGTGCTTCCCTGGCATGCTCCGTTGGTACACGAATATATTGATCGGGCTTTGATAGCAAGCATATTCGTCGTGGGTCGAACTATGGTAGTGGTTTCTTGTGCAAATAGTGTAATGCTTCATTAGTTCCCACTGACTTAACCAGTTCTCTGAAACCTTGAATGTAAGCTCCTTCAAAGCCTCCTGTAGTGATTTCATGTTCTACAAGTGCTTGGCTTTCTTCTTCTGAGAGTTTTCTGCATGCCCAAACTGCTTGCATAGTGCAGAATAACTTCTTGATTGCCAATGTGTAAGCAACAACTTCAAATGTTTCGTCTTCGTACGTACTTGTGTCGCCTTGAGTGTCAGTGTGATGTTCTTGTTCATCAGTCTGCACATTCTCTTGAAAGTCATGGCTTTCCTGACTGGCTTCATCATCTCCATCTTCATTGTCAATCTCTGTCCTTTCTTCTTCAGAGCTGGAAACTACTTGCTCTTGCGGTTGATCAGGGGGTGTGGTAGGGTTTGGTTGTTCATATTCTTGTGAAAAAAATTGTCCTTCTAAAAATTGAAATTCGCTCGAAAAAGCATCATGCATTTCAAAATCAAACGTGGTATTTGTTGATTCTGCCTCCAAATTGGGTATAGGAAAAGTAAATGCTTCCGCATCGATGGAGGTGGGAAATTCTGCTACTGTAGTGGTGGGTTCTTGAACTGTGGTTGCTTGAGAGGTAACAGTACTGGTAGTTCCTTCTGTGATAATTAGTCATGATAGTCATATGTGTATGGGTTGTATAGGTGCAGGGGGTTCCGTAGGTGACTGTTCTGGAGATGGCTGAGGTGACAGGGACTCTGGAACTTGCAAACATCGGATAGATCCATGCATGCATTTGCCTGCTCGTCCCTTGCTAGCTTTTCTGGCTTTCTTGGCGGTTCCTTTGAAATCCTTCAATTCTTCACTCGTCATTGCGCGTTCTATAGGCAAGTCATATGCCAAACACATATAAACAATTCGAGTGAGAGCGCAACATCCATGGATGAATTTTTTCCTTTCCCATCTCTGTTGTGCTAGGTACAACTAATCAATGATCCAACTTGCAAGATCTATTGTTTGAGGCCCTATACATGCTAAATATAAGTCGAACCAAATACGTTTGTGAGGCATAGTGAAACAATCCTGAGCCGTGAATGCAAAATGTTGCATACATATATGTAACAACTTAGATAATTCAGGTGTAATGGTCGAAATGTCTTCCCTCACGACATCACCATGCTTCATCGGCTCTGGAATAAGCCTTTCACGTTCTGTTGGCGTGTCAGTTCCATGGATCTTGATTGCTACCCGAATGAGGTCTTTTGAAAGATAGAACTTCTTGAATGGGGGGTCATTTACCAAAGACGACATAATGAACATGCCTGGCAAATCCTTGTTTTCGGAGGTTGTAAGTGTGGTCACCAGGTAGTAGCATCTATAAAAATCCGGTTTGGGTAATCGGTCATTGAAGTATTCCGTGAAACCTGCTCTAGCCCAAACATGCTTTAACTCTTCTGTATTTTGGAGCGCTTCAAATTCTCTAGAGAAAAATTGATACTTTCCCCACTTTATACTGTCAAAAGTCAGTGTGGCATCATAAATGAAGTTTGCATCTACCTGCTAAACCTTGAAACCAATGGGAATTACGGTGAACTTTTTCGGTGTATCCCCTAGGAGGAGTATCAATCGGCATTGGTCCTGGGAATCCTTGAAATTTAGGTGGTTGTGACATAGGATGTAGCTCAGCTAGTAATTCGCAAAAATTGACCACCGGTACACTGGGGCCAGTTTCAGACGGTCCTTCTGTCTGTAGGATGATGGATGTAAATGTGGAGAAAATCTACTACAAAATATTAGCGAATTAGTATCGAAATTAATCATGCTCCTATAAAGTGAAACCGCAATCCCTTTCCATAATCAATGTGTAACCCGTGTAGCCAAGTGTTGTGAGGTGGTTTATAGAATGATTTTTGCAAACTAATGCAGGTCTCTAGATGCCTACATGCTTCAGATAGTGCATACATTGCTTGATGAGATCTTATTACAAGTGATCTTGGGTTAGTGTGGTTGAGTTTATACACAGTTCAATTGTGACAGAATTATTACAAGGGAGTTGGTTGTTTGGGATGGGGTTAATGTTATACAATTGTCATGTGAAGGCGTCTAGATACATTTTGGTATCCATCTCCTAATGGTGGTTGAGTGGGTGGTATGCTTTTTCTGAGGGACAAAAGGTGATATTGGATGTGGTGGTGTTGAGCGAAGAAGAGATTTTTGAGGGGTATATGTTACATGGCTTGAGCTATAATACACCGTTTGGGCACCCAAATCTGCATGGGTGTGGGTCGATTCGTAAGGTACTTCTTTGCGATCCAAATCTGTCAACTGTTTGTACTTGTAGAAGAAGGTCAAGGAGATGTAAGATGTTGACTCTGCTTCTGCCTTAACTTCTTCTTGTCATTGTCTGCATTGTTGAAATATGTCGGTGCTTTCTGTCCTTTTGGCACCCATACTTGTCTCGTGCTGTTTGGTTTGTGATGCTAGTATTGCCGCTTTCTTTGCATTGTCTAATAGGGTCGTCGATTTGGGTTCCTCGGTCATGGGTGACTCCTGTGTGGTTGGGGTTGAGAGGTCGGATGAACACTCTACTTTGGAAAAGAAGGGAGGTCCAACACTTGTGATACTTGCCCATTAGGAAGTGCAGCATATTGTACCATTAATCTAGGCCATCCACAGGAAGTGTGGAAGGATGGGCACCATAGGGTGTTGTGCCCATGTGTTCGCTGATGTAGTCCACCTTACTGCTGATGCAACCCACTTGACCACTGCTAGAATACCAGGGGAAAATCTATTGACATCCTTTTGTCTAGTAACTATCCATCACCAAGCTCTCATGGGTTGACTTTGGAAAGAGCGTGCTTAGCTGAGGGATATGGCCAAAGATCTTCCAGTCCTCCATCGCACGCGTTTCATATGCTCTAGGGTTACATACCTCAGGCAGATTGTTGTTAGGGAAGTCAAGCGGTATCACTCGCTGCTGATCTAAGGTTCCAATCTATAAGGAGCCTTGCCTAAGATTTAGGTCCACTGAGTGATTGTATAGCCAATCTTGGCCAAGGATTAGGGGTTCTATCAGGTCGTCATCATGGCACACTAGTAGCTTCACTATCATGGTCACTTCGTGTATGAGGATAGGAAGGTCCACCTCACCCATGCAAGGGGTTTCCATGCCTCCTAACCCTATGAGGTATGCCTCAATTGGCTGCATTTCTATTCTTGAGTCCTTATAATGTTGTCTCCTTAGTCCTTGTCTTCTTAGCTTCATGCGCTTAATGTGTTCTATAGCTTTTGCCTGAGCTTCAGCGCGTATTCTCTTTTCTTCCTCCTCACGCTTCTTTGCCAACGTGAGTCTTCTAAGCATATCCTTAGTAAGAGGTTCCTAATAAAGCTTGACTCTACAGCCACTAATGTAATTAGGCATTATGTCTCCTTCTAGGGTGGCTAATTGTACTGCTCCACTTGTCGAGAGTCTGTTAATGATCATAGGTCCATAACCTCTCTTTTCTAGTTTTTGTGCATGTTGTTTCAGCATGCACGCTAGGACTAAATCTCCTTCTTTTAAGCCTTTGTCTTTCATGTGTACATCGAAATAGGCTTTATGTCGCTTCTTTGCTGCATATATACATGTTGCTGCTTTCAGCCTGGTTTCTCCTAATCGCTCCAAGTCCATTATTCTTGATGATAATTCATGGCCGGTCCACTGATGTTCTTGTGCAACCTTAAGGGTCAGTATCAAGAAATGCAAAGGGAGCACAGCATTCTAACAAAAACCCTCTGGAAGGGAGTTTCATTGAGTACGGTCTTATAGGCCACTCGATATGTCCAAACAGCGTGGTGTAGCTGTTTGTCCCAATATGAACGTTTGTTGTTCACGAGTTTCATCAGTACATTACAAAGGATCTTGTTAGTGCTTTTGGCTTGACCATTGGCCTGAGGATGATATGGTGGGGATTTCTTCTGAATCACCATAAAATCCTATAACAAATATTCAATGACTTGGTTTAGAAAGTGAGTTCCTCTATCGCTCACTAGCTCTGTAGGCAATCCATATCTTGTAAAGACATTTTCAAATCATAATTTTGCAGTCAAGTGTGCATCATTCTTTTTCATGGCCTTTGCCTCTACCCATTTGGTAAGGTAATCTGTAGCGACAATAATGTATTCAGCATGAGTACCTTTTGCAGGGGGATTAATGGGTCCTACAAAGTCTATACCCCACTTAGAAAATGCACGTCCTCCCATCATGCGTTTCAATGGCATTTCATCTCTGTGAGTAGGAAACTAAGTTCTCTGGCACACATCACATCTCTTAACATAGGTATGTGCATCCATGTGAAGAGCGGGCCACCATAATCTTGCAAATAATATGGCTTTGATTATCCTTTCGGGGCCAAAATGACCTCCTGCAACACCTTGGTGTGCAGTCTCTAGCACGTTCAAATAATCAATTTCATGAACACATTGTCTTAAGTATCCGTCTCGCCCTCGTTTATATAGGTTGTCGCCAATAAGTGAATAGTCTTGAGCTTCCTGCTTTAGACTGTGTTGTCGTGCTAAGGTCATTCCTTGAGGGAATGTTTTCGTCCTCAAGTACGTCACTAATGGTTCACTCCATTCTAGTGTGAGAGACATGTGATATAATGTGGCATGTTCTACCAGTGGTCTTTCACAACAAACTAGACATTCTTTGCACAACTTGTAGACATCTATTTGCATGGAAGGCCAATATAATCCTAGTCTATGTAGAGTCTACAAAATATGATATTTTGAATGATGTTCCTATAATGCACCTACATGTGCTAATTGCAACCAATTCGCATATTCTGATTCATCTACACAACAAGAAAGAATCTTTTGATTATCCTATTTATATATACTTTCGGCTATTATGAGATATCTTTGAGACTTGGTAATCTCTCCTTTGATCCTTGTCCTAGGATTCTTGGGTCCATATGTGAGAATAAGGACAATCGGCTTAGCCCATTCTGGTACTATCTCAATGTTAAACAAATATGCATCGGGTAATTCATCCACTATTCCTTGAGGAGCTTCTTCTGTGGTTAATCTTGAGAGGTGGTCAGCTCTAAGGTGGGTCTTTCCTTTCCTGACTAATACTTCACAGTCATACTCCATGAGTAATAGAAACCAACGTATCAATCATCCTGTGTTACAAGGCTTATTGACTACGTACAATAATGCTTGGTGATCTATGAAGAATTTGAAATTATTTGCCAACAAATAATGCGTGAATTTCTTTACTACGTAGATCATTCCTAATCCTTCTCGTACTGCTGCATTCAACTGTCTGCTCGCCTATGCTATAGGGAGATCTATATTATTTTCATTTGTGGGTTGTGCCAACACACATCCTATGGCATAGTTGGATGCATCCACATGTACATGGAATGGCTTGCTCCAATATGGGGTTGTTAATATTGGTGCTGAGCACAAACGTTGTTTAAGTTCATTGAATGAATTTTCGCACTCATCTCTCCATTCAAACTTGGTTAAAAGAGAGTATAGAGGCTTGGCTATGATTGCATACATGTGTATGAATTGTCTGTAATAACCACAATGACCCATAAATGCATGTACCTCTTTTACATTATTTGGCCTAAGTAGATCTACAATTACTTTTACTTTTTCTTCATCTGTAGAGATTCCGTTCTTTGACACAATGTGTCCTAGAATTTTGCCTTGTCTGACCATGAAAACGCATTTTTCTGGGTTCAGACAAACCTGATATTCTCGACATTTGTCAAATACTTGACTTAGTTCTGGCATATGAGTCTGCCTCATATTCGAATGAGTACATATGTCATCGACATAAACTTCCAAATTCTTGCATAAGAATTCCTTAAAAACATGATACATAAGTCGTTGGAAAGTGGTCGATGCATTTGTTAGCCCAAATGGCATTACGCGAAATGAAAATATGCCCCATTATGTGGCAAAAGCCGTCTTGTGTTGATCTTCTCGAGCAATGGCTACTTGATTATAGCCTGAGAAACCATCAAGAAAGCTATAAAATTACTTGTCCGCAACTCTTTCCAATAAATGTTCCGTGATAGGAAGAGGATAATTGTCTCTAATCGTGGTGGCATTAACTTTTTTAAGGTTAATACACACATGAAATTTTCCATTCTTCTTGGGCACAACCACAATGGGGGGTGCCAATTCAGTATGCTCGATTTTGTAAATGAATCCTGCTTCTATCAAACGATCTATTTCCTCTTTAATCTTAGCAGCGTAGTTATCATTGTACGTGTATGGTTTCTATTTCGTAGGCTTTGCATCTAGAGTCATCGGGATTCTATGGGAGCATATATCTGGGTCTACTCCTTTCAAGTCTTTGTAACTCCAAGCGAACGCATCTCTATATTCACGTAGCAGGGCAATTAATTCTTCTTCTCCCTCTTTCATCAAATCATGCCCAATATATGTACATTTCTCTTCTTCTCCTTCTATAGTGACTATGATTTTTTTGGTTTTACTTGATCATCATATACTTCTCCAACATCAGCTTTTCTTTTAGGCATTCATACCATGATTCTTCTATCTTCTATTTCATACTTCTTGAAGTTCTCCAGTATTTCCACGAGTGGTTCTTCTTCTTCTTCGGTCTTAGGTGATTTCTTTGTCTTCTTTTGTTTGCTTTCTGTATCTCTTGTGGATGGCTCAAGTTGTTCCATTTGACTTTCCTTTTCCTCTTCAGGGGTTTTGGATTCTACAAAATAAAGATATTCCTCTTCTGTAGAACAGAAGGGTTCCATGATGATGGGTTCTAGGTCCTCTTCATCAGTCTCGTCCGGTTCTTGGGTCACTTTGGTGCATTCTTCTAAGATAAAGTCTTCCTCAACAGGTTCAATCATAAAAATGGAGATGTCATACCCGTCTTCATCACAATGAGGGGTCCATTGTTCTTCATTCACCGCTATGTCCATCGTGGCTAAGATTTCTACCCAACCATAAGGTTCGAAGTCCTCGTCTGGAAATACTACAGGTGCATAAGGCTAGGTCTTGAAGAGTTCGTGGATGTTGTTCTGAACCTAAAGTCCTGGCTTCTAACCGTTCTTCCTCTTGTTTGGCTACTTTACACATCCATAGATGAGTATCCTCGTGCAACCATGAGGGGTCTGATTCCAATGAGTCTACGGATTCTGTTTCTTCTTGTGTCTTATGGATGGTATTCCATTGTATTGGGGGTACATCTCGATGGGAATAGTCTTTAAGATTGACTTTAGTAGTCATTCCTAAATGTTGCAAGTACAAAGAATAAGTTCCCCAATCTTGTATGATTTGCAATTGACGCATGAATGGTCGTCCTAAAATCATCTCGTAAGCATGATTTTTCCCAAAATTACAAATGGCAAAAGTATGCTCAAACTCCACACCACAAGTGGTGAGAGATATGCCTTCTAGTAAGCCCAATGGCTTCTCTATATGTCCGTCAGCCATTTGTAGCTTCATCCTGGTAGGTCTTAATGCTGGCTTACCCCAACATTTCCATAAAGCAGTGGTAGCGATGGCTACTCCGGCTTCTGAATCTGAGATGGCTTTGGTGGTGTATCCCTGATGGGTTATTGGAAGATAAGTGTTACCTTCCTCTCCTTCACTTACATCTCCGATTCTTTCTACGGGTATCTCGAGTACCTTCTTGTGTGGTCCTATCTGAGAGGGAGTAGTAGCAAGCTCAGGGAATTGATTTGCTACATGCTTCCACAGTTCCAGTTTAATTTTCAACAAGTTCTCTAGAGTGAGATGGCATTGTACTCTAGTGTTCTTTATCACTTCCATGTTTCTAGGGATTACTGATTCTTCATTCCTCACTATTATAGTGGGTGCTCTCATGCTAATAGACTTAGCTTCCCAAGGTCCTGTGAACTGAGGTAATTCTTGTTGGAGTTAGACGTCTGCGGAAGCACGCGAACAGCACAAGGAAGAAGAAGAAGCTTGGAGCACAACACACAAGAGTGAATGTATTACTAGAGAATGTACAAAGATAAGTAGCCCATTAGGGCAATAGGCGTATATACAAGCCGGGGGAAAAAAACCTCCTAAAGAGGGAAAAAAGTGCCCCGGCGGTCCTAGAGTGTTCACACACATCACTACCTAAATATATCAACAAATCCCCCCTGGGAGTGATGCGGTGAACAAGGAGCTGGCACTCATGTATAAGGAAGTGCCGAGCTATGTGGAAATCACTCCACAAAAGGAAGTAAGCCCAAAGCTTTGCGGAAAGCTTCAAACTTCTCCCTAGGCAGAGCCTTCGTGAAAAGGTCTGCAATGTTCTCCTCCGTGGGCACATATGCCAAGCTGATCTCCCCAGCAGAGAACCTCTCCCTGACATAGTGATAATGCACCTCAATGTGCTTAGTGCGAGCATGGAACACAGGGTTCCTCGCAACTGCCAATGCGCTCTGACTGTCAGTGAAGATGGTGGTGGCAGAAGACTGGCCAACACCCAAATCAGCCATAAGGCGTCTGAGCCACACACACTCAACAGTCGTTGTGAAAGCCGCCCTATACTCAGCCTCACAATTGGAAGTGGCCACAGTAGGCTGCTTCTTGCTCAACCAAGATATACATGAGCTACCAAGCATGAAGCAAAAACCACTGGTGGACACACGAGTGTCATAGCAACCAGCCCAATCTGAGTCAGAAAAAGCATGCAAATCTGGCGGTAGTGATCCCCCCTTGGGATAAAACAACCCAAGTAGCCGAGTACCACTCAAGTAGCGAAAGATGCGCTTAACCGCTTTCCAATGCGTGACTCCTGGGCAGTGCATAAACCTGCTCATCTGTGAGACAGCAAACTGAATATCTGGCCGAGTAATGCATAAGTAAATCAAGCATCCAACAGCTTGCTGATAGAGAACAGCATCAAATGCATCTCCAGCATCATGAAGACTCAATCGTAAACCTGTCTCCATAGGAGTGGCAATAGGCTTACAGTCTTCAAGGCCAAAACGCTGCAATAATGTGTCAATATATTTCATTTGACACAAAGCCATTCCACCATCAACTTGCATAAACTGAATGCCCAAATAGTGATGCAAATGCCCCAAATCAGACATCTCAAATGAGGCATGCAAATCAGCCTTGAAATCAGCAATATGCTTCTCAAGAGGACCAGTGAGCAGCATGTCGTCTACATAGACAACAATGATCAGAAGCACATCATTAGCACGCTTAACATATAAGGTGCTTTCAGTTGGACTGTTCTCAAAACCATGTGCAATCAGATAGGCATGTATTTTCTCATACCAAGCACGTGGTGCTTGCTTTAAACCATATAACGCCTTCTTTAACCTGCACACCTGGTTTTCATGCCCTTTCTGCACAAAGCCACGGGGCTGAAAAACATACACTTCTTCATGCAAGTCACCATTCAGAAATGCTGTTTTAATGTCCAACTGATGTACATTCCAACCATGATGGGCTGCAAGTGCATAAATGCTCCGAACAGTAGTCATACGGCATGTAGGTGCAAAGGTCTCATCAAAATCAATGCCTCTTTCCTGCGCATAACCCTTTGCAACAAGCCTAGCCTTATACCTGTCAACTGTACCATCAGGTTTACACTTCAGCTTGTATACCCACTTAGTGCCAATGGCCTTCTTGCCAGGAGGCAAGTCACATAAAGACCATGTACCATTCTTCATTATAGCATCATATTCAGATTGCATAGCAGCCATCCAATTTTTTGAATTTTCTGCTTCATCAAAAGAAACAGGCTCATTCTCATCACAGAGACTAGATGCAGCCATAGCATAGCAATCTGATGCAAAGGAGGTACTATGAGAGCCTGAACGAGTATGATATGACAAAGGTGCATCTAATTTGCTATCACTCAAAGTCTGCACCAACCATTTTGGCATAGTTTTTGCCTGTTCAATATCAGCTCTCTCATCAACAAGTGCATCATGTAAATCTGCATCAGAAATGGAATGATCTGCATCATCATATGAAACCTGCAAAGGCTGAGAAGTTGCCTCATTAGGACCAGCGCTAGCCTGTCCACCTGTAAAAAGAGGCATCAAAGTATCATACATGTCTTTGGAGCTAACAGATGTCTCCTTAGTACATGAAAGCAATGGCTGAATAGCATCTTCCACAAAGACAACATCACGGCTAACCAGAATGCGTTTAGTCTGTGGATGATACAGACGATAGCCTTTACTTTCAGAACTGTACCCAACAAAAATACATTTTACTGCCTTATCATCCAATTTTCTGCGATGTTGTTCAGGCACTAATGCATATGCCAAACAACCAAAAACACGCAGATGAGCAACAGATGGCTTGCGGTCATGCCAAGCCTCATATGGAGTGATAGACTGCAACGCTTTGGTGGGACACCTGTTCAGTACATATGCTGCACACATGACAGCTTCAAGCCAGAAACTATGTGGTAAAGCCTGACTTTTGACCATGCACCTCGCCATCTCCATGAGTGACCTATTCTTTCGTTCAGCAACTCCATTCTGTTGAGGTGTATACGGCACTGTACACTGGTGTTTTATCCCACGTTCAGCCAGAAATGCATTAAAATCTGAAGACATATATTCCCCCCCTCGATCAGAACGGAGGGTGCCCATTTTACATGCTGACAGATTTTCAGCCAAAACCAAAAACTGTTTGAAGCACATGAACACTTCGGACTTTGCTTTGAGTGGATATACCCATGCATGCCTGGAAAAATCATCAATGAAAGTCACGAAGTAAAGGTAATTTCCAAAAGAGGGTGTCTGCATAGGACCACAGACATCACTATGTACAAGCTGCAATTTCTGCATAGCCCGAACTGAACCATCTTTTGGAAAGGAAGAACGCTGCATTTTGCCCAAAATACAGCCTTCACAAACATGTTTTCCAGGTGCCTCAAGTTTGGGCAAAGAGGACACCATTTCAGATTTCTGCAGGCGTAACAAGCTAGCAAAATTCAGATGACCAAAGCGTGCATGCCAAAGCTTTGCATCTGACATAGCCTGAGAATCATGAACTGCACATGCCGAATCATTCACAGATCTTTCATAGTCTATGAGCTTATACAGCCCACGACATAAAATGCCAGAAGCAATAATCACATCGCCATTTGAGAGATCATGGACTGTACACCTGTCATCAACGAATTTCACAACCAAGCCAATCTTGGCTAATGCAGAAACTGATAACAGGTTCTTTTTGATCCCTGGCACAAATAAAGCATCTGACAAAGTGAAAGAACTACCATCAGCAGTAGTCAGAATGATCTTACCAACTCCCATAACAGGATAAGAGGAGTTATTGGCGCATGTGACAGTATTCCCTGTAGGGGCAGGCTCGAGTGAAGAGAAGAAACTGTGCTGCGAGGTAATATGTTTGGTCGCCCCACTGTCAAAGTACCAAACATCTGAGTCTACTGCAGACATGCACTGATCATGAGAAGATGGGTCAAAACTCCAGACAGTAGTAAACGCCCATTCTTCTTCCTGCACAAGATTTGCAGACTCTGTTTTTGGTGTAGAGGCCTCTGCAACAACCATTCCAGCCTCTTTCTTCTTTGCCTCTTTAGCAGCCAGTTTTGGACAGTTCTTTATAATATGATCATTTCCTTTACAGTACTTGCAGAACAATTTTTGCTTTTCTGATTTCTTCTCATCTTTATCCTGGTTCTTTGATTGTGCAGCATTTGCAGATTTCTGCTTACTAGTAGAAGAGCTCCATTTTCCTTTGCCCTTCTGACTAGCCAGGAAAGCTTGATCTGCAACACGCATAATGGACCTGTTCTGCCTGGACTGATCTTCCTGCAACATAACAGAGACTAATTCCTCAAATGACAAGGCATTTGGATTGCCTTTCATCATCAATCGAAGAGTAGAGGCAAAACTCTGATATGAATCAGGAAGGCCATTCAGAACGGTCTGCACAAGTGAGCTATCTGGGATAACCTCATCAGCAGAAATCAATTGTTCCTTCAGGTCTTTGATCTTTGTAAGAAAATTGTCCATCGAATCACCTTCATTCATGTGCTCACTCTCCAACTGTTTTCGGAGGTAAGCAACACGAGCCTCATTCCTAGCCTGGTACAAAGTGGTAAGTGTATCCCAAGCATCCTTTGCTGTTCTGCAAGAGCGAATGTGAGGAATAATGGCACGTTTGACAGACAAAGCTATCAATGCATGTGCCTGGGCATCTCTGCCATCCCAACGAATCTGCTCTGCAGTAGGTGCAACAAAAACAGCACCACGAACAGGAATCTGCGGAATATCATCTTCGACACCATCTTCATCAGCTCCAACACCTGTATTTGCAGTACCTGTCGTTACAGGTGTAACAGGACGTCTTTCAACACCCTGCACAATGTTCCACAATCCTTTTGCAACCAGTACATGTCGCATCATATAAGCCCATAATGGGTAGTTGGTACCATCCAACTTATCCTCAACAGCCAACATACGGAATACATCACTGCTTTCAGCCATGGCCGGTGACTAAAATACCTTGATGCAGAAAATTGACTGTATCTCAAAAAGTTGAACAGAACTGCCCACACGAGTTCTGCTAGACCTGTAGCAGACTTCGAGACGCTTAAACTGGCAAACAGAAACTGGTATATACCTTTGGCACAAAAGGACGAAATAGCCTGCACAAGCACTGCGATAGTGCGTTCGGAGGCCGAAAGGAGCTCAGATCGCGATTTCGGCACCACACAGCAAAGCTGTTTTGATCTCGGAAACACCCTGAGTATGCTCACCAAATTTTGTGCGAATCTGAGATTGCAAACGGAGGAGTGTCGACAGCACCCTAGAAGAAGCAACGACCTGCTCTGATACCAATTGTTGGAGTTAGACGTCTGCGGAAGCACGCGAACAGCACAAGGAAGAAGAAGAAGCTTGGAGCACAACACACAAGACTGAATGTATTACTAGAGAATGTACAAAGATAAGTAGCCCATTAGGGCAATAGGCGTATATACAAGCCGGGGGAAAAAAACCTCCTAAAGAGGGAAAAAAGTGCCCCGGCGGTCCTAGAGTGTTCACACACATCACTACCTAAATATATCAACAATTCTTGCAAAGAATTGGATTCAAAATCTGTGTGTTCACTCAGTTATTCGTCCTCTACATCATCGTAGATAGAGGGAATGTCTTGGGGAAATTGCTCTTGCAAGTCGTCTATTTCTTGAATAGGAGGATGAGTTCCTTGTTCTTTTCTCCACTTCTCTTCTTGGATTTCTCTTAGAAATTCGTGTGAATACTTATGTCTGGAAGACAGTTTGTCTTCAACCTTTGTACTTGGCACTTGAGACAGGGGTGATGCATTCTTTTCTTGGGTCTCAAAGTCATTCGGGTTCCTATGCAGATTCTTTTTCTCATTGCGATTGACCAAGTATTCTAACCTCTCCAGTAGTCCTTGAAAGTGTAATTCAGGTTTTGCCATGTTGTTCCAATTAAGATAATGAGAGGCTTTGAACATAGTTTGTGCTAATTCTACCATCTTCATACAAAGTTTAGTCCTCTCAATTTC
The DNA here is from genome assembly GCA_020310875.1 of Ceratopteris richardii. NCBI lineage: Eukaryota > Viridiplantae > Streptophyta > Polypodiopsida > Polypodiales > Pteridaceae > Ceratopteris > Ceratopteris richardii. Next base: position 71,299,771 of record CM035438.1, on the reverse strand, counting down.
TAGATCCGCTCGAGGATAGTTCTTACTCATTTCAGCTATCTGGGGTCCTTCCTTTAATCTAGCCTGATATGCACGAAACATCATGTCCAAATCTTCTGGTATGGGTTCGGCTAAAACTGATCTTGATCTCTGAGCTAGGTTCTCTCGATTAGATTCTTGAGAAGTCAATTCTAGGATTTTGGCTCTAGATTCCTTTAAACGTCCTTCCAACTCAGTTATCTTTTTACTCCATTTTCTCTTAATTCTCTCTCTGGAATCCTTCCAAGATTTCGTCTTCTTGTTACTAGACTCTCCAACTTCGCTAGTTCCGGCTATCTTCTCAGGATTAGGCTATTGGTTTTGTAAGAGCGCCTGGGCTCTTGTTATAGCTTGGACAGGCACGTATGTAGGTTTGGATCCATCTGCGTTGTGTACAATACATATCACGTTGATCGGTGTCACTTTTGAAGCATTAGCAGGGTTCTTGGGACAATCTTTGATGATATGCTCTTTACCACACTCGCCACAAAAACCTTGTATGTGATAGTATTGTGAGTGTCCTACTATCGAAGGATGTGGATAATCCTTTATGAAATGATCTCCTTGGCACCTAAAGCATGGTCCTCTAGGGCCCTATGGTCTTTGTTGTCTCCATTGGGGCCGCGGATTAGGGTTGGCGTACATCACATTAGCATAATCAGGCTCCCAACTGGGTTCCAATGGTGGACTATCGTATTGATATGTTTCCACATGTTCTCGTGACTCCGTGTAATATGCGAGTGGACTATCTACATGAGTAGAGTCAAAACTATTAGAATTAGGATCACTTTCTGTGGTCAGGGGTTGAAGAAGGCATTAAATCCCTATTGAGGTTTTCTTCTGCAGCAGCATATTTGACTGAGATGACATTAGTTGGTGGGGATGGCTACTGAGCTAAAACAGGTTCAGGTCTTTGTTGAGCCTTATAAGGATAGTTCTATGGATGCCTATAGTAATGAGGTTGAGCATTGTATCGGCCTTGATACCTACCTGGTTGAGGGTATGCTTGCGGGTAGTTATGTTGTACTACTTGTTTGTTGTATGGGCAGTCTTGAGCCGTGTGATTCGTGTATCGTCTCTCAATTGTGCAGTACTAGTCACTAGGGTTGGCTTGCAGTTGTGTTGCATTGGGACACACATTTGCCATATGATCACCACCATAGGTGTGACAATGCTTGTTTGTTGTTAACCTAAGCATCTGTTTACTAGAAACTCCTAGTTTCTGGGCCAATTTTTCTGTTAGGTCTTCTATCGAGCTAGACAGTTTTGAGGATGCTAGAGATGAACAATCTGAGTCTTTATAGACCTTTGAGAGTTCCAACTTCCCTCATAAGTTGTCCTCAATGTCTATACAAATTCTTACACATTGCTCTAATATTCTGGGTTCCTTCAAGTATACGTAGGAGCGTAGTTTAGAGCTCAAGAGGCCATCTAAAAACAATGACACTTGCTTGGCCTGTGAGGGTAATTCTTGCATCGGACATCTTTTCAACGTATTGTCTAAACCTATGTCCTGCCAATCTAACTGTTTCCTGAGGGGGTTTGTTTGAAGTTATGAATCAACAAAGAAGTATCATGCGTGATTCCACTTTTAGAGAATTTTGTGATGAATGACTCTATCAAGTCATGGATATCTCTAAATTGCCTCTCTTTCAATGGTTGGAACCAAGTTAAAGCCGTGTTCTTTAACGTTAGGCCAAATGCATTGTATTGCGTGAACATGTCTTCTACTTGCTCTGCTTGTAGCACTTGCTTAAATTCTGCAACATGGTCATAGGGATCTCTTGTCCCATCAAAGTATTTTTCATTGACTTTACTAATTGAGTGGGTCTTAATATCCTGGGGTGTTCACGTAATCTAGGTAGAGAAAAATAATCTCTACCACCTGGTATTCTAGGTTCCCTTTGTTTTTCCACTCTATCGGTGTCCATGGTTGGTCTATCTCTCCATATGGAATGAGTGAAACTTACTTTTGGTCTCTCTTTGTTCTTCTCTCTATGAGTACCATGGGCTGAGGATGTTCCAGTTCCAGATGGGGGGAAGACTAACTCGCCTCTCCATGTGTAGGTATTTCTTGCATGGTCTGGTACTACAAATACTCATTTTGAAGTATCCTCCAAGTATACAACCTTTCCAGGAGTATCTGGGTCCTTGAATTCATAAATCATGATGGAGCCTACCTCACTAGGTTGTTCCATTCTATACCTCCAAAATGCTTCGTCAGTTTCCTTATTTAAAAACAACTCTATGCTTTTGTTATTCTGAGGGATCCAATCTAGGATTAATACTCTTGTTAGTACAGATTTCCCTCTAGATGTCCTCGATTCTTCTCATAGTGGTTCTTTTCCTTGGGTTCTAGCTTCGTATCTAGCTGAACTACACCAAACTCATTGGTATGATTTGGCTGAGTACTTATAATGTACATTGTTCCTCCTTTGTCTATGTATGCGTCTCTCTCGAATTTCACCACTGGACATTCCAATCCAATGGGTTGGTCCGGGTTGTGCAATTGCACCATTGATCTTCACAAACCATCCTCATAGATGCGAGCACCTAACTGATAAGTTCGGACATATTCTAATTGAGTTCTATAGGGTCCTTCGGGTCTTTCCAAGTATGCTATGTTTAACCCTCCATCTGGTCTTTCCATGCTAAAAGCCATTTTCGATTCACTGGTATCTGACCCCAACTCGTAAGAATATCTATTCAATTGTTGAGCCCACAAACGTGCAGTAGTTCCTACACTTGCTTCTGATGATCTAAGGCTTCGTCGGTCTGACTTACCTATAGGCTTGCCCGATCTAAGGTTCATGAATTTACTTCTTGGCACTCTCTGATCGTCAATGTCTCTTTGTTCTTTATTGCTTGTTTCCTTTCTTAGTTCCTTTAGATTCTTGTCTCAATGTATGCGTCATGAATCGACTTTCCGTTGTACTTTTGAGTTCTCGTTTTGTCATAAATTCTTTCCTTTAGGTTTTAGTATTGCACACTTTTATCTTAGTCTTGAACTTGAAAAATTAAGTCTCTTGGATTTGATGTGTTCCTATCATCATTCTAATTTAATCCACAATGCTAAATGTTTAGCCTAAGCTAATAATTGACTGAGGGGGTTGAGGATTCTTCCAACCTCGAGCCAGCTTCTTTGATTGCTCTGATCCCAAGAAGTTGCACTTCCCAAGCCTTGCATTCTTCACTGCTTTGCATTGATCACCTTTGATAGCCCTTGCTAGACCTCTAAAAATCCAATGTTTAGATCAATTCTTAAATTGATGATCAAGCACTTTGGTATATACACCTTTTAGGTCCCTTTCTTTTTTGGCCCAAATTTTAATGCCCCCTTTCTTTTCTAGTCCCAACAATGGGTCAACCTCAAATTTTCTTATCTAAAAATCAATGCGTTCTTCTTGAAAAAATGAGTTGAGGTCACGTAGTACTCGTAAAGAGCTTTCTAATGAGCTACAAAATCTCAAAAAATGGACTTTGTATGACAAAAATATGAATGTTCAGGTCCTCAAGGGTAAAAATTGACAAACAGGTTTTTCTTCAAATATGAGCTAAGGGGTCTCTGATGAGCTTAATCATCCAAAATTTTTCTCAAAATACCCTCAAAATTGCCCAAAAAATTAAACCCTAAATTTGGCGTTTGGGTGGACAATCGCGATGGTCTGGGACTGTCGTGATGGCCGAAGTGAGTCGTCACGATGGCGTGGTACAATCGCGATGGTCCGATCGTGCGAGGCATCGCGATGGTCTGATCGTGCGAGGCATCGCGATGGTCTAAGGTGAAGCATCGCGATGGTCTATCTAGCGAGCAATCGCGATGGCATGGGCCCGTCATGATGGTCAACGGTCAATGCAACCGTCGCGATGGAGTGAGCCTGTCGCAATGGTCACGAGGCATGATGGCTTGAGTCAATTGCGATGGTCCAATTTTGAAGCATCGCTATGGCATACTTGGTATCGTCATGATGGTCTAGTTTGACACGTGGCAGAGGATCGTCGCGATGTCATGAGCCAATCACAATGGCGTGGGGTCGATGGGATCATCGCGATGGTCAGTGACCATCGCGACAGTTCAAGTGAACCGTTGCAATGGTGCGAGATCGTCGCGATGGCGTGAGCCAATCGCGATGGTGTGACACAATCGCGATGGCGTGAGCCCATCGCGATGGTCCACCAAAATGATAATTTTGAACATGAAAATGTGGATTTGTGTGTGCGCAAGGGTCGCCTACCTCGTGGTGTGGTCGCTTACCAAAAGTGCTGACTTTGTGAGACCATCGTGATGGTCCAACTCCAATGGCAGATCCTGACAGAAAGTGAATTTCTTACCTTTTGGAAGCTCTCCTGATGCTCTGGAGCACTGTACCTACAAGAAAACTCAAAAACACACATGCACATACAAGAACAAAAGCTCTCTCTCTCTCTCTCTCTCTCTCTCTCTCTCTCTCATGCACAAATGATGGGAAATGAGGAGGATGAGTGGATATGGTGAATTTTCTAATTTTTTTGGAGTGGGAGAAGATGATGCGGTGCTGAAGAAGGAGTGTAGAGGAGATGAAAAACACAAAAAACTACTTAAAAACAACAACAACAACTAAAATTTTTACCTTCCAATGCCACTTCTTGCTATACTCTTACCATCACACATTTGTCTTAGACTCGATCCCCGGCAATGGCACCAAATTTGGTGTTGCTCTAGCACAATGGTAAGTACTACGTTAAGAAGCTCCACCTCCTTAATGTCAATCCGCAGAAGAGATAGGAGTGATATGAAGATCGTGAACGCGAGATGTAGTGAGAGTGAAGGTGAGAAGCATAAAGATGCACACACACATACACACACACAATGAAGAGACAAGCAAGACACAATGGAAGGTAGAAAAATAGACTCTATTCTCAAGATCTCAATTACAAGCTCAAAATAGCTCTAAGCTCTTCTCTACTCATACAAGCTAACCTCAAAAAATGAGCTCTCTAGCTCTCTTTATAGTTTTTAGACTAGTTTTGACCGGTTTCACATTTAGTGATCGGTCTAGTTAAAAAATAGGGTCTAGGTGCTATTTGAAGGTCTAAATGAGGTCTAAAAATAACCACAATTGGTAGGCTCGCTCTGCCTACGCTCCTCAAGCTCTAGGACTCCTTGGCTTGCACAAAATAGAGCTACTAATCACAATAAGTGGTTTTTCTATGTTACATATGGTACAAGAGTGATGAAAATCACTGTTGGGAGTTTTGAAAAGTATTATAAAACATATTTCTTTTGAAAAAATAATATGTGTGGCTCCCCAATACTTTATTGTGATCCGTCTTCACATAGTTCCTCGTCGTTTGTGCCTCTAGCTACTGCCAACAAGTTGGAGGCATCAAATCATGTCTATAATGGAATATTTTGATTAGAGAAGAAATAGGTCACCTCTGTTGGAGCAAGTCTATGACAAGCCTAAGTATTGGCTTGAGTCCCACAAAGTCATAGAAGAAGCTTTAAACTGAAGACTATGCAAAGTTCACTTGTGAACTACCTCTTGTAACTTTTGAAGAGTTTACTTAATGTAAAAGTGAGAGAATCTTAAGTGGTTGAGTCCACTTGATCAAAAAGGGAAAGAGGATCCACGAATTTGTGATTTGTGGTAGGTAGAGAATCAAATCAATCACTAATTGATTGGAGAGTGATTGAGGGAAGCTAGCCTCCCAAACTCAACTATAAATAGATGGCAGCTTTAGTCGTGGTTAGAGAGACCTATGTGCAGACCTCCAAGAGCTGAGCTTTATGCCATATCAAGGTGTGATTACAAGGCACACATATGTATCAGTAAGTCCATTGTATTGTACAAGCAATATACTTTCATTCTCATGATCATTTGAGTTCATATTTCCATGTTCTTGTGAAGTGTACTACGCACTGCCATATCTCTCAGTTTTCTCAGCCAGATTGCAGAGATGGTTTCTCTCTGCTTGGTGCATCATTTTCAGTGATTTAACTTGGTAAAGTTAGCTATATAAGTCTAATATATGATCATTAAATTTCATTTCATTTGGATATTGCAATCTTCATTTATGTTCAGTTGAAGTCAACCATGTCTATCATTTTCACTTCTCTGTCAGGTACCCAACTTTTTTACTCATATTGTCAGAGCTGTTTCTCAGTGTGTACTTATCCAACTTCAATGATTTAAAGCTTGTTGGATTCAGCTTACTGTGTAGTATAAGCATAAAAAATTTCATAATGATTGGATTCTTAAATATGGAGTTATGCTCATTTTTCTGCTCACTGGTCTCAAACTATAGCAGCCCGTGAAAATCGGGATGATGTCATCAGCTGCTAAACATCATTCTCAGTGTGTGGTTCATTATTTTTTATGAGATTAATCTTGAAAGTTAGCTCTTTAAGTTAACTAGACTTACCCAAGAGGAATTAAGCTAATTCGCTACTGTTCTCAGAGAATTATACAAAACACTCGACAGGTGTATGAACCAAAAATAGCAAGTTCTTCACCTCTGAGCTAACTGTAACTTATCTGTTTTGATCTATCTTTTTGTGAGTGATCTTCAAAGGTACATAGGGTGTCTAATACATCCATTGGCAAGCTAAAAGGGCCCACCACATACTCCTGGAGTTCATTTGGCTGGTGTAGATCAAGGATTTTGCAACACCTCTTCATCTTCAAGCACATACTTATCCATCTCTTCACAGTGGTATCAGAGCAAGGTTGGACAACATGGCAGATGGATTTCCTTCATCAATTGACAAATTGGACAGAGTTAACTACTCAGCTTGCTCATTAAGAATGGAAGCTTATCTCCAAGGTAGAAGGTTATATGGTTATGTGGCTGGAGATGAAGTTATGCCAAGTTTCAGGAACAAAAGTCAACCAACACAAGAAGAGCAAGAAAGATTGAGCACATGGTGCTCCAAGGATGCACTTGCAAGGTCTTATCTCCTCAACTCTATCTCATATTTTTTGTTGCCTCACATTAGAAGTTGTAAGACATCTCAGGAAGTCTGGGATGCACTTGAAGCCTTCTTCTCTTCAAGTACCAAAGCTAGGAAGCATCAACTATGGCTGGATTTCACAACTCTCAAGAAGGCTCCCAAACAAAATGTGATTGATTTTGTCACAAAGCTCAAGAACATAGCGGATCATTTGGGAAGCATTGGAGAGGTAATAGATGAAGAGAAAATTATAAGGCAGGTCATCGATGGCTTGAAGGTAGATGACAAGTGGGAAGCATTCCCCACAACTATGGATTTGTACATGGACATGCATGTACCTGATTTCAATACACTCATTGGACAACTACTTACTCAAGAGGCAAAGCTTATCAAAAATGGATAAATCTCTAAAGGTAATCAATCTTCAACTTTATACACTGATAAAAGCAAGTCCAAAGATAACAAAGGAAAGGCAAAGAAAGTGGATGATGAAGCAGGTACATATCAAGTTAACTATGCAGGTAGAGGAAGACATGGCAGAGGTAGAGGAAGAGGAGGTAGACAAGGCAAGGGGAGATCCCAAGTCTCCAACTCATGTTCTATTTGTGGATTAACTAATCATACAACTGAAAATTGCTTTCGGAATTCCAGGAATCAAAGAGGAAGAGGATACAATAGAGGAAGTTATGGCTACTCAAGAGGAAGTTTCAACAATTATCATGGCAACTACAACAACTACAATCATTCAAACTACCAAGGAGGCTACAAAGGAAGGGGAGACTTCAATAACTACACAGAAGACTCAAACAAAGAGGATTCATTATTGATCATGAACATGGCTATGCCACAAGGTAAATCTGATGAGCATGTTTTCTACATAGATTCACGTTGTTCAAATCATGTGGCAGGAAATGTGGCACTCCTATCAGATTTAGAGGATCCAAGGAATAAGCATGAGGTACAACCAGGAGATGATACAAGACATCTTGTGGAGAAAATAGGCAATGTCAAAGCACCTGATGGAAACATCAACCTACTCAGTAAGGTACTCTATGTCCCTACCATTACAAAGAATTCGATAAGTGTTGGGTAGATACTAGAGAAAGGGTTGCAAGTCAGGTTCACAAAAGCAGGAGCATTTGTTGAAGTTCCAAGTCAAGGATTCAAAAGAATTGCAAAAGGTGAAAAGGCGGGTAGATTGTTCACATTTGAATTACAAGACACTAGAAACATTGCTCTCTTTAATTATGGTAGTCAGACACTCACAGAATTGGAAGTATGGCACAAAAGGTTAGCACATATTGGTGAAAGGTTATTAAAGCAAATTTGCAGGGACCAAAGTGTACTTGGACTCCCTAATTTGTCAAAACAACATATGATTTATAAGTGTAGTGCATGTCAATTTGGAAAGTCTCACAGGTTACCATTCATGAAGAAAGGTTATATGCATGGAGATCTCTTGGAGTTGGTTCATACAGATGTATGGGAACCTAGCAAGGAAGCTTCAATATCCGGATCAAGGTATTATGTCTCCTTTATTGATGATTGCAACAGATGGACTATCCTATTCTTTATGAAACACAAAGATGAAGTTTTTTCATGTTTCAAAAGATATTTGGCTCTTGTGGAGAATCAAACAGGTAAATCACTAAAAAGGTTAAGGTCAGATGGAGGGGGAGAATACTTCTCCCATGAGTTTGATTCTTTTCTTCAAGAAAGAGGAATCAAAAGAGAGGTAACTACAAGGTACACTCCTGAGCAAAATGGAGTGGCAGAAAGGAGGAATAGGACAATTGTTGAAGCTGCACGGTCCATGTTAAATGAAAAGCATTTGCCTAATTATCTATGGGCTGAGGCTGTATCTACAGCCACTTACTTGATTAACAGGTTGCCTTCAAAATCCCTTGATGGGATGACTCCATATGAGGCTTGGAATGGAAGAAGACCAAGCTTAGATCATTGTAAAATTTTTGGATGTATTGCTTTTGCTCATGTTCCTTCACAGGTTAGAGGCAAGATGGATCCAAAGGCAGAAAAGTGTGTATTTATTGGATATGACAACAATCAAAAGGGTTACAGATTATACAACCCTACCGACAAAGGATTCTTGGTAAGCAGACATGTAGTTTTTTATGAAAACAATTCATGGTATGAAGATTCATGCAGGAAGTTCAATTTAGCATATGATCTTGAAGAAGATTTTCCAAAGCTTGGTAGAGAACAACCGAAGATTGAAGAACAAGACACCTCAGAGGATGATGAAGAATCTCATATGGAAAAGGTCAAAGCATGGAAGTCTAAAGGTAAAGCAAAATTGCAGGAACTTGGACATGAGGCAGAATCATCACATCATGGCCTAAGAAGATCTATGAGGGAAAAGAAAAAACCAAAAAGGTATGGGTTTGGCACCTCATTAGTAACTAAACATTCTATCTACATAGCACACGACATAAACCAAGAGGAGCCATCATCATTTGAAGAGGCCAAAGCAAAATCAGAATGGAAGCATGCAATGAAGGAAGAATTGAAGCACTTGAGGAAAACAACACTTGGGATTTGGTGCCGAAGACTTCATCCATGAAGGTAATAGGCTCAAGATGGGTCTATAAACTCAAGAAGAATTCTGATGGTTCCATTAACAGGTATAAGGCAAGGCTTGTAGCAAAAGGCTTTGCACAAACTCAGGGAATTGATTATGAGGAGACCTTCTCTCCTGTGGCAAATATGCCTACTATTAGGGTTTTGCTTAGTATTGCCTCTTCCAAGAATTGGAAGATACTTCAACTAGATGTAAAGAATGCATTCTTGAATGGTTGGATATCAGAAGAGGTATATATGGTACAACCACCTGGTTTTGAGAATCAAATTTATCCTGATTATGTGTATAAACTTAACAAAGCATTGTATGGTCTCAAGCAAGCCCCAAGAGCTTGGAATTTCAGGCTTGTTTCATTCTTGCAGGACAAAGGCTTTCAACCAAGCAAGGCAGATCCTTCACTCTTTATTAAAAAGAGTAATTCTGAGATCATCTACTTATGTATATATGTAGATGATATTATATTGACAGGAAATGATGCAGATGGTATGAAGAAGATCAAAGATCAGATGAGAGAAGAGTTCAAGATAAGTGATTTGGGTTCACTTACCTACTTCCTAGGTCTGGAAGTTGTCTACTGTAGAGGAGGTACTGGGGTATCCGCTTTTAACAAAGGTAGAGATTAAAGATTAACACTTCCAGTACGTCGCCTACTCAAGGGAGGTTCTCTTTAGGGAAGTATACCCTTTAACATTTCTGTGAGCAGGCAGATACAATGATTGAACAGAGTAGTAAATACTTCAGAAAATATGGACAACCAATGACCAAGGAAGACCATACACTTCTTGATTCGAATCAGATGATTACAAGGTTGGGCAGAGAGATGCTCAAAAGTACAAGCTTAGGGTTGATAAGCCACCCTAAAAGTATTAACTCCAATTATTAACTCCAATACCACAGATCAGCATACGGGACCGCTAACCCAGAGCAATACAAATGGTAGTATTTCTCAAGAGAATAGAGATTAATCCACACACTAACTCACAGAAAAGAATATAAATCCAAGCTACTCTCTTACACTATAGTGCTCATAGCCCTTCACTGAGAGGCCTCCCCTCTGTAAACACACTACAGAGTAGCTCCCACAGTAGACTTGAAACCACCAAGTGCATGAGAGGTCTTCTGCACGTATACACGAATCTCTGTATCTCTAAGTGTACCCCCAATGTGCGTATCAAGTGTATATCCCCCGTGTACGCAAATGAGCACAATTCCCTTGTTTTTATAGGTCTCAATAGGCCAAGAGAGCCTTGCCGATTCTTCACGTCCACTGATCACGCGCCGGTTAATCACCCAAAATTGGGGGGTAGGTCAAATATTCCACTTGATTTGAATTAGATCCACAAAAATAGGTCGTCATGATGAATGGTTGGTGGCAAAAATCTTTTCTCCGCTTCCACTTTCTAACAATTACTTTTTACCTTTGCACCTGCCATCTAAGATTCGCATTGATTTAATCCCGGAAATTCAACATGAAGTGCCTTGTCCACTGGGTAAAGGTTCACGTAGTGAAAGCCTCTCTTTCAAGCCAGCACCAGGAGGAGGGGGGGGCCTCAATCCGACTTGGAATAGAAAGATTGTGCTCCAATAAAAGTCTCTGATGAGCTTCTGCCTCTGGTATTATTGGAAGCCTCTTACGCGGAGCCCCAACAAGATTGAACAAAGCCATAAGTTTGGCAACCTGAGCAAGATGTGAACCTTGTCCCTGAAAAGCTTTCGGCTCAAAGCTCAATCCACCATGTGATAAAGCTTCAAAGATACCATGCAATTCCCTGACATTGATGTCAAAGAGCTCCTGGTTTTATGTGTGCGGTGTGAGGGTGCGGGGTGTGTGTATGTGTGTGGGTGTGTATGTGTGTATATGTGTGGGTGTGTGTGTGTGTATGTGAGTGAGAATATGTAGGTGTGTGTATGTGTGGTTGTGTGTATGTATGGGGACGCATGTGTGTGATTGTGTGGGAGAGTGTGAAGGAGTGTGTGTATATGGGTGTGTGTGAGACGGTGTGTGTGTGTGTGTTTGAGGGTGTGTGTGGTAGTGTGAGTGTGTGTGTATGTGTGGGTTGCATGCGTGAGTGTGTGAGGGAGGGTTGCGGGTGGCGGGTGGCGGCGGGGGAAGCAGCGGGGGCGGGGGCGGGTGGCGGAAGAGAGAGAAGAGGGGGGGGATGGCGGAAGAGAGAGAAGAGGGCGGGTGGCGGAAGAGAGAGAAGAGGGGGGGAATGGCGGAAGAGAGAGAGAAGAGGGCGGGTGGCAGAAGAGAGAGAAGAGGGGGGGGAATGGCGGAAGAGAGAGAAGGGGGGGGATGGCGGAAGAGAGAGAAGAGGGCAGGTGGCGGAAGAGAGAGAAGAGGGGGGGGAATGGCGGAAGAGAGAGAGAGAGAAGAGGGCGGGTGGCGGAAGAGAGAGAAGAGGGGGGGGAATGGCGGAAGAGAGAGAAGAGGGCAGGTGGCGGAAGAGAGAGAAGAAGGGGGGGGAATGGCGGAAGAGAGAGAAGAGGGCGGGTGGCGGAAGAGAGAGGAGGGGGGGGAATGGCGGAAGAGAGAGAAGAGGGCGGGTGGCGGAAGAGAGAGGAGAGGGGGGGGGAATGGCGGAAGAGAGAGAAGAGGGGGGGGAATGGCGGAAGAGAGAGAAGAGGGCGGGTGGCAAAAGAGAGAGAAGAGGGGGGAAATGGCGGAAGAGAGAGAAGAGGGCGGGTGGCGGAAGAGAGAGAAGAGGGGGGGGAATGGTGGAAGAGAGAGAGAAGAGGGTGGGTGGCGGAAGAGAGAGAAGAAGGGGGGGGAATGGCGGAAGAGAGAGAAGAGGGCGGGTGGCGGAAGAGAGAGAAGAGGGGGGGGAATGGCGAAAGAGAGAGAAGAGGGCAGGTGGCGGAAGAGAGAGAAGAGGGGGGGAATGGCGGAAGAGAGAGAAGAGGGCGGGTGGCGGAAGAGAGAGAAGAGGGGGGGGAATGGCGGAAGAGAGAGAAGAGGGTGGGTGGCGGAAGAGAGAGAAGAAGGGGGGAATGGCGGAAGAGAGAGAAGAGGGCGGGTGGCGGAAGAGAGAGAAGAGGGGGGGGAATGGCGGAAGAGAGAGAAGAGGGCGGGTGGTGGAAGAGAGAGAAGAGGGGGCGGAATGGCAGAAGAGAGAGAAGAGGGCGGGCGGCGGAAGAGAGAGAAGAAGGGGGGGAATGGCGGAAGAGAGAGAAGAGGGCGGGTGGCAGAAGAGAGAGAAGAGGGGGGGAATGGCGGAAGAGAGAGAAGAGGGCGGGTGGCGGAAGAGAGAGAAGAAGGGGGGAATGGCGGAAGAGAGAGAAGAGGGCGGGTGGCGGAAGAGAGAGAAGAGGGGGGGGAATGGCGGAAGAGAGAGAAGAGGGCGGGTGGCAGAAGAGAGAGAAGAGGGGGGGAATGGCGGAAGAGAGAGAGAAGAGGGCGGGTGGCGGAAGAGAGAGAAGAAGGGGGGGAATGGCAGAAGAGAGAGAAGAGGGCGGGTGGCAGAAGAGAGAGAAGAGGGGGGGAATGGTGAAAGAGAGAGAAGAGGGCGGGTGGCGGAAGAGAGAGAAGAGGGGGGGAATGGTAGAAGAGAGAGAAGAGGGCGGGTGGCGGAAGAGAGAGAAGAGGGGGGGAATGGCGGAAGAGAGAGAAGAGGGCGGGTGGCGGAAGAGAGAGAAGAGGGGGGGGAATGGCGGAAGAGAGAGAAGAGGGCGGGTGGCAGAAGAGAGAGAGAGAGAGAGAGAGAGAGAGAGAGAGAGAGAGAGAGAGAGAGAGAGAGAGAGAGAGAGAGAGAGAGAGAGAGAGAGAGAGAGAGAGAGAGAGAGAGAGAGAGAGAGAGAGAGAAAGAGAGGGAAATGAGAGAGAGAAATAGAGAGTGAGAAAAATAGAGAGGGAGAAAGAGAAAGAGAGGGAGAGAGAGAGGGAGTGAGAGAGAGAGAGAGAACGAGAGAGAGATAGAGAGAGAAAGGGAGATAGATGAGAAAGTGAGAGGTTGAGAGGTAAAACAAATCAACTGAAATGAAAGCAACAACTACCCGGGACACTGAAAGCAACAACTGCCGGAGCACCAATATGTCCAAGAAATGGAACGGAATACTCCCTGAAGCTACAGCCCAAGGCATCTGAGAGCTCTCCTCTCAATCTCTTTCTCTTCTATCTTCTTAGGACCAGTGGGTTCTGACCCCTGTGCTTGGAGCCCACTGCTCTCATGCCACAAAGAGAGAGAGGGAACAGAGAAGGGATACTACATCTACAAAGATCATGGTTTGTTTCTCACTCAAAGAAAGTACATTAAGGACATGTTGGCAAAATTCAAGATGCAAGATTGTAAGATTGCAGGTACTCCAATGGAGGTCAATCACAAATTGAGCTCACATGAAGGTGAACTCATAGAGGACATCACATCATATCAAAGTCTAGTGGGTAGCCTCAACTATGCCACATTGACAAGAGTAGATATATGTTACAGTGTGAGTGTGCTAAGTCAATTTATGCACACACCAAGGAAACCACATATGGATGCTGCCAAAAAGATTCTCAAGTATCTCAAAGGAACCATAAATGAAGGACTTTATTATCCTTATGTATCTGATTTAGGTTTGAAGCTATTTTCTGATGCAGATTGGGTTGGCTCCAAGGAAGATAGAAGGAGCACTTCAAGTTATCTTACCTTTGTAGGTTCAAAGCTTATTTCATGGTCATCCAAGAAGCAACCCACAGTTGCTCTGTCTTCTACTGAAGCTGAATATAGAGGTCTTGCCATAGCTACACAAGAAGTATGTGGATGAAGACATTATTCAAAGATCTTGGATTGAAGTTTGGAACTCCAACTATTTATCGTGACAATATGAGTTCTATTCATTTGGCTGCTAATCCTATTTTTCATGCAAGGACTAAACATATTGAATTTCATTATCACTATGTACGAGAGAAGGTTCTAAGCAAAGATATTTAAATATCATATGTGTCCACTCATCAACAATGTGCAGATATTCTAACCAAAGCATTGGATGGTACAAAGCTTTGCAAATTCAAGGCTATGATTGGTTTACAGGTAATCTTGGAAGATTGAAGACCTCAAGCATACTTGGCTTGAGAGGGAGCTGTTGGAGCAAGTCTACGAAAAGCTTAAGTATTGGCTTGAGTCCCACAAATTCATAGAAGAAGCTTTAAAATGAAGACTATGCAAAGTTCACTTGTGAACTACCTCTTGTAACTTTTGAAGAGTTTACTTAATGTAAAAGTGAGAGAATCTTAAGTGCTTGAGTCCACTTGATCAAAAAGGGAAAGAGGAGCCATGAATTCGTGATTTTTGTTAGGTATAGAATCAAATCAATCACTAATTGATTGGAGAGTGATTGAGGGAAGCTAGCCTCACAAACTCAACTATAAATAGATGGCAGCTTTAGTCATGGTTAGAGAGACCTATGTGAAGACCTCCAAGAGCTGAGCTTTATGCCATATCAAGGTGTGATTACAAAGCACACATATGTATCAGTAAGTCCATTGTATTGTACAAGCAATATACTTTCATTTTCATGATCATTTGAGTTCATATTTCCATGTTCTTGTGAAGTGTACTACTCACTGCCATATCTCTCAGTTTTCTCAGTCAGATTGCAGAGATGGTTTCTCTAAGCTTGGTGCATCATTTTCAGTGATTTAGCTTTTTAAAGTTAGCTCTATAATTCTCATATATGCTCATCAAATTTCATTTCATTTGGGTATTGCAATCTTCAGTTATGTTCAGTTGAAGTCAACCATGTCCGTCATTTTCACTTCTCTGTCAGGTACCCGACGTTTTTACTCATATTGTCAGAGCTGTTTCTCAGTGTGTACTTATCCAAATTCAATGATTTAAAGCTTGTTGGATTCAGCTTACTGTCTAGTATAAGCATACAAATTTTCATAGTGATTGGATTCTTAAATATGGAGTTATAATTATGTTTCTGCTCACTGGTCTCAAACTGTAGCAGCTCGTGAAAATCGGGATGATGTCATTAGTTGCTAAACATCATTCTCAGTGTGTGGTTCATTATTTTTTATGAAATTAATCTTGAAAGTTATCTCTTTAAGTTAACTAGACTTCCCTAAGAGGAATTAAGCTAATTGCTGCTGTGCTCAGAGAATTATGCAAAACACTGGACAGGTGTATGAACCAAAAAGAGCAAGTTCTTCACCTCTGAGCTAACTCCAACTTATCTGTTTTGATCTATCTTTTTGTGAGTGATCTTCCAAGGTAAATAGAGTGTCTAATACATCCATTGGCAAGCTAAAAGGGCCCACCACATACTCCTAGAGTTCATTTGGCTGGTGTAGATCAAGGATTTTGCAACACCTCTTCATCTTCAAGCACATACTTATCCATCTCTTCACAACCTCTTCATGTGATTGAACCTCACTTTTTGACATGTATACTATGCTTTTGATTAGGTAAAAGGTTAGTATGTGATCTTTAAAACCTCTAATGAGTTGTATTATGACTTAGAGTTGTGGAAATACATGCCAAAGATGCCCTCTTGTTTAAGCACACCCCCTACTAACAGTTCTCTGCATATTCTACAAAAATTTCACTTTTACATACTCTATCTCTCTAGATGATGTCACCCCCTAACCTTGTAGTTGTTGTTTCTTCTTCATCCCCGATCCATTTGCAATGATTTTTGTCGTTTTGGAAAGCATATAAGTTCTACTTTGAGTATAAGTCTCAGGATCTCACTGCACAAGTGCAGAGAAATGCTAGAACAATGTCTATGTAGTTGGCTAATAGTTTCTGAAGAGATCAAATTATTTGGTTTGCTGCAGTTGATTGAGGCATCATCCAGTATCCAAATGGAGTGATTTACTCTCATTTGAAAGCTCTCTAATTCTATTTCTAGTTTGAAAAGTTTTCATTTCTATTCTTTGCATGTACGTAGAGAAACGCAGAAAACACAGAGCCTATGTCAAAAAAATTTCAATATCCTAAGAGGGTTCATTTGCTTTCGTTGTGCACATAGGAGTTTTTATCCTCCAACAGTGGTATCCGAGCTATAAGTTGAGTATCAAAGAGAGAAGAAGGAGCTATTGCACTGAACTAAAGACCTCATCAAATTTTGAAGGAAAGAAACAAAGAATGGGCACGTCAATAACAAGGGGAAGTAAACAAGCCATCGAATCAAAGACGAAACTTCATCAAGAGAAGTAGCTATATATTTTGAGGTAAAAGCCATTTTTTCAACTTAATTGCATCAAGGGGAAGGTTCAAAATAGCTAGAAGGAACCATGGTTGATCTCAATGCTCAGATTGAGAAGCTTGAAAAGGGAAACTACCAACCATGGCGATTTAGAATAAGCAATTTTTTGATGGGGAAAGGTTTGTGGGGATTTCTGAGTGGTGCAGATCCAAAACCCTATATAGATGAGTTAAATCCAACCAATGACTACAGAAGAGCAGTAAAAGAGTGGGATGAAAGGGACAGAAGATTCATTTTTATTTTATCTCAGCATATTAGCAACTCCATGATAGGACATATTCAAGATTTGGATACATCAAAGATGTTATGAGAGTTCTTGGAGATATTTTAATCAACCTCCCCAAAAGCTAGAAAAATTCACCTCAAGAATGAGCTAAAAAATCTTAGGAAAGGCCCCTCTCAAGGTGCTAATTATTACATATTAAAGGTTAAAGAGCTTGCAAATGCACTAGGATCAATAGGTTGTGCCCTAGATGATGATGATCTTGTAGCCCACACCCTAAATGGACTTAGGGATGATGAAAAATGGAGGGCCTTCACAACTGTAGTGTATGTAAGGTACTCTCTTCCTAGTTTTGGTCAACTAATCACTCTCATGGTGACAAAAGAGATGAACTTTGGTGGGCATAATGCCAAGGGCAATTGTTGTATGCAAGTAGAGGAGGAGGAAGGCACAATCAAGGTGCTACAAGAGGAAGAGGAATATATCAAAGCAACCAAGGAGGTCAAGGACAACAAGAAAATGCATGTCAAAG
The DNA here is from genome assembly GCA_020310875.1 of Ceratopteris richardii. NCBI lineage: Eukaryota > Viridiplantae > Streptophyta > Polypodiopsida > Polypodiales > Pteridaceae > Ceratopteris > Ceratopteris richardii. The sequence goes on along the minus strand of CM035438.1, from coordinate 71,282,271 downwards.
AGGTGGAAGAGCAAAAAATAGAGGAAGAGGTGGAAGATTTGGTGGAATAGGACAACCCACTTCAAATGGATGCTTTGCATGTGGTAAGCCAGATCATTTTGCAAATGAATGTTATCATAGAGCTCAAAGACCAATGAATCAAAGCAAAAACAACAATTATAGAGGGAAAGGTAACTATGCAAACACATCATCCAACCAAGGGAATGATTATTTACTTGCCATGAGATATGGTGAAGTTATAATGCAAGCTAGTGAAGATGTACAGTATGTAGACAGTGGATGTAGCAATCATATGTCATGTGAGAAGGATCTTTTTCGTAATTTTCAGGTCCCAAAGCATAAATGAAATGTGGAAATAGGTGATAACTCAGAGCGTACCATTCAACATGTGGGAGATATCAGTTTGGAAGGAAATCAAAGGGCAAAGTGCTTATCAAAGATATTATATATTCCTACTATTACCAAAAACTTGATTTCGATAGGGCAAATGGTAGAAAAAGGCTATCAAGTTAGGTTCAATGAAAGAGGATGTTTTGTTGAGGATACAAGGGTAGGTTTCAAGCTCATAACAAAAGGAAAAAAGCAAGGGTGAAATGTTCACAATGGATATAAATCAGTCACACCATTCAATGTATGTCAGATATGGAGACAAAAGGATAGCAGATTTGGCCCTATGGCATAAACAAATAGGTCATATCAACCTATAAAAGCTCAAGGACATGCAAGGGAGGAGCTTGATAAGAGGCTTACCGAATTTTACATCTAAAATGTTGCATTAAATTTGTGTAGCTTTCCAACAAGAAAAACAATCAAGGCTTCCCTTCAAGAAGAGTACCTATGTGAGTGTGAAAGTTTTAGACCTCATTCACATAGATGTTTGGGGTCCAACAAGAAAAGCATCCCTTTCTGGAAATAAGTATTTTGTAATCTTCACCAATGAATTTTCAATAAAAGTATGGTTGTATTGCATTAGGAACAAATCAGATGTGTTCCACTACTTCAAGCAATTCAAGGCATAGGTGGAGAAGGAGTTTGGCAAGTTTATCAAAACTTTGAGATCTGATGGAGGGGAGAGTACCTCTCCCATGAATTTTTTTATTTTTTGCATGTCAATGGCATCAAAAGACAATTTACATGCAGGTATACCCATCAACAAAACGGGGTAGCAGAGATAAGAACATACACATAACAGAGGTAGCAAGATGTATGCTCAACAAAATGAATATGCCACATTGTTATTGGGGAGAGGCTACATAAATAGCCACATACACCATGAATAAATGTCCTACATTAGGTGTACATCATTTGACCCCAGGAAAACCTTGCATTTCACATCTTAGAATTTTTGGTTGTATATGCTATGTACATATACCTCAAGAGTTGAGGTCAAAGTTAGATGCCAAATCTCAAAGGGGTATCTTTTTGGGATATTCTATAAAAAAAAAGAGTATAAATGCTATAATCCCATCATGAAGTAGCTAAATGTAAGTAGAGATGTTGTCTTTGATGAGTTGAAGCCTTGGTATGCATGCACGAGTCCATTGCAGGTTAAAGAAATAGGTGAGACAGATAAGAAGAATGATGATAGACTTCAAAAAGGCATGGATTTAAGTGGTCCAAACAACTCATCCAACACAAGGAAACCCTCACCATGGAGTGGAAGGCTTAGAGAAAGAGATACCAGCTCTGAAGAAAGTAAAGTCAAAGGCAAGAGAAGATTGCAATTGAATAAGGAAGCTATGTGGACAAGAGCATGTTGGAAGATGAAGAGATAGAAGAAATTCAAACCCCAAGAGTCAAAACAAAGAAAGAAGATGGCAAACACATGTGAACGAAGTTAAAGAATGCCCTCAAGAGTAAGATATCCAGTTCAATTCTTAACATATGATAATTTCATTGCAAAGCATTATGCATACATGACTTAGGTAATCAAGGATAAAGAACCGACTAGTTATGAAGAAGCTAAGGATTGCAAGGAATGGCAAGAGGCAATGAAGGAAGAGCTCAAGGAAATTGATGAGAACCATACTTGGATCTTGGTACAAGCTCAATAAGGCATAAAAATGATAGGTAATAAGTGGGTTTACAAAATTAAAAGAAATTCAGATGGTTCCATTGTAAGGTACAAAGCAAGGTTGGTAGCAAAAGGCTTCTCCCAAAGTTATGGGATAGATTATGATGAAACTTTTAGCCCCGTATCCAACAAAGTCTACATGAGCCAACCTCAAGGATTTGTTAGTATGAGGTACTAAAATCATGTTTTCAAGATAAGGAAAGCATTATATGGACTAAAGCAATCCCCAAGGGCCTAGAATAAAGGTTAGTGGATTATTTATCAAGTTGTGGATACAAAGAAAGTGTTGCAAATCCATCACTCTACATGAAGAAGCAAGGAGACAAGACAATGTACATATGCATCTATGTGGATGATCTGATCATCACAAGAAGTGATATTGCAAATATTAAAGATATCAAATCAAAGCTAGGAAAGGAGTTTAAGATATCTGATCTTGGAACACTAAAGTACTTATTGGGAATAGAGGTAATCTATGTACACAATAGCATCTTCTTGATTCAAAGAAAATACTTGTTGGATGCCCTATGCAGGTTTGGTATGAGTGGTTGTAAGCCACTTGCTTAGTCCATGGAGCTAAATAAAAAGTTGGTTGTAGGTCAAGGAGAGGCTATACAAGATATTACAGTATATAGAAGCATTTGTCTCATTAATTTATGTAAGACCTGATCTTGCATATGTAGTAGGTGTGCTCTCTCAATTTTTGCATGCACCCACTCATGATCATCTTATGCTAGCAAGAAAAGTGCTCAGATACATCAAGCACACCATCAACCAAGATCTATTTTACCCCAAATAGAACCTTCCATATCATCCACAATCAAAAGAATATGATTTCCACAAGTTGGAGGCATCAAATCATGTCTATAAAAGATTATGATTAGAGAAGAAATAGGTCACCTCTTCATGTGATTGGACCTCACTTTTTGACATGTATATGCTTTTGATTGGTTAAAGAGGTTAGTATGTGATCTTTAAAACCTCTAATGAGTTTTATAATGACTTAGAGTTGTGGAAATACATGCCCAAGCTGCCCCCTTTCTTAAGCACACCCCCTACTAGATGTTCTCTACATATTTTGCAAAAATTTCACTTTTACATACTCTATCTCTCTAGATGATTGTCATAGGACCCCTAATCTTTTAATTGTTGTTTCTCCTCCATCCCGAATCCATTTGCAATGATTTTTGTCTTGTGGGAAAGCATATAATTCTAATTTGATTGGTATAAGTCTGGGATCAGTACTTGCACAAGTGCAGAGAAATGTATAGAACAATGTTTGTGTAGTTAGCTAATACTCTTTGAAGAGATCAAGTTATTTTTTTTGTTGCAGTTGGTTGAGGCATCATCTAGTATCCAAATGGAGTGATTTTATCTTATTTGAAAGCTCTCTAAGTATAGTTTTCGCTTGCAAATTTTCATTTATATTCACTACATGTACTCAGAGAAACTCAGAAAACACAAAGTCTATATCATAAAAAGTTTAGGATCCTAAGAGGGTTCATTTGCTTTCATTCTGCACATAGGAGTGTCTATCCTCCAACAATTTGGTCTTACAAATGCTCCAATTGTCTCCCAGCATATGATGAATGTTATTTTTTGGGAGTATTTAGATGGTTTTGTGGTAATATACCTCGATGATATCAAGGATCGTGACATCTCTCACAAAGCTTATAGGAAATGTGAAATTCTCATGGATCGATGTAGAAGAAAAAAACTTCCAAACCTTGAAATTAGCACTCACCACTTCTCTAATTCTAGTTTATCCTGATCCTACCAAGCATTTCTTCCTAGAGACAGATGCATCAAACTTTGCCTTAGGGACCATTCTATCCCAACATGGAGATGATGGACACCTACATCTAGTCGCATAATACTCTAGGAAATTCTCCCCTCCACAGATTAATTATGAAATCCATGATAATGAACTTCTTGCAATAGTGGATGCATTTGATACCTGGCATCACCATCTAGAATGAGCAACACATAAAGTTACTATGTATATAGACCATACGAATTTGGAGTATTTTATGACCACCCACATCCTCAATAGAAAGAAATCTTTATGGAGTAACATTTTATCTAGATTTGACTTTGTCATCACATACCGTCCAGGATGCCAACACTATCAGTCAGATGCCTTGTCGAGAAGATCTTACCTTGCACCAAAGAAAGATGAAGAGGCCTTTGATCAACAAGAGAGTGTTTTAATCAAGCATGAATAGCTCTAGTTAGCAGTCATCTCTTCAAGTCACCATGAAGATTCAACTTTGACTCATTTGATTCATGAGACACTAGCACATGATGAATTGTTTTGTAATGTCAAGCACAAAATTCAAGAAAGAAAAGTCCAAGGACTTAATGAGTTCTAAGAAAAGGATGGGTTATTATTCTATAAGAACCTATTGTATGTCCTTCCAGGAAAGCCCAAGATCCAAGTCTTCAACAATGTCATGGCAACCTTGCCGCAAGACATGTTGGACTAAATAAAACAATAGAGCTCATATCAAGTGATTTTTGGTGGCCTCAAATGTGGAAGGAGGTCAAAGAATATATCCAAACTTGTGACACTTGCAATAGATATAAGGTACCACAACATACACCTCATGGGCACTTGCAACCTTTACCTATTCCAAAAAGGCGATGGGCTTCATTATCTATGCATTTCATCACAAATATACCAAAGTCAGATAAGTACGATGTCATTCTTGTTATATTGGATAGATTTACAAAGATGGCATAATTCCTTACAACTACCAAGGCAATCACAGGTGTAGCCACTACTAGACTTTTTCTCAGATACATCTTTAGGCTTCATGGATTGTCTAATAATATTATCAATGATTGAGGTCCACAGTTCATATCGAACTTTTGGAATAGTCTTTGCAAGCTCCTTGGAGTTCAAGTCAAATTGTCTATAGCGAACCATCCACAAACTGATGGACAAATAGAACGAGTGAATCAAGTCCTAAAATAGTATCTCTCTTCCACCACCAACTCTCATCAAAATGATTGGTTTGAGCTCTTACCCTTTGCAGAGTTTGCCTATAACAACAGTGTTCATACATCTACCAAGTGGACAACACCCAAGGATGGATATACAACTCTCAAACCATGTAAAGAACCCATTTGTTAGAGATAAGGCCTAGTACGTCATGGATATCCATAAAGAAGTAAAGGGAGAGATCCATAGAGCTTAAGAAGAATATAAGTATATGCAAATAAGCATCGTGTTCAAAATTCATCCTATCACATTGGGGATAAAGTGTGGTTTCTAAGAAATAATTTACATACTTCAAGGCCTTGTGCAAAGCTAGACCATCAAAAATTTGTTCTGTTCACTATATTGGCAAAGATTAATCCACTCACTTTCAAGCTCTAGTTACCAAGTACCATGAGAATACATCCAATTTTCCATGTGTCCATGTTGGAACCATATTAGACTTTACCATTGAGGAGGGAGAGACATAATCCTTCACCACATCGAGATTGATGATCATGAAGAATTCAAAGTCGAGCATGTCCTAGATTCAAGAATATATTGAGGAAGATTGGAGTACCTTCTTCATTGGAAAGGATATGACATCGGCGATCGCACTTGGAAATCTGTAGATAGCATCTATCAAAGTTCAAGAATTTCATAAGAAAAATCCAATGAAGTCGAGGCCAGAGAACATGACTGCTCCTCGTGGAACTCCTTGCTTCAGGGGGAGGTTATGTCATGGACAAAGGAAACCATCATGAATCTCACATTCCATATGACTTCCTATATCTCATTATTGGTCCAGATTTTGGGGAAATTAATGCTTCCATTGCATCTGGAATGTGCCAAAACCCTAAGATTGATTGCCTACTTGCTAGATTCTGACATCTAGAGGTCTTGTTCGAATTATTGACATCATCGATGACATCATGAGATCATAACCGCCTTTGATAACCGTCCTTGAACACCTATATAAGGAGGGATTGGCTATGTACATCCTCAATCTTACCAATGCCAGTCTTGGGAGCTCAAGGAGTCACGATCTCCAAGTAAGTACTTTCCAAGTAATCTTGTACTACAAGATCTTGTTGATTTAATTCTTGTATCTAGTTCATCTCCCTAAAGGGAGTTCTTGTAATTGAGATATCTTGTTTCATACCTACGATCCCGGTTTGTGGGATCTCGTGTATCATCTATAGTCAAGTTATCCATACCTATCAGTCCTGGGTTGTGGGACTTCTTGTATCAGCTACATATTCTTGTATTATTTCCCCTATGTGGGTGATCTTGTAATTGAAAATATAATTCCAAGATCTTGTCTAGTCTAGTTAGAGGGAACAATCTAGTGCTCCCGTGACACACATCACTATCGAAATATATCAACAAATCAACCCATAGGAGTGATGTGGTGAACAAGGAGATGGTACTCATGTATAAGGAAGTGCCAATCTATGTGGAAAGAAATAAATCCACAAAAGGAAGTAAGCCCAACCATTTATGAAAAGCTTCAAACTTCTCCCTACGTAGAGGCTTTGTGAAAAGGTTTGCAACATTATCCTCTGTGGGCACATAAGCCAAACTGATCTCTCCAACATAGCATCTCTCCCTGACATAATGATAGTGTACCTAATGTGCTTTGTGCAAGCATGGAACAGAGGGTTCATCGAAACTGCCAATGCACTCTAACCATAAGTAAAGATGGTGGTGGTGGAAGACATACTAAGAGCCAAATCAACCAAAAGGCATATGAGCCACACACTCAATAGCCGTTGTGAAAAGCTACCCCATAATCAACCTCACAACTAGAAGTGGCCATAGAAGGCTGCTTCTTGCTCAACCAATATATGTATGAGCTACCAAGCATGAAGCAAAAACCACTAGTGGACACACAAGTGTCATAGCGACCAACCTAGTCTGAGAAAAAAAAGCACATAAATTTGGCAGTAATGATTCCCCCTTGGGATAAAACAATCCAAGTAGTTGGGTACCACTCAAGTAGCGAAAGATACGCTTAACCACATGCCAATGCTTGACATCTAGGCAATGCATAAAACTGCTCATCTGAGAGATAACAAACGAAATATCAAGCCAAGTTATGGGTAAGTAAATCAAGCATGCAATAGTCTCGCGATAGAGAATAACATCAAACGCATCTCCAACATAATAAAGATTCAACAGTAGAACTATTTTCATAGCAATGGTGATGGGTTTGCAAACTTCAAGGCCAAAACATTGCAATATATGTCAATATATTTTGTTTGACACAAAAACTATTCCCCCATCAACTTGCATCTCAAAAGAAGCATGCAAATGAGCCTTAAATTCAACAATATGCTTCTCACTAGGACCATTTCAAAAGAGTACATCTCAATGATCAAACTTTCTTTTTAAAAAGGTCACTCTAAATCCAATCATCTAAGTCATCATCAGATTCACATGCTCATCATATAGTTTTTGGATCATGCAAAAAAAGAGCTCCCGCCATCCATATCTCGTGACCAAAAGTTGATCCTTCAATTTACTTTAAAATATTCTACATCTCACTCATTGAGAAAAAGATTGACTCAAGCATGCGACTTTTCCATTTGAAAGCGTGCAAGCACTGAGGCTACACGAGGTTTTCGCGTGCGCCGACTTTGAGGGCGAGCTACGAGCGTGTAGAACGCGTGACTGGATCGAGTTATGTTGACGTGGCGCAAGATGATTCGATGTTTCTGCCAGTTCATCTGGCCACGCCATAGATTTAATTGTCGCAGCATGCCACGCTGGATTGTCGCGCTTTTTGGAATCCCTCCATGTCCGCAAGGTTCCGGTACCCGTCTCTACCCTCCACAAATTTCAGACGCAGAGTTCGTAGAAGGTCAAGACTCAAGGTCTATCTGCGCGTGCACTCCGAGCCTAGGAGCTCATCCCTGGCCGTCTTCGTCTTCAGATAGCATAGACGTTAATCTCGACGAATGAAGATCCTCGCAAGCGTTATAATTCGTTATTAGATATTGGCTTACTCCGAGAGTGCATTGTCAGCGTCCTTTCTCAGCAATTCTATAGCTTGTTGGACGTGTACAATCCTTCTGTGTTCTCAGAATTTCCGGCATCCCAGCGTACAGGTAAATGTTTATGTCGTAAATCAAAGGCGGCAGTCGGCGACCTGCAGGAATAGTGTTTCTGTTTTCTAATCGATACGGCAGGAACAATCCTATCCCATATATATACCTCTCGCACGTAAAGCAAGTATTACGCGAACCTGAGAGACCTCCGAGTCCTCTTCATTGAGCGTCACCCGTCTAGACATCTTTTGTGACAGCATGATCAATTCCCATGCGGCCGTCCGTGAAATTTGTCCAGCCTCCTGTTCGAACGGTGCCCTGTATGAAGGATGCAGATCCTCCAAATTCTCTTCTTGCAGTTTCTTGCCTTCCAATACGCTATACGGTATTCCACATCACTTTCTTAAACTGTTTAGATTTAAACGGTTTTTTCCTTCTACCTTTCCTTGATTTCCGATCTCGATCGTTGTGTCATGATTCAGTACGCGGACATTCTTGATGTTAACAACTATCTTTGAACTCTCTCAGGTTCACGCACATTTTATCGCTTCGCTTCTAACGTGTCGATTCAGAATCCTGTGCGCTCCCAAGCTCTTGCGCCTTTGACAAATCAAGGGAAAAATTCCCGTTCAAATACCCGTGGTCGCGATCAGCCATTGCCTTCACCTGACAGCTGGATAGGGGCCTGCGTTTGTGATGTGAGTACTTGATATATCATGTTCGTAGGGCAATTTCGTTTAACGCTGTTTCCAACTTAATTGGGTGATATGCACGTTTTTCCAGATTGTAAAGAACATTGACGAAGGTCCCTCTTTGCACATGCTGTACAATTTGAGAGATGGTGGTCCGGTTATAGCTTCACGGAGTCATATTGTCTCAGACCGTCATCTTGTAAGCGTTGATGAGAAGTGGAGGGAGGTAAGGGATCACATCAAGGATGCTTCGCCAGATGGGGTGATTCTTGTGCAGAAATTGGATGATGAGGTCAAGGACTCAAACGGTAGAAACAGTGAGAACAGTCTTAATGGCTCCCAAAACACTAACCTTTGGGGCCTGTTGGTGCTAGGTAGAGATATCACCAATATTGCATGCTACATTCTCAAAACTACTTGTGTGTCATCATCTATTGGAACATGCACACAATATTGTCTGACAAAGGCCAAATGCTTTGGAGCCTCCTGTTATGATCAAATACAAAACTGCTGGCTTTAAGTAAGGAGGAAGATAATTGTGGATCAATCCAGACGAACCTCATTTCTTTGATATGCCTGCGAGCAACTATTCATGCTAGCAAAGGTGTCTAGGATCGGTGCTTCAAGGATATTCGTTATATGAAGCACGCACAACAGTATTGTAAAGTGCAGGTGCTTGAGTTAGCTATATTCATCACCTATTCTTCGGATAAACTACTTCAAAGATCAGGGAATGACCATTTCCCTTACATTGTGAATGAGTATCCCATTGATGCTCATCATAAAGGAAATAAAAATCAGTCACTTGTAATTCAAACATAACTTTGTATTTTTTTAATTTGTTATGTGCCATACGTTATATTGACATTTTTGTAGACATTCTGCAATCTTTGTAGGTTTTAATGGAGTATGCAGAACCTTAGAAGATGAAGTATGAGCGCATACCATGTGTCAAGTCGTGAGGGTGTGAAAATCGCGACGAATTTTGGTCAGGCAGGGACCAAATGTTGGCATCCTGAAATATTCAGTAATTCTGCAGGATATGAATGCTGGCATAGTATGTCATCTAGTGGTTATGGACTGTACGATTCAGTTCGATAATCGTAGAAATGTGTTTTGGTTGAAGTACACAAGTTGCCTTCAATAATTTTCCTAGTAATGAAAAGTTTTGTGAATAAGAAGATTTTCTGTACAGAATGTGCGGGTAGGGGCTAAATGTTGATAGGCATTCTCACCCGAGAGTTGGAAGACCTATCATATTGAGCCGAGAATCTTGCAAAGCATTAGGGGGCTTTCTCCAGAATTTGAAGTCGATATGCATTGGATGGCCTCTCCCAGGAGGGCTTGTTGCCAAGGGATCCTTTTGAGGGTCAGGATGTCTCATGTCATTTCCATATCTTGCAGTCTCTCGATAGGAGAATAAGAGATAACTCAGTTTCTGTTCTAACCTTCGTAAATCTTTCACACCATGGATGATGAAATCCAGCCTGTTTGCTCTTTCATTTGTTTGCAATGAATTGCCTCGTTCAGGTGATTTTAGTGGATTAACTAGTAGCTACAAGAATTGAAATTAATGAAGTGTAATGATTTCAAAATTAAAGTGATTTAGCTGCGATAATTGAAATGTATTCAAGTGTGACGATCTCAGATTTTGATATTTTTCCTATTTGCCTAATATTCCCTATTCCCTGTTATGTGCAATCTTTCTGATGTATGTTTGAAATCAGAAGTTCAGCAAGCTGAAGGTCTGGATGATAGTTTTTATATGTCATTGTGTTTGACTGGTTTTAAAGTCGTGCAGGTATATGAGCATAGAATGAACATAATTATGCAGCGAACACTTCAAATGAATTTCATTTCATGTGGTGCATAGGAACTGCAGGAGTTAGAATTGTGTAGAGGAATGGTGTATCAATGGGCACATCAAAGAATGGCCTTTCTTTATAGTCCTCTTTCTTCTCTCTTCCACCCCAAAGGAAATTAAAGTAATCGTTTAAAGATTTTAAAGATCGTGTGTGAGAAAGCTCTCTCAAAACTAAGACTTGCAAATGATGTGTGTGCAACTCTTCTCCCATCCATTTATACCCTTTTGTATTCTTAAATTAGCAATGATCTGGAATGGTCTAGTACCGCCATGTGGCCATCATGCAACACTCGTCCCTATTGAATATCTTAGGATATCCCCAGAGCTTGGGACCCTCGCTATGGCTAGCCCTTGTCACACACACACATGGAATGATCCATATGGACCAATGTCATGATCCTTGTGGATCAATGTCCGATACTATCTCCCCCTTCTGAAGATCATTGTCCTAAATGATCAATGAGGAATAGTACTTACTAACCAGAGCTTTTGATTCCAAAGTAGAGTCAATGAGTGGTAACCCTCTCCAGGTTACTATATACTCTTGGATGACACGGTTCCTCAATCGTTTCCGTCTCCGATCTAATATCTTGTCTCGAGGATGAGCTCACTTTCCTACAAAGAAACAATACCTTCTATCAGATTACTCTCCCTAGAAATATGCTTTCGAAGTTTATTGACATGAAACACTGGATGGACTTTGCAATCTGGAGGAAGCTCTAATCAGTATGCAACTTCACGTAGCTTCATTACTATCTTCCAAGGTCCACAAAACCTTGGTGAAAGCTTACTACACTTCCTTGTAGAGAGTGAAGTAGATCTAGTTGGTACTTGAAGAAAAACTCTTATCTCCCTCCTCCAAGGATGTAGGAGATCTCTTCCTATCAGCATACTTTTTTGCCTTATCAACGGCTTGTTGCATCTTGGCTTTAGCTATTTCTAAGCTAGGAGCATTGGGATTCATATGCCAAAAGGAGACATTCTGTCACCTTGTGAGGCCTATTGTTATAAGCAGACTCTACTAGTGGCAGATAACTTTCCCAATCTATCTATCTCTAAGACACATATGCCCTCAACATGTCCTCTAGAATCTGATTGACCCCCTCTCGATCTGACTATCTGTCCGAACATGATCACCACTAATCTTTAATGACTCTTTTAGTTTGTCAAATACAAACTTATAGAAGTGTCTTGTGAATCTCGCATCCCTATTTGAAAGTATGGATGTCGTTAACCCATGCAATTTGAAGACATGTTGGATAAACAATTCTGCTAACTGTGGAGCTTTTATTGTCTCCTATGGGAATATGAAATGAGCCATCTTGCTCAATTTGTCTGTCACAACTAGGATAGTATCCTGCTTCCTTTGGGTCTCTCCGGTAACCCGACTATGAAGTCCATGGATACATTGTCCTAGTTATGATATGGATTTTGTAAAGGATGTAAAAGACCTGGTGTCTTCATCCTTTTTATTTTATTGACTTGACACATAAAGCATTGTTGAACATAAGAGTGGGCATCTCTGGCTAATCTAGGCCACCAAAATGTTCTTCTAACAAGTTGTATTGTCTTGTCAACACCAAGATGTCCCACGCAAGGCACATCATAGTTATCATGCATGACTTTTCTTCTCAAATTCTGGGAATCTAGTACGCAAACCTTTCCTTTTTGTTTGACTATTCCATTCTCTTGTGAGAAATTGGAATACAGAATGGACTTGTTTGTTTTGCTAGGTGAAGAAATAGTTGGAACTACCCATGTCCTATAATAGAGTCATCACTGATGGCTCGAATAATCTATAATAGATGTGGATCTTCCACTTGTGCTTCCTTTATCTTTTGAAGCAATGAGCTTTCTAAAACTGTAAAGCTCATTTGATACATTCTCCATGATAATGCATCAGCTACTATATTCTCTTTGCCACATCTATATAGGATTTCCATGCGCAACTCCTGCATGAGCTCAATCCAACGAGCTTGTCTGCGTCAAAAATCTTGTTGACTACAAAAATACTCGAGTGTATGGTGATTTGTGTATACCTTAAAGTCTGCACCATAAAGATAGTGTCTCTAGACTTTAAGTGCATGCACCACTGCATACAACTCCTAGCCTTGCACTAGCCGATTGCATTGTGCACTACTCAATTTCTTGCTTTGAAAAGCTATTGGCTTGCCATCTTGGCTCAAAATTGCCTCTATGGCTATGCCACTAGCATCTGTCTCTAACTCAAAGGGTTTCTGTGGATCTATCACTTTGTGTATAGGAGCCTCTGAAGCTGCTTCTTTCAACGTATCAAAACTCTCTTACTTTTCTTGCTTCCATGCAAATGGAACTTTGCCTTGAAGCAAGTTTGTCATAGACGTTGCTATCGACGAATAAGAAGAGATGAATTTTTGATAAAAACTGGAAAGTACTAGAATTGACCGTAACTGCCCCTCATCCTGAGGAGTACGCCAAGCGAAAATAACTGAAACCTTCTTGGGATCCATCTGAACCCCATTGATCAAGACCAAATGCCTTGGATACTCTATTCTCGAAAGATTCTCGAAACAAACAACCGAGTCTTCTCTAGATTTACATACAATTGATTCTCTCTCAATACCTTCAATACTAATCTTAGATGATTCTCACAATCGTATAATCTAGCAAATATGTCATCCAGACATGTGGTGGATTTTCTTCTATTCCCTCGATGAATAGAAGACATTTCGATTTTTTTTTTATGTTCTTGATTCCTTTGAATCCTAAGATACACGGTGTCCTATATAAGGATGAACTTATTCTTATGTCTTAATTCCTTCCTTCAGCATTATTGACCTTGACACATATAAAACCATATTAATTTTTAAAATTCTTCTTAGTGACATATGTCCTTGTCAATCATGTTTACTATTCCAATTTCTTGAAATATTTTGCTTGCAAACTTGGTGGGTATTCTCTCTATGTAAACTGCCAACTGACTTTGTACTTTCCACACTTTCTGTACTTAAACATATAACTTGGATATTTATGATGTACTATAAATAAAATCAACAAACTTGCTTCTCAACTTGTTTTTCATTTGAAACTAATTGTCTTACTTGTAGACCTTGCATTGTTGTATAATCACTCCTTGTTGCAGACAACCTTGCAGTGTCTAGGAAATGCAAACCATGCCTTGTTATATAACCTTGTCTCACTCCTTGCTAGGGAATTAGACTTTAGCCTAGCCTTGTTTGCTCTTTGCAAACCTTGCCTTCCCGTATATCTTGGCCACCCTTGAGTATTTGACCCACAGACTTGCCTTGTGTGCGCTCTGCAAATCTTGCCTTTTTGTGTTTCATGGCCACTCTGGAGTTCTTGGCCTACAGACTTTCCTTGTTTGCTTAATGAAGATGAGTCCACCTAGGATCGCTATTCTTCATTCTTAGGTAGAGAGATAGATGGAACTATCCCATCTCTCGGATTAAACTATTAGATACCTTTAATAGAAGTAAAAACTTTGTGGTCTATGTCTCAACTTCCAAATCACGAAGTTCTTAGATGACTTTTCTGTGCCTATTTTTGACTATGGCATTCTAATCAAACTAGATTTGCCATATCTATTCCACAAATCTAAAGTCTATACTTCTTGTGAAATAAACTTCTTTGTTCTATACACATAAAAATGTGCACGAGAACTCATAGCTATGTAATTATAGCAACTACTTATGAACTAGATACTTAATTTATAAGCATCCTAAACTTGTAGGTGTTCTGAGAGTTCTCTTTTAAGGTTTCAAAAGTACCTTGAGACTTCTTACCTCTATGTTTCTAACGCATGAGACCTTGGTAAAAGCTGGCCCTCGTCTCAATTTGTCCTTTCTACAAAAAGGGCAATTTTCTTTACTGACATAATTGAGGTTTATTATTATATTTTTGTTTTTATCCTCACCTCCTTCGGTTAAATCCTAACTTTATTCCTTTTGACCAGAATAGTACTTGTATTCTTGCTTGATCATGGAATCTTTGAGGATGAAAAATCCTCGATTCTAGGCTCTAGCTAGACATCCTAGAATGTTTAGTTGTGAAACGACTAAGCACCTTATTCATATGACCTTGGCAACACTTGCCCTTGTCGTAAGATCGCCCTTGGGCTTATCCTTGAATTAATTTTCTCCATTCAATGATATCTACTAGATATCCACAAACTTATACGATTCTTTGATCAGAATGCTACCAATCATTCATCTTGATCATTATATAATTTGGATTTTCGATGTATACTAAAATAAGTAAGTGGTAGCAGAAAACAAACAAATCATAAGCCTTTGTGTAATGGAAAATGGTAAAACAAGAAACTTTTAGTATGATTGATACTCTTTAATGGATATGCATCATGAATTCTAAAAATTTTAGCAGCATAACAACATAATTTTGAAAATAAAAAAAATGATACTAAGCATCATCCAATTTCTACGATAACGGTGCCGGCAAGCATAATCGAATTACAAATAAACCGAAGGGGATTACACACCTTGACAAATTTCTTTTTTCTTTCCTCGTTGAACCTGCAACAAGAATGCATGTACCATACAAGACAAATACTCACTTGTACTTGCAAACAAGAATGCATGTACCATACAAGACCAAACAACATCCTAACTACATGTATACTATAGATACGATGCACATATGCAATTTCTATATGCATTATAAAGTAAAAAGAAAGCAGTAATGCATATCAATTGACAAAGAAACTTATTTGAAGGGCCAAGAGATAATATCCAGGTGTGTATAGGTGTTGGACATGGTCCACACTCCTTCAGTTTAGCTTTCCAAGACTCTTCCGATAGTTGGTGCCTTAAAAAGAATGCTCAAACGAGGGTCGATGATGATGAACAGTCAAACTTGAAGCTTTGAAGAGTGACTAAAACTGAAGACAAAAGGTGGCATGCGACCATTCCCTGGAAAGAGCTCTCAGAGAGCAATCCATTGCAAGAAATACGTTTGAATTTAGAGCTTGGATGACCAAGATATGGCAAAAAGAATGGAAATAGGTGGTGTTAATTGGCTAATTTGGCAAAGCTTAAGCTATGGCAACAAGAGAGAACTTCGAAAAGCTATGCCCATATACTCCTCTCCAACCTGGACACGCGTGCACAGCTCGGGTATTATCCCATATACCCTATTATCATGCACAAGCCATGCATATATAGAAGAGGAGTTGCATTCTCTCTTCAACAGCAAGAGGAGAATAAAGGTCGAATGTCCCTCTCTCTCTTGCTCTCTTTGGATTGCAGGAAAAGCGGTGCTCACAGGCGATTGCGGGGTGTCTGTGCTTTCTTGGGTACCACGCACATCAATCATGTTTGGGGGGTCCTATGGGCTCCCCTATATTCCTTTTGCTCCCACCTTCTGCTATAGCTCCCGATGACGGCCAAAATGATGAAGATGATCGCACCAAAAACATGAAAAAATGCCAAAATGCCCAAAAACTCATGCGGACCAAATCCCAAGAATGCCAAAAAAAAACTTCTAAATTTGGCTTTGAAGATGATACCAAGTGTGAGAAAGCTCTCTCAAAACTAAGACTTGCGAATGATGTGTGTGCAACTCTCCTTGCATCCATTTATACCCTCTTGTATTCTAAAAATAACCATGATCTGGAATGGTCTAGTGCCGCCATGTGGCCATCATGCAACATTCATCCCCATTACTACTGAATACCTTAGGATAGCCCCCAAGCTTGGGACCTTGGCTATGGCTAGCCCTTGTCCCACACACACATGGAATGATCCCTATGGACCAATGTCATGATCCCTGTGTATCAATTTTTGACATCGTATCCAAGCAAGAAAATTATCACTTTGGTTTCATTGTCTAGCAGTGGGAATCCATGATTATTAGCTCTGGGATCAAATGTTATGTCCCATGCTAGGAAGATTTCATGATGTGAGCTGTATTTGGTAATCCTTGAAACATGTCAGTGATGAGGTTCAAGGTCTGTACGTTATGTATGGCTGATGGTCTTTGAAAAAGATTACGAAATTTAAGGCAATCATCTACATGAGTGTTAAAAAGAGGAGTGCTTTGACCTCTTGAGGCGGGGAGAGGGTTCAAGCCCTCGCTACGATACCATACTTGTGGGCCTTATGTAAGTGTATTACCTTCGACCAGATCAAACCACTTGCCTTTGGACAATCTAGAGGATCAAACCAGATGCCTTTGTGTCCAAGCAAGAAAATTATTGCTTGGCTTTCATTATCTAGTGGTGGGAATCATGGATTATTAGCTTCGGGATCAAATGTTATGTCCCATGCTAGGAAGATTTCATGATGTGAGCTATATTTGGTAATCCTTGAAACGTGTCAGTGATGAGGTTCAGGGTAAGTATGTTATATATGGCTGATGGTCTTTGAAAAGGATTACAAATTTTAAGGCAATCATCTACATGAGTGTTAAAAAGAGGAGCGATTTGACCTCTTACGGCGGGGAGAGGGTTCAACCCCTCTCGAGTCCCTACAATATGATAGTTGTGGGCCCTAGGTAAGTGTATTGCCTTCATCCGGATCAAGCCAAATGCCTTCGGACAATCTAGACGATCAAACTAGCTATCTTTGTTTCCAAGCAAGAAAATTATCACTTGGCTTGTGAGCTATATTTGGTACTCCTTGAAACATGTTAATGATGAGGTTCAAGGTCTGTATCCTATATATGGCTGATGGTCTTTAAAAGAATTACAAATTTTAAGGCAATCATCTACATGAGTGTTAAGAAGAGAAGTGCTTTGGCCTCTTGAGGTTGGGAGAGGGTTCAACCCCTCCCTATGATAGGATAGTTGTGGGCCTTAGATAAGTGTATTGCCTTCAACCGGATTAAACTAGTTACCTTCAGACATTCCTTCCCAAGTGTCACCTTCGAGCAGTCTAGCCCATATTTTGTGGGATAAGGGGTCCCATGGTACTATGTCTTTTCATTTATGTACATGTTCTTTCAATCAATTCAACCAAGGGAGATTAGGCCTTGATCTAACTTCCTGTTTAAAGATTCTTCCACATTGTTTGAAGTGTCCACAAAGCTCTTATCAAATATAAATATCGTTCAATCCAACTCTCATATTCACTCATCCAACATATGAGAATCAAGTTTCTTGTTGATTCAGTCATCTTTTTGGTGACATATAGATTCCGTCTTTGCATAGGGGGACAATACATGTCTTGTTTCATGTTTGTGTTCTTTCATTTCTATGTGTCAAACTTGCAAAGCTTACCAATTTATGAAGGGTGTAACTTGTTGTTTTTACATAACATGAATTATGAGTACAAGGAAAATGTGTAAGTATTTATCACCGTCACTTTGCAAGCTATGCTTAATTGGAATCCCTTCAATTAAAGCCTCTCTTATGTATTGTTTATAAGCCAAGCCCATTACCTCAAGTGATATAGTTTTACTATTGTTATGGGAAGCACTAGACTTTAAACTTTTTGGATTTGATGGGATACAAGATTTCTAACTTGAAAAGGCACAAGATTTCTCTAGACATATGATTGAAGGATTCAAGAGCATGAGTTAGTTCCACATGAAGATATAAAATAAAGCGATTTTTAGGTAGACACAAAGGATCCCACAACCCTATAGGCAAATGTAACATACATAACTTGATTGGTCAAGAAGGATCCCTCAACGAAATACCATATCTATAGATAAACAATACCAAACTCACAAGGAATCCCGCAATATGAATGAACAAAGTATAATAAATAAACAGACAAGATCTCTTATTATGAGGTTATGAGACAACCAAGATAACAAGATTATGGAACATGCATGACAAGTCAAGACTAAACAATGACTTAAATAATAGAATGTTGATTACTTGTTGATCTTGAAACTTTGAACTCCCAAGATTCACTTTAGAGAGATTGAGGACTTCTATGGAGTGCTTCTCCATATATATGTTTTTGGTATATTTAGGTAGTGATGTGTATGAACACACTAGGACCATCGGGGCAATTTTTTCCCTCTTTAGGAGGTTTTTTTTCCCCGGCTTGTATATATGCCTATTGCCCTAAGGGGCTACTTATCTTTGTACATTCTAGTGGTAATACATTCAGTATTGCGTGTTAAGCTCCAAGATTCTTCTTCTTCCTTGTGATGTTCGCGTGCTTCCGCAGACGTATAACTCCAACAATTGGTATCAGAGTAGGTCACCGCTTCATCTAGGGCATCGTCGACACCTCTCTGATTGCAGTCTCAGAATCGCAGTGCTTGTGCACACTATTTTGTCTTTTTGTGCCAAAGGTATATACCAGTTTCGGTTCGCCTGTATAAGCGTCTCAAAGTCTGCTACAAGTCTAGCAAAATTTGTCTGGGAAGTTCTGTTCAACTTTTTGAGATACAACCAATTTTTTGCATCAAGGTATTTTAGTCACCAGCCATGGCTGAAAGTAGTGATGTATTCCATATGTTGGCTGTTGAGGATAAGTTGGATGGTACCAACTACCCGTTATGGGCTTATATGATGTGACATGTATTGGTTGCAAAAGGACTGTGGATGCAGGGTGTTGAAAAACGTCCTATCACACCTGCAACTGTTACAACTGTAGGTACTGAAGCTGATGCAGAAGGTGTCGAAGATGATGATATTCTGCATATTCCTGTTTGTGCTATGGCTTCTACTGCACCTACTACAAAGCAAATTTGTTGGGATGGCAAAGATGCCCACGCACATGCATTGATAGCTTTGTCTGTCAAAAATGCCATTATTCCTCACATTCACTCTTGCAGAGTAGCTAAGGATGCTTGGGATACACTTACCACATTGTACCAAGCTAGGGATGAAGATTTTGTTGCTTAACTCTGAAAAAAGTTGGAGAGTGAGCACATGAATGAAGGTGATTCTATAGACAACTTTCTAACAAAGATCAAAGACTTGAAGGAACAATTGATTTCTGTCGATGAGGTTATACCAGATAGCTCACTTGTGCAGACCGTTCAGAATGGTCTTCCTGATTCATATCAGAGTTTCGCTTCTACTCTTTGGTTGATGATGAAAGGCAATCCAACTGCCTTTTCATTTCAGGAGTTAGTCTATGTTTTGTTGAAGGAAGATCAGTCCAGGCAGAACAGGTTCATTATGCGTGTTGCAGATCAAGCTTTCCTACCTAGTCAGAAGGGCAAAGGAAAATGGAGCTCTTCAACTAGTAAGCATAAATTTGCTAATTCTGCACAATCGAAGAGGGAAGACAAAGATGAGAACAAATCAAAAAAGCAAAAATTGTTTTCCACGTACTGTAAAGGAAATGATCATATCATAAAGAAGTGTCCAAAACTGGCTGCTAAAGAGGCAAAGAAGAAAGAGGTTGGAATGGTTGTTGCAAAGGCCTCTACACCAAAAACAGAGTCTGCTAATCTTGTGCAGAAAGAAGAATGGGTGTTTACTACTGTTTGTAGTTTTGACCCATCTTCTCATGAGCAGTGCATGTCTGTAATAGACTTAGATGTTTCGTACTTTGACAGTGGGGTGAACAAACATATTACCTCACAGCGCAGTTTCTTCTCTTCACTTGAGCCTACCCCTACAGGGAATACTGTTACATGCACCAACAACTCCTCTTATCCTGTTATGGGAGTTGGTAAGATCATTTTGCCTATTGCTGATGGTAGTTCTTTCACTTTGTCAAATGTTTTGTTCGTTTCAGGGATCAAGAAAAATCTATTATCAATTTCTGCATTAGCCAAGATTGGCTTGGTTGTGAAATTTGTTGAGTACAGATGTAGAGTTCATGACCTATCAAATGGCGATGTGATTATTGCTTTTGGCATTTTATGTCGTGGGATGTATAATCTCATAGGCTATGAAAGATCTGTAAATGATTCGGCATGTGTAGTACATGATTCTCAGGCTATATCAGATGCAAAGGTTTGGCATGCACTCTTTGGTCATCTGAATTTTGCTAGTTTGCTACTCCTACAGAAATATAAAGTGGTGTGCTCTTTGCCCAAACGTGAGGCACCCTTAAAACATGTTTGTGAAGGGTGTATTCTGGGCCAAATGCAGCATTACCCCTTTCCGAAAGATGGTTCAGTTCGGGCTACTCAAAAATTGCAGCTTGTACATAGTGATGTCTGTGGTCCTATGCAGACACCTTCTTTTGGAAATTATCTTTACTTCGTGACTTTCATCGATGATTTTTCCATGCATGCATGGGTATATCCATTAAAGGCAAAGTCCGAAGTGTTCATGTGCTTCAAAGAGTTTTTGGTTTTGACTGAAAATCTGTCAGCATGTAACATCGGCACCCTCCGTTTTGATCAAGGGGGGGAATATATGTCTTCTGATATTAATGCATTTCTAGCTGAATGTGGGATAAAACACCAGTGTATAGTGTCGTATACACCTCAACAGAATGGAGTTGTTGAACAAAAGAACAGGTCATGGAGATGGCGAGGTGTATGGTCAAGAGTCAGGCTTTACCACATAGTTTCTAGCTTGAGGCTGTCATGTGTGTAGCATATGTACTTAACAGGTGTCCCACTGAAGTGCTGCAGCCTATCACTCCATATGAGGCTTGGCATGATCACAAGCCATCTGTTTCTCATCTATGTGTTTTTGGTTGTTTGGCATATGCATTAGTGTCTTAACAACATCATAGAAAATTGGATGATAAAGTAGTAAAATGTATTTTTGTTGGGTACAATTCTGAAAGTAAAGGCTATCGTCTGTATCATCCACAAAATAAACGCATTCTGTTTATCCGTGATGTTGTTTTTGTGGAAGATGCTATTCAGCCATTGCTTTCATGTACTAAGGAGACATATGTTAGCTCCAAAGACATGTATGATACTTTGCTGCCTTTTTTTACACGTGAACAGTCTAGTGTTGGTCCTAATGAGGCAACTTCTCAGCCTTTGCAGGTTTCATGTGATGATGCAGATCATCCCATTTTTTATGCAGATTTACATGATGCACTTGTTGATGAGAGAGCTGATATTGAGGAGGCAAAAACTATGCCAAAATGGCTGGTGCAAATTTTGTGTGACAACAAATTAGATGCATCTCTATCATATCGTACTCGATCCGGCTCTGATAGTGCCTCTTTTGCATCAGATTTCTATGTTATGGCTGCATCTAGTCTCTGTGATGAGACTGAGCCTGTTTCGTTTGATGAAGCACAAAATTTAGAAAATTGGATGGCTGCTATGCAATCTGAATATGATGCTATAATCAAGAATGGTACTTAGTCTTTATGTGACTTGCCTCTTAGCAAGAAGGCCATTGGCACTAAGTGGGTATACAAGCTGAAGCGTAAACCTAATGGTACAGTTGACAGGTATAAAGCTAGGCTTGTTGCAAAGGGTTATGCACAGGAAAGAGGCATTGATTTTGATGAAATCTTTGCTCCTACTTGCCAAATGACTATTGTTTGTAGCATCTATGCACTTGGAGCTCATCAGGGTTGGAATGTACATTAGTTGGACATTAAAACAACATTTCTGAATGGTGACTTGCATGAAGAAGTGTATGTTTTCCAGCCCTTGGCTATGTGCAGATTGGGCATGAAAACAAGGTGTGCACATTAAAGAAGGCATTATATGGTTTAAAGCAAGCACCACCTGCTTGGTATGAAAAGATACATGCCTATTTGATTGCACATGGTTTTGAGAACAATCTAACTGAAAGCACCTTATATGTCAAGCGTGCTAATGATGTACTTCTGATCATTGTGGTGTATGTTGATGACATGTTGTTCATTGGTCCTCATGAGAAGCATATTGCTAATTTCAAGGCTGATTTACATGCCTCATTTGAGATGTCTGATTTGGGGCATTTGCATCATTATTTGGGCATTCAATTTATGCACGTTAATGGTGGAATGGCTTTGTGTCAAACGAAATATACTGACACATTATTGCAGTGTTTTGGCCTTGAAGACTGTAAACCTATTGCCACCCCTATGGAGACAAGTTTACGACTGAGTCTTCATGATGTTGGAGATGCATTTGATTTGTTTTCTATCAGCAAGGTGTTGGATGCTTGATTTACTTATGCATTGCTTGGCTAGCTATTCCGTTTTTTGTCTCACATATGAGCAGGTTTATGCATTGCCTAAGAGTCAAGCATTGGCAGGCGTTTAAGCGCATCTTTCGCTACTTGAGTGGTACTCGGCTACTTGGGTTGTTTTATCCCAAGGGGGGATCACTACCACCAGATTTGTATGCTTTTCTGACTCTGATTGGGCTAGTTGGTATGACACTCATGTGTCCACTAGTGGCTTTTGGTTCATGCTTGGTAGCTCATGTATATCTTGGTTGAGCAAGAAGCAGTCTACTGTGGCCACTTCTAGTTGTCAGGTTGAGTATAGGGTAGCTTTCACAACGATTGTTGAGTGTGTGTGGCTCAGACGCCTTATGATTGATTTGGGTGTTGGTCAGTCTTCTGCCATCACCATCTTCACTGACAATCAGAGCGCATTGGGAGTTGCGAGGAACCCTGTGTTCCATGCTCGCACTAAGCAAATTGAGGTGCATTATCATTATTTCAAGGAGAGGTTCTCTGCTGGGGAGATCAGCTTGGCATATGTGCCCACGCAGGAGAACATTGAAGACCTTTTCACGAAGGCTCTACCTAGGGAGAAGTTTGAAGATTTCCACAAAGCTTTGGGCTTACTTCCTTTTGTGGAGTGATTTCCACATAGCTTGGCACTTCCTTATACATGAGTGCCAGCTACTTGTTCACCGCATCACTCCCAGGGGGGGATTTGTTGATATATTTAGGTAGTGATGTGTGTGAACACACTAGGACCATCGCAGCACTTTTTTCCCTCTTTAGGAGGTTTTTTTCCCCCGGCTTGTATATATGTCTATTGCCCTAACGGACTACTTATCTTTGTACATTCTAGTGGCAATATATTCAGTATTGTGTGTTGAGCTCCAAGCTTCTTCTTCTTCTTCCTTGTGTTGTTTGCGTGCTTCCGCAGATGTCTAACTCCAACAATGTTTATGATTCTCAAATGTGGTTATTGTTGGAATCTCATTGTAGAAAATGCACACAAATGACATGATGAAAAATAATCTTAGAATATTTCTACACATTGATATTTTAAATTGTGTAATCTACAAACATAACTAACCCATTAGGTTATTAAAAAACGTGAAAGCCTAGGGGAAAAAAACCTTATAAAGAGGGAAAGATGGGCCATAGAGAGATGGACTACAAAATCAAAATAGAGCAAGCCCAAAGTTTTTTTCCCTTGAACTTGTTATGAAACAAAACCATTTTAAAAAGTTGTACAAGATTATCCTATGGAGGTGCATAAACCAATCTAACATCTCCAAAAAGGATCCTCTTTGTGACAAAATAGTAGTGTGGCTCAATATGCTGTGAGAATGAACACTAGGTTCCTTGTGTTGATATATTTAGGTAGTGATGTGTGTGAACACTCTAGGACCGCCGGGGCACTTTTTTCCCTCTTTAGGAGGTTTTTTTCCCCCGGCTTGTATATACGCCTATTGCCCTAATGGGCTACTTATCTTTGTACATTCTCTAGTAATACATTCAGTCTTGTGTGTTGCTCCAAGCTTCTTCTTCTTCCTTGTGTTGTTCGCGTGCTTCCGCAGACGTCTAACTCCAACAATTGGTATCAGAGCAGGTCGTTGCTTCTTCTAGGGCGCCGTCGACACTCCTCCGTTTGCAGTCTCAGATTCGCACAAAATTTGGTGAGCATACTCAGGGTGTTTCCGAGATCAAAACAGCTTTGCTGTGTGGTGCCGAAATCGCGATCTGAGCTCGTTTCGGCCTCCGAACGCACTATCGTAGTGCTTGTGCAGGCTATTTCGTCCTTTTGTGCCAAAGGTATATACCAGTTTCTGTTCGCCAGTTTAAGAGTCTCGAAGTCTGCTACAGGTCTAGCAGAACTCGTGTGGGCAGTTCTGTTCAACTTTTTGAGATACAGTCAATTTTCTGCATCAAGGTATTTTAGTCACCGGCCATGGCTGAAAGCAATGATGTATTCCGTATGTTGGCTGTTGAGGATAAGTTGGATGGTACCAACTACCCATTATGGGCTTATATGATGCGACATGTACTGGTTGCAAAAGGATTGTGGAACATTGTGCAGGGTGTTGAAAGACGTCCTGTTACACCTGTAACGACAAGTACTGCAAATACAGGTGTTGGAGCTGATGAAGATGGTGTCGAAGATGATATTCCGCAGATTCCTGTTCGTGCTGCTGTTTCTATTGCACCTACTGCAGAGCAGATTCGTTGGGATGGCAGAGATGCCCAGGCACATGCATTGATAGCTTTGTCTGTCAAACGTGCCATTATTCCTCACATTCGCTCTTGCAGAACAGCAAAGGATGCTTAGGATACACTTACCACTTTGTACCAGGCTAGGAATGAGGCTCGTGTTGCTTACCTTCGAAAACAGTTGGAGAGTGAGCACATGAATGAAGGTGATTCGATGGACAGTTTTCTTACAAAGATCAAAGACCTGAAGGAACAATTGATTTCTGCTGATGAGGTTATACCAGATAGCTCACTTGTGCAGACCGTTCTGAATGGCCTTCCTGATTCATATCAGAGTTTTGCCTCTACTCTTCGATTGATGATGAAAGGCAATCCGAATGCCTTGTCATTTGAGGAATTAGTCTCTGTTCTGTTGCAGGAAGATCAGTCCAGGCAGAACAGGTCCATTATGCGTGTTGCAGATCAAGCTTTCCTGGCTAGTCAGAAGGGCAAAGGAAAATGGAGCTCTTCTACTAGTAAGCAGAAATCTGCAAATGCTGCACAATCGAAGAACCAGGATAAAGATGAGAAGAAATCAGAAAAGCAGAAATTGTTCTGCAAGTACTGTAAAGGAAATGATCATATTATAAAGAACTGTCCAAAACTGGCTGCTAAAGAGGCAAAGAAGAAAGAGGCTGGAATGGTTGTTGCAGAGGCCTCTACACCAAAAACAGAGTCTGCAAATCTTGTGCAAGAAGAAGAATGGGCGTTTACTACTGTCTGCAGTTTTGACCCATCTTCTCATGATCAGTGCATGTCTGCAGTAGACTCAGATGTTTGGTACTTTGACAGTGGGGCGACCAAACATATTACCTCGCAGCGCAGTTTCTTCTCTTCACTCGAGCCTGCCCCTACAGGGAATACTGTCACATGCGCCAATAACTCCTCTTATCCTGTTATGGGAGTTGGTAAGATCATTCTGACTACTGCTGATGGTAGTTCTTTCACTTTGTCAGATGCTTTATTTGTGCCAGGGATCAAAAAGAACCTGTTATCAGTTTCTGCATTAGCCAAGATTGGCTTGGTTGTGAAATTCATTGATGACAGGTGTACAATCCATGATCTCTCAAATGGCGATGTGATTATTGCTTCTGGCATTTTATGTCGTGGGCTGTATAAGCTCATAGACTATGAAAGATCTGTGAATGATTCGGCATGTGCAGTTCATGATTCTCAGGCTATGTCAGATGCAAAGCTTTGGCATGCACGCTTTGGTCATCTGAATTTTGCTAGCTTGTTACGCCTGTAGAAATCTGAAATGGTGTCCTCTTTGCCCAAAGTTGAGGCACCTGGAAAACATGTTTGTGAAGGCTGTATTTTGGGCAAAATGCAGCGTTCTTCCTTTCCAAAAGATGGTTCAGTTCGGGCTATGCAGAAATTGCAGCTTGTACATAGTGATGTCTGTGGTCCTATGCAGACACCCTCTTTTGGAAATTACCTTTACTTCGTGACTTTCATTGATGATTTTTCCAGGCATGCATGGGTATATCCACTCAAAGCAAAGTCCGAAGTGTTCATGTGCTTCAAACAGTTTTTGGTTTTGGCT
The DNA here is from genome assembly GCA_020310875.1 of Ceratopteris richardii. Taxonomy (NCBI): domain Eukaryota; kingdom Viridiplantae; phylum Streptophyta; class Polypodiopsida; order Polypodiales; family Pteridaceae; genus Ceratopteris; species Ceratopteris richardii. The sequence continues at coordinate 71,255,814 of CM035438.1, read as the reverse complement.
GAAAATCTGTCAGCATGTAAAATGGGCACCCTCCGTTCTGATCGAGGGGGGGAATATATGTCTTCAGATTTTAATGCATTTCTAGCTGAACGTGGGATAAAACACCAGTGTACAGTGCCGTATACACCTCAACAGAATGGAGTTGCTGAACGAAAGAACAGGTCACTCATGGAGATGGCGAGGTGCATGGTCAAAAGTCAGGCTTTACCACATAGTTTCTGGCTTGAGGCTGTCATGTGTGCAGCATATGTACTAAACAGGTGTCCCACCAAAGCGTTGCAGTCTATCACTCCATATGAGGCTTGGCATGACCGCAAGCCATCTGTTGCTCATCTGCGTGTTTTTGGTTGTTTGGCATATGCATTAGTGCCTGAACAACATCGCAGAAAATTGGATGATAAGGCAGTAAAATGTATTTTTGTTGGGTACAGTTCTGAAAGTAAAGGCTATCGTCTGTATCATCCACAGACTAAACGCATTCTGGTTAGCCGTGATGTTGTCTTTGTGGAAGATGCTATTCAGCCATTGCTTTCATGTACTAAGGAGACATCTGTTAGCTCCAAAGACATGTATGATACTTTGATGCCTCTTTTTACAGGTGGACAGGCTAGCGCTGGTCCCAATGAGGCAACTTCTCAGCCTTTGCAGGTTTCATATGATGATGCAGATCATTCCATTTCTGATGCAGATTTACATGATGCACTTGTTGATGAGAGAGCTGATATTGAACAGGCAAAAACTATGCCAAAATGGCTGGTGCAGACTTTGCGTGACAGCAAATTAGATGCACCTTTGTCATATCGTACTCGTTCAGGCTCTCATAGTACCTCCTTTGCATCAGATTGCTATGCTATGGCTGCATCTAGTCTCTGTGATGAGAATGAGCCTGTTTCTTTTGATGAAGCACAAAATTCAGAAAATTGGAAGGCTGCTATGCAATCTGAATATGATGCTATAATGAAGAATGGTACATGGTCTTTATGTGACTTGCCTCCTGGCAAGAAGGCCATTGGCACTAAGTGGGTATACAAGCTGAAGCGTAAACCTGATGGTACAGTTGACAGGTATAAGGCTAGGCTTGTTGCAAAGGGTTATGCACAGGAAAGGGGCATTGATTTTGATGAGACCTTTGCACCTACATGCCGTATGACTATTGTTCGGAGCATTTGTGCACTTGCAGCCCATCATGGTTGGAATGTACATCAGTTGGACATTAAAACAGCATTTCTGAATGGTGACTTGCATGAAGAAGTGTATGTTTTTTAGCCCCGTGGCTTTGTGCAGAAAGGGCATGAAAACCAGGTGTGCAGGTTAAAGAAGGCGTTATATGGTTTAAAGCAAGCACCACGTGCTTGGTATGAGAAAATACATGCCTATCTGATTGCACATGGTTTTGAGAACAGTCCAACTGAAAGCACCTTATATGTTAAGCGTGCTAATGATGTGCTTCTGATCATTGTTGTCTATGTAGACGACATGCTGCTCACTGGTCCTCTTGAGAAGCATATTGCTGACTTCAAGGCTGATTTGCATGCCTCATTTGAGATGTCTGATTTGGGGCATTTGCATCACTATTTGGGCATTCAGTTTATGCAAGTTGATGGTGGAATGGCTTTGTGTCAAACGAAATATATTGACACATTATTGCAGCGTTTTGGCCTTGAAGACTGTAAGCCTATTGCCACTCCTATGGAGACAGGTTTACGATTGAGTCTTCATGATGCTGGAGATGCATTTGATGCTGTTCTCTATCAGCAGGCTGTTGGATGCTTGATTTACTTATGCATTACTCGGCCAGATATTCAGTTTGCTGTCTCACAGATGAGCAGGTTTATGCATTGCCCAGGAGTCACGCATTGGAAAGCGGTTAAGCGCATCTTTCGCTACTTGAGTGGTACTCGGCTACTTGGGTTGTTTTATCCCAAGGGGGGATCACTACCGCCAGATTTGCATGCTTTTTCTGACTCAGATTGGGCTGGTTGCTATGACACTCGTGTGTCCACCAGTGGTTTTTGCTTCATGCTTGGTAGCTCATGTATATCTTGGTTGAGCAAGAAGCAGCCTACTGTGGCCACTTCCAGTTGTGAGGCTGAGTATAGGGCAGCTTTCACAGCGACTGTTGAGTGTGTGTGGCTCAGACGCCTTATGGCTGATTTGGGTGTTGGCCAGTCTTCTGCCACCACCATCTTCACTGACAGTCAGAGCGCATTGGCAGTTGCGAGGAACCCTGTGTTCCATGCTCGCACTAAGCACATTGAGGTGCATTATCACTATGTCAGGGAGAGGTTCTCTGCTGGGGAGATCAGCTTGGCATATGTGCCCACGCAGGAGAACATTGCAGACCTTTTCACGAAGGCTCTGCCTAGGGAGAAGTTTGAAGCTTTCCGCAAAGCTTTGGGCTTACTTCCTTTTGTGGAGTGATTTCCACATAGCTCGGCACTTCCTTATACATGAGTGCCAGCTCCTTGTTCACCGCATCACTCCCAGGGGGGATTTGTTGATATATTTAGGTAGTGATGTGTGTGAACACTCTAGGACCGCCGGGGCACTTTTTTCCCTCTTTAGGAGGTTTTTTTCCCCCGGCTTGTATATACGCCTATTGCCCTAATGGGCTACTTATCTTTGTACATTCTCTAGTAATACATTCAGTCTTGTGTGTTGTGCTCCAAGCTTCTTCTTCTTCCTTGTGTTGTTTGCGTGCTTCCGCAGACGTCTAACTCCAACACCTTGCAACTACTAATGCACCATAATTATGATATAGATGGTGTTGCAAGATGATTGCACAACACACAAATTAACCATAAGGCATATGATCTACATAAACATGCACACACTCAGCAATGGGTATAAGAGCTTACCTATAGTCAAAGAGCTTACCTATAGTCAAAGAGCTTACCTATAGTCAACCTCACAACTAGAAGAGAATAGAACATGTTTCTTCTTGCTCAACCAAGGTACATGAGCTATCACTTGTGGAAACATGTGTCATAAAAACTATCCTAACATGAGGTAAAAACCATGTAAATATAATACTAATCCCCTTTTCCGATTAAAAAAGCCAAGCTTTTGCACTACTCAAATAATGAAAGAAAATCCCTACCAATGCTTTGACACCTTGGTAATGCATAAAATTCCTTATTCGAGAGACCAAAAATTGAATGTCACACTATGTAATGCATTCCAAAATTTATTGCTAGAGGACAACATTGAAAGCATCTCCAACATCATGAAGACTCCAACTTGCATAAATTAAACATATAAGGTGTAAAAAGATTGAAATTTGAAATTTCCAAAGAGGCATGCAAACCAAGCCGAATCTCAATAACGTGTCTTATAAGGAAATGGGAGCACCATATCATCAATACCAATTATAATGATAATAAATATACACATCATTTACACACTTTAGATGCTTTGAATTGGGGTCGTTTTGAACTCCATGTGTCAAAAGTTAATCATGTATCTTTTCATATCAAGTACATGCTACTTGTTTTAGGGCATAGAATACCTTCTTTAATATGTGTACCTTATTCCTAAGAAAGTGATTATGCAAAAGAGATTCATGCAATATAAGAGAAGAGAAGAGTACAAATACAAGGAAAATTTAAAAAAAAAACTTAATAGTTACAAATACAATGGCAATAGTAATCTAGATAATTCTAGATTTGTGATTACAAGGTAGAGATATGATGGTTCAAGTCGAGATCTAAGACTAGTACAAAAGTCATGTGTGAATAGTCCAATGAGTTGGTTGGCTAGACATGGACACATGTACATGTGTGGCCATGGTGATTTAGTGGTCTACCATCAATACACGAGCAATCCATGTGGTTTTCCAACACATCAAATTTGAACTATCAAACTAACTTCACAATCAAAAATATCAAATAAAAAGATCCCTATTGGGCTTTGAGGTCTGAATTGAGCATAGATTTATGATGTGGAATCATCTTAAACCTCTAAATGGGATCCATAGGTTAAAGCTAGACTATGATTCATAGTCGCCTCAGCCTCAAAATGGAATCCACAAGTTAAAGCACCTCTTGGTTTTAACTTGGTGTTACATACCATTCTAAACAATATCTCAATTGGAAATGAGCCAATTGAGATTCCCACCAATGGGAGAATTAATGCACAGTTGGTGTTACGAGATTCCCACCAATGGGAAAATTAATGTACAATTGGATTTTTCTCATAATAGATGCCTTAAAAATATGCAATACAACATATAATTATGAGGATTAGACATTGAACATATAATAACAATAGTGTCATGCCTTTTTGGTAAAAAATCATGGGGTTGAAATACATACAACCTCATGTGAATCTCCATTCAAGCATATAGTTTTAATGTTCAATTGAATTAGATTCCAATTGTTGTGAGCTTTAAGTGCATAGATGTTGTAAAGAACATATGACATGTATGTGCAAAGATCTCATCAAAGTCAATGCCCTTTTCTTGACAATATCCTTTTGCAACAAGTCTAGCCTTATAATGATCAAGTCTTCCATTAGGATTATTTTTCTAGTTGTAGATCCATTTTTGTCTTATGACCTCTTTTTTAAGAGGAAAATCACAAAAAGAGAAAGTACCATTCTTCATAATACCATTAAATTATGATTGTATAGTAACCATCTAACATTTTGAACTTATGTGTGCCTCGAGTAGCTTTGATATGAACTTTTTCCCTATACGTGGTCACTTTTTACTCTAGTGTTGGCTAGAGTTTTTTCCCCATGTAAGAAAATATACATGATTTAGTCATATATGGTGGTACGTTGTACTTAGGGATTCACTTATAGCTCTCACTTCACTCATTCTCATATTATTGATCATTGATTGACAAAGATCTCTTCCAACCATCATCTTTCTTAGTGCATCCATCTCCTTCTTCCCTCTTTTGTGTACTTCTATTCGTGCTTTCTCACTCACTTGCACACCCAATAACTGTATTAGAGTAATTTAATCTCCTTCTCAACTTGATGTTTTTTGCTTCCATCGTCCCACACACTTTTAATAGTGAAAATTGGCTTCAAAGCATAGAAGTAAAAATTTTAGCACTTTGAGATCATTTCCAACAGGCGCATTGAAGTCTTACCCCCTTTTGAAACCATTCATGTAGTTAGAATTTCCATTGGTGTTACCAATTATGCACTGCAGCTCAACTTTGTTGAAGTTCATATCTTGCTACTTTTGAATCCTTTGCATTGGCAATAAAAAATGACTTGTTTGATATGCTTCCACTAGGTGTGTTGGAGTTTTACCCACTTTCAAAGTCATTCATGCACTTAGGATTGCCATAAGAGTTACCAATTGTGAGTTGTATTTCATCGTTGTTGAAGTCCATATCTTGCTAGTTTTGAGGTCTTTGGTGCATTGGAAAGTAAAAATGACTTGTTTGGAATGCGTCAATCTAAAGATGACCTTGATGTGAACAACTATCCAACATGTTCTACATGATGAAGCATGTTCTTGTTGCAAAGCAACTATGGAACGTAGTGGTAGATGTTGACAAGTGGTCTAGTGGTTCTTCCACTACTCAAGTTGTTGTCATAGATTCTCAATCTTGTTCAAGTTCAATGATTATGCCTTCTTCACCTAAACAAGAGCAAGTTAGATGGGATGGAAAGGATGTTTAAGCTCATGCATTGATGGACCTTTCAATGAAGCACCATTTTGTTCCAAACTTTCTATCATGCACTACTTCAAGACAAGCTTGGGATACACTTGCTTCTTTGTATGTCATGCATAATGAAGCACATGTTGCTTACTTGAGAAAGAAACTTGAAGATATATGTATGGATGAAAATGGTTCAATGGATGTATATCTTACACGCATCAAGAATTCAAAAGAGCAATTGATAAACATTGATGAGATAATTCCAAATGCATCACTCATTTGTACACTACTCAAAGGATTACCAAAAATTTTTCAAAAATTTTCTACTACACTTTTTTAAATTGCAAAAGTAAATCCAAATATGCATACTTTTGATGAGGCTCAAAAATGCATTATATTTAGTACCCATATCAAGAAAAACTTGATTTCAGTTCCTACAATTGCTAGTGTTAGACTACAACTTCTAGTGTCAGACTTCATGTACACTTTGTTGATAACAAATGTATAGTTCATGATTTCAACAATGACGATGTTATTGTGATGTTGGAGACATTATGAAATGACTTGTATTGCTTGGATACATATAAGAGAGTTGCCTCAAATGCCTTTCTTATACATACTTCTTCTTATATGCTTGGAATGGATTTATGGCATGGTCATTTTGGTAATCTGAACTTTGATAGTTTACTTTACTCGCAAAAAAAGATATGGTTATTGGTTTGCTGATGCTTGAGACCATTGAAAAGCATGCATATGAGGGTTGTATACTTGGAAAAATGCATTTTGTTTCTTTTCCCAAAGATGGTTCTACACATGCTACACAAAAATTGCAACTTGTTCATAGTGATGTATGTGGTCTGATCAAGACCCCATCTTTTGCCAAGCATGTATACTTTGTTACCTACATTGATGATGCAACATGCCATACTTGGGTGTATCCTATGAAAGCAAAGAATGATGTATTCTCTAGCTTTAAAATATTTTTACCTATGGCTAAAAATAAGCTTTTGAATCTTTGCATGGATTGTGGTGGTGAATACATGTCACATGAATTTAATTCTTGTCTTTGTGAAAGAGACATTGCGAACCAATTTACAATGCCATAAACACCTCAATAAAATGGTGTTGCAGAGCGCAAGAATAAAACACTTCTTGAAATGGCATGATGTATGGTTAAAGGAAAGCATCTTATAGATAAAGTTTTGGATGGAAGGAGTCATGTGTGCAAACTATATATTGAAACATTGTCTTAAATAAGCATTGAGAGTCACTACACCTTGTGAGCCTTGGAATGGGCAAAAGCAAATGATTAGTATTATGCACATATTTGGTTATTTTGCATATACTTTTGTGCCACCACAAGATCACAAACTTGAAAGGCAAAGAATTGTATATTTGTGGATTTAGTGGTGAGAGTAAAGGTTATTACTTATACTATCCATTGTCGATAAAATTATTGTTGGTCGAGATGTCACATTTGCTAAAAATTCAGCTTATTCTTTACTTGAATGCGAATTTCAGCTAGCAATTTGTTACGAAGGTGTGTTTGCTATACTCATGCCTTTGTTTCAAAGTGGTGCGCTTGACTATGGCCATGTAAACTATCCAAATGAGGTTCAACGAGCTCAAAGTTTTCAGACAAATATGGCTAAAAAAGTTAAGCCATACATGGCTGAAATTTCCCAAAAATTGTAGAGAAACATGGCTGAAAATGTCTAGCCAAATATCACCAAAAATTTGCAATGTAGATAGCCACACATGGATGAAATTCAACATGATATTTAACCCACTTCTTATGTACATTTTGTTGATGATTACTGTTGGAGTTAGACGTCTGCGGAAGCACGCGAACAGCACAAGGAAGAAGAAGAAGCTTGGAGCACAACACACAAGACTGAATGTATTACTAGAGAATGTACAAAGATAAGTAGCCCATTAGGGCAATAGGCGTATATACAAGCTGGGGGAAAAAAACCTCCTAAAGAGGGAAAAAAGTGCCCCGGCGGTCCTAGAGTGTTCACACACATCACTACCTAAATATATCAACAAATCCCCCCTGGGAGTGATGCGGTGAACAAGGAGCTGGCACTCATGTATAAGGAAGTGCCGAGCTATGTGGAAATCACTCCACAAAAGGAAGTAAGCCCAAAGCTTTGCGGAAAGCTTCAAACTTCTCCCTAGGCAGAGCCTTCGTGAAAAGGTCGGCAATGTTCTCCTGCGTGGGCACATATGCCAAGCTGATCTCCCCAGCAGAGAACCTCTCCCTGACATAGTGATAATGCACCTCAATGTGCTTAGTGCGAGCATGGAACACAGGGTTCCTCGCAACTGCCAATGCGTTCTGACTATCAGTGAAGATGGTGGTGGCAGAAGACTCGCCAACACCCAAATCAGCCATAAGGCGTCTGAGCCACACACACTCAACAGTCGCTGTGAAAGCTGCCCTATACTCAGCCTCACAACTGGAAGTGGCCACAGTAGGCTGCTTCTTGCTCAACCAAGATATACATGAGCTACCAAGCATGAAGCAAAAACCACTAGTGGACACACGAGTGTCATAGCAACCAGCCCAATCTGAGTCAGAAAAAGCATGCAAATCTGGCGGTAGTGATCCCCCCTTGGGATAAAACAACCCAAGTAGCTGAGTACCACTCAAGTAGCGAAAGATAAGCTTAACCGCTTTCCAATGCGTGACTCCTGGGCAATGCATAAATCTGCTCATCTGTGAGACAGCAAACTGAATATCTGGCCGAGTAATGCATAAGTAAATCAAGCATCCAACAGCCTGCTGATAGAGAACAGCATCAAATGCATCTCCAGCATCATGAAGACTCAATCGTAAACCTGTCTCCATAGGAGTGGCAATAGGCTTACAGTCTTCAAGGCCAAAACGCTGCAATAATGTGTCAATATATTTCGTTTGACACAAAGCCATTCCACCATCAACTTGCATAAACTGAATGCCCAAATAGTGATGCAAATGCCCCAAATCAGACATCTCAAATGAGGCATGCAAATCAGCCTTGAAATCAGCAATATGCTTCTCAAGAGGACCAGTGAGCAGCATGTCGTCTACATAGACAACAATGATCAAAAGCACATCATTAGCACGCTTAACATATAAGGTGCTTTCAGTTGGACTGTTCTCAAAACCATGTGCAATCAGATAGGCATGTATTTTCTCATACCAAGCACGTGGTGCTTGCTTTAAACCATATAACGCCTTCTTTAACCTGCACACTCGGTTTTCATGCCCTTTCTGCACAAAGCCACGGGGCTGAAAAACATACACTTCTTCATGCAAGTCACCATTCAGAAATGCTGTTTTAATGTCCAACTGATGTACATTCCAACCATGATGGGCTGCAAATGCACAAATGCTCCGAACAGTAGTCATACGGCATGTAGGTGCAAAGGTCTCATCAAAATCAATGCCTCTTTCCTGCGCATAACCCTTTGCAACAAGCCTAGCCTTATACCTGTCAACTGTACCATCAGGTTTACACTTCAGCTTGTATACCCACTTAGTGCCAATGGCCTTCTTGCCAGGAGGCAAGTCACATAAAGACCATGTACCATTCTTCATTATAGCATCATATTCAGATTGCATAGCAGCCATCCAATTGTCTGAATTTTGTGCTTCATCAAAAGAAACAGGCTCATTCTCATCACAGAGACTAGATCCAGCCATAGCATAGCAATCTGATGCAAAAGAGGTACTATGAGAGCCTGAACGAGTACGATATGACAAAGGTGCATCTAATTTGCTGTCACGCAAAGTCTGCACCAGCCATTTTGGCATAGTTTTTGCCTGTTCAATATCAGCTCTCTCATCAACAAGTGCATCATGTAAATGTGCATCAAAAATGGAATGATCTGCATCATCATATGAAACCTGCAAAGGTTGAGAAGTTGCCTCATTAGGACCAGCGCTAGCCTGTCCACCTGTAAAAAGAGGCATCAAAGTATCATACATGTCTTTGGAGCTAACAGATGTCTCCTTAGTACATGAAAGCAATGGCTGAATAGCATCTTCCACAAAGACAACATCACGGCTAACCAGAATGCGTTTAGTCTGTGGATGATACAGACGATAGCCTTTACTTTCAGAACTGTACCCAACAAAAATACATTTTACTACCTTATCATCCAATTTTCTGCGATGTTGTTCAGGCACTAATGCATATGCCAAACAACCAAAAACACGCAGATGAGCAACAGATGGCTTGCGGTCATGCCAAGCCTCATATGGAGTGATAGACTGCAACGCTTTGGTGGGACACATGTTCAGTACATATGTTGCACACATGACAGCCTCAAGCCAGAAACTCTGTGGTAAAGCCTGACTTTTGACCATGCACCTCGCCATCTCCATGAGTGACCTGTTCTTTCGTTCAGCAACTCCATTCTGTTGAGGTGTATACGGCACTGTACACTGGTGTTTTATCCCACGTTCAGCCAGAAATGGATTAAAATCTGAAGACATATATTCCCCCCCTCGATCAGAACGGGGGGTGCCCATTTTACATGCTGACAGATTTTCAGCCAAAACAAAAAATTGTTTGAAGCACATGAACACTTCGGACTTTGCTTTGAGTGGATATACCCATGCATGCATGGAAAAATCATCAATGAAAGTCACGAAGTAAAGGTAATTTCCAAAAGAGGGTGTCTGCATAGGACCACAGACATCACTATGTACAAGCTGCAATTTCTGCATAGCCCGAACTGAACCATCTTTTGGAAAGGAAGAACGCTGCATTTTGCCCAAAATACATCCTTCACAAACATGTTTTCCAGGTGCCTCAAGTTTGGGCAAAGAGGACACCATTTCAGATTTCTGCAGGCGTAACAAACTATCAAAATTCAGATGACCAAAGCGTGCATGCCAAAGCTTTGCATCTGACATAGCCTGAGAATCATGAACTGCACACGTCGAATCATTCACAGATCTTTCATAGTCTATGAGCTTATACAGCCCACGACATAAAATGCCAGAAGCAATAATCACATCGCCATTTGAGAGATCATGGATTGTACACCTGTCATCAACGAATTTCATAACCAAGCCAATCTTTGCTAATGCAGAAACTGATAACAGGTTTTTTTTTATCCCTGGCACAAATAAAGCATCTGACAAAGTGAAAGAACTACCATCAGTAGTAGTCAGAATGATCTTACCAACTCCCATAACAAGATAAGAGGAGTTATTGGCGCATGTGACAGTATTCCCTGTAGGGGCAGGCTCGAGTGAAGAGAAGAAACTGCGCTGCGAGGTAATATGTTTGGTCGCCCCATTGTCAAAGTACCAAACATCTGAGTCTACTGCAGACATGCACTGATCATGAGAAGATTGGTCAAAACTGCAGATAGTAGTAAACGCCCATTCTTCTTCCTGCACAAGATTTGCAGACTCTGTTTTTGGTGTAGAGGCCTCTGCAACAACCATTCCAGCCTCTTTCTTCTTTGCCTCTTTAGCAGCCAGTTTTGGACAGTTCTTTATAATATGATCATTTCCTTTACAGTACTTGCAGAACAATTTCTGCTTTTCTGATTTCTTCTCATCTTTATCCTGGTTCTTCGATTGTGCAGCATTTGCAGATTTCTGCTTACTAGTAGAAGAGCTCCATTTTCCTTTGCCCTTCTGACTAGCCAGGAAAGCTTGATCTGCAACACGCATAATGGACCTGTTCTGCCTGGACTGATCTTCCTGCAACAGAACAGAGACTAATTCCTCAAATGACAAGGCATTCGGATTGCCTTTCATCATCAATCGAAGAGTAGAGGCAAAACTCTTATATGAATCAAGAAGGCCATTCAGAACGGTCTGCACAAGTGAGCTATCTGGTATAACCTCATCAGCAGAAATCAATTGTTCCTTCAGGTCTTTGATCTTTGTAAGAAAATTGTCCATCGAATCACCTTCATTCATGTGCTCACTCTCCAACTGTTTTCGGAGGTAAGCAACACGAGCCTCATTCCTAGCCTGGTACAAAGTTGTAAGTGTATCCCAAGCATCCTTTGCTGTTCTGCAAGAGTGAATGTGAGGAATAATGGCACGTTTGACAGACAAAGCTATCAATGCATGTGCCTGGGCATCTCTGCCATCCCAACGAATCAGCTCTGCAGTAGGTGCAACAGAAACAGCAACACGAATAGGAATATGCGGAATATCATCTTCGACACCATCTTCATCAGCTCCAACACCTGTATTTGTAGTACCTGTCGTTACAGGTGTAACAGGACGTCTTTCAACACCCTGCACAATGTTCCACAATCCTTTTGCAACCAGTACATGTCGCATCATATAAGCCCATAATGGGTAGTTGGTACCATCCAACTTATCCTCAATAGCCAACATACGGAATACATCACTGCTTTCAGCCATGGCCGGTGACTAAAATACCTTGATGCAGAAAATTGACTGTATCTCAAAAAGTTGAACAGAACTGCCCAGACGAGTTCTGCTAGACCTGTAGCAGACTTCGAGACGCTTAAACTGGCGAACAGAAACTGGTATATACCTTTGGCACAAAAGGACGAAATAGCTTGCACAAGCACTGCGATAGTGCGTTCGGAGGCCGAAACGAGCTCAGATCGCGATTTCGGCACCACAAAGCGAAGCAATTTTGATCTCGGAAACACCCTGAGTATGCTCACCAAATTTTGTGCGAATCTGAGACTGCAAACGGAGGAGTGTCGACGGCGCCCTAGAAGAAGCAACGACCTGCTCTGATACCAATTGTTGGAGTTAGACGTCTGCGGAAGCACGCGAACAGCACAAGGAAGAAGAAGAAGCTTGGAGCACAACACACAAGACTGAATGTATTACTAGAGAATGTACAAAGATAAGTAGCCCATTAGGGCAATAGGCGTATATACAAGCCGGGGGAAAAAAACCTCCTAAAGAGGGAAAAAAGTGCCCCGGCGGTCCTAGAGTGTTCACACACATCACTACCTAAATATATCAACAATTACATGAAGAATGCATGTCTATCAAGGTTGTACAATCTATGCCAAAATGGGTGCAAAAGCCATTGTAAGATAGCAAGTTGAGTGCTCATTTACTTAGTAGAAGAAGATCAAGCTCTTGCCATGCATCAAGTGACTTTGTGGATGTATCTCTTATAGACACCAGATGTAATGAAGAGTTACTCACTCTTGAAGATGAATGTGATGATTCAAATTGGATGAGAAAAATGCAATAAGAATCTGATTCTATTCACAAAATTGTTTTAAGAGTTATGTGAATTGTCCAAAGGTAAAAATGCCATTGGTCATACTAAATGGGTTTATATGATTAAAATAAAGTCATATGGTAGTATTGATCCCTACAAAGCATGAATGGTTGCAAAAGGTGATGCACAAAAATGTGACATTGATTATGAGGGGACTTTTGGACCTACTTCATGCATCCATTCATTTGGTGATTGCATTGGCTACCCATCATGGTCGGAAAACTACATCAATTAGATATGAAAATAGCTTTCTTGAATGGCAATTTGCTTGAAGAGATCTATATGACTCGATTTGCCATCAAAGGTCAAATGCATTTGGTTTTTTGCTTGCATAAGGCTTTTTATGAGCTTAAGCAAGCTCCATATGCATGGTACAACAAGATATATAAGCACTTGATTGCTCTTGATTTTACATGTATTACAATTGAAAGCACACTTTATGTATGCAAAGATGGGGCTGATTGTATAGTGATTGTTATTTATGTTGATAACATTCTCTTTTGGGAAAATTGTCATGATTATGGGTGATTTGCAGCATACTTTTGATGTCACATATCTTGGTCTTTTGGAGTATTATCTTGACATCCAATTTGTACCTGTTGAGGGGGAATTGTTGTGCATCAAACAAAGTATAATGAGAAACTACTTCAACCTTTTGATTTTGAGGATTGCAAACCTATCTCAACACCAGTAGAAATATGATTTAGGTTCTCAACTAAGGATGCAGGTGGTCCATTTGATATTTCCTTTTGTTAGAAAATTGTGAGATGCTTGATATATGCATGTAGCACAAGGCTGTTCATGTTGGAAACAATGTCAAGATAGTCCAAACCTATAGCCATATTAGTGTAATAGCTAGAGCATCCCACAACAAGCCACATTGGAACATTGGTCTATGAGAAGGGTATTAAAAGCAAATGACCTGCTATCGATCTAGGTTCAAATCTCGTTGATTGCAACACCATGATTTTGTAGTTTTTTTCATTTTTTACAGACTTTTTTTGCAATCGCCAAATAAGTGATGATTGCTTTTTAGAATGCTTTTTAGAAATGGGTCAAGTTTGCAAGCTATATGAGGACTTGGCTCAGTTGTTGAGTCATCTTCTCAAGCTCTAGCAAGTTCTACACAAGCTTTGAAGGAGATCTTGGAGGTGCTCTACTTGGAGGAAGAGTTCTATACTCTTGGAGGAGGTGTGCTCTACACTTGGTGGTTATTTTGAGGAGTTCAGTCAAGCCAACCATCACCACTCTTGCTGATATATCATGAGTAACAAGTCCAAATCTATCCTTACTTGTTCATTCAGTAGTTTTTTATTAGGGTTTCTAAAACCTAAATTCAAAATTAGGGTTTTTTATACAACAATTCTAAATTTTTCATATTGTCCATATTGTTACACACATATACTCTTCATACCTCTTAGTCACTTTACACACAATCTCTTGAATCTAGTTCCTATTTTTGCTTAGATTCAAATATTGTCAGTTTGTATCATATCCAAACATTGTAATTTGACATTGGAATATAAGAGTGTAGGTGAGCATCCTAGCTTATTGTATGCTTCGAAAATTTTTCTACTCTCTCTCTATCTCTGACTGATCTCTTTTTTAGTATTAAGGTGTGTATGCTAAGGTTCATCTGTTGGAAGATCCTTTAAACCTGTGATTATTGTTATGGATGCCCACCCCACTTCCATCATTTGGTATCAAAGCATAGTTGACATATACCCTTAATAAGATGAGTGATTATACACTTGAGAATGAAGACAAGCTTGAGGATTGTCTAACTATCTAATCTTGAGTTTTATGATGATGAATCTGTTAGTATCTAAAGAATTGAGGAATATTGTCAATGGCATTTATCCAAGGCCAATACAAGTTGGAGAAGAGGCTACTTCATCTTCTAGAAGAACCCATGTTCCTATTTCTTCTCAATAGGAGTTCTTTTATACAAACCAAAGTATAAGTGAGATTATGAGATTCCCCCATTATAAAATCATAGATCTTTTTATGATAAACTTAATCTTTGTAAATGCCATGTAGTAGGCATTAATCTTACCAAGTAAAAAAACTTCCAAAAATAACTTATACCCCTTGTGCATCTCAGAAGTCCAAGTTAGTTTTATATTTCTTACAAACAAGAACTTTCAAGCTTTGATTTTATGTTGTAGTAAAATATCAAGGACACATATCTTGAAATAACATGTTAAGATGGGCACTCATTCCATAACCATTCAAAAGTTTACTCCCACAATGCTTGAAGGAAAATTATTATTTTTTTAATTCCATCCATGGTGATGTTTGTAGTCCTATGTAAATGCCATCATTTGATAATCACCTAAACTTTTTGTCTCTTATAAGTTTATTTTTCTAGCACACATGGGTATATTCATTGAAAGAAAAGTACATATTGTGCGTCCAAAATATTTGGTTAGCTCTCAAACTCTTTCAAGATGTAAAATGGGCACCATCTACTTTGACCAAGGGGAGAGTACATGTCTTCGAAATTCATTGCATTTTTTAATGAGTGTGAGATAAAATTTTAATATATAATGAATTTTGACATGCAGGTAATCCATAGGTTTTTGAGTTACGTGTTTTTTATTGTTTGGTACATGTATTTATGCTTGAGCAATAATGCAAAATTTTGGATGATAAGATTTTATGAAATCTATTTTGGGAATAAAATTTATTGTCTTTATCATCCACATCCTACATACATTTCGATCATTTTGGTATGATTTTGAAATAGGAAAATATTTTCTTTATCATTCACAAACTAAAGCATCTTTATCATTCATGATGGTTTTTGTGAAAAATAAAGTTTAGCCTCTATTTTCATGTACTAGACATCAATTGATCAACCTCCACATGTTTTGAATTAGTTCATGAATCATTATACTTCTTGTTATCAGGATCTTGCTCACATACACACAGAGGTTACGAATGTAGAAAACACACAGAAAAATAGAGACGCCAAGAGATGAGACCAAATCTAGTATTGGGTGCAATCTCCCCCCCATGCACTCTATTTCGACAGTCATGTATTTATAGGAATTTTTTATTACGTCAAAAAGAGTGGTTACATGAGAGCGGCTTCAAAAAGCATGCATGAAAGTAAAAGTTGGTGACTTTTGTAGAAAGCCTTTGCTTTTAATATCAAAAATTACGGTCTACAATGACCCTTATTCTAACCACTACTTTTTAACTATTTCTAATAATAGAACCTTCTATGCGGGTTTATTTACAAACTAAATTATAAATTGGATTTATTGATGTCCGCCCTAAAGTCGGATTATTGATGTCCGCCCTTTCACGCTTTCACACCCTCACGAACCTTTAGTTGCTATATCAAAAACACCAAAACACATTAATATATTAATAAATTAACACTCCAATAATGCATTGTTCAACATATTCCATAATTTATAACATGGCCCTCAATTGAAAAAGCAACTGACCTCAGTTGATACAATAAAAATAAACATGGATGGCAAGTCACATGTTCCATCATTGAATGAAAATAAGCTTGTTCCATGTTAAAAAAAAACATGCATGGAAATTTTCATGGAGGAATTACATTAATGTCTCTGTGTATGATATGCTGAAATTAAGTGGTCATAATGAGGTGTTAATTGTTTTTTATGTATCCATTGACATTCTTCAATAGAGTGATTTTTGTACTTAACTAAATGTCGATGGTATTGAGTACCTGTGCATGTAGTTGTGACATCATGATCAATTATTTTCTCAAGAACCAAGATTCTAGATTGTTCTTCAATCAAAGGATGGTCATCAAGAAGTGGAGTGAGTGGTAAAGTTCCTTTAAATGGTTTAAGTAAATTAATATGAAAAGACTTATGTATATTCCAATGAGATGGTATTTCTAATCTAAATGAATTATCATTAATTTTTTGTATAATTTGAAACGGTCCATAATAGCATGGTGCAAGTTTAATTTTAGGATGTTGGAAAATATGTTTGAGACGTATTTTAATGATACGCAACCACACAAGATCATTTTCCTTGAATTCCTTAGCTAATCGTTTTGTATTGATATTACGTGTGTATCGCTCTTGACTTTTCCTAATGTGCTCGTGAACATTGTGAAGTATAGAAATGTGATCTTGAGCAATAGAGTCAGCCATCGAAATGTCGGTTTGGGTCAGTGACATGGGAGTGGGAAGCTTTTTACCATAAACAATTTCAAAAGGTGCACAACCAGTAGTGGTGTGTGTGGTGTTATTGTAAGCAAATTCAAGCAATGGCAACTTTTCATCCCAGTTAGTGGGACTATCTAATGAATAACAACGCAATAAATCAAGAAAAGTACTATTTGTAGCCTCACTTTGTCCATTACTTTCGGAATGAAATGCAGAGCTAAAATCTATTTTAAAACCAAAATGTTGAAATAAGGCAACCCAAAAATGATTACAAAATCTATTATGACGATCAGATAACATTACTTTAGGAAATCCATGATGTGCAAAAATGCATTAAATAAAAAATTCTGCAGCCTGAGGTGCAAACAAAGTTTTTCTACATGGAATGAAATATGCATATTTACTAAACCTATCAACTATTGTCCAAATCATATCATTATGTGATGAAGTGATGGGAAGACCTATGGTAAAATATCATAAACACCAAAACACATTAATACATTAATAAATTAACACTCCAACAATGGATTGTTCAACATATTCCATAATTTATAACACTTCTAATGTAGATATACATGCACTTTTTGATGGAAAATCACACATCCAAGTGGGGAAAATAATGGAAAAATTACATCATCTTGTGTAGGTACATATATCAAATCAATGTCTCCGATGTGAAGACGCTCTCTAACATGATGATAATGAACCTCAATGTGCTTTGGGCACACATAACAGAGTAAATTTCTTGCAACCAACAATGCACTATGACCAGCAATGAGAATATGCATAGTTGCATCAATATTCATGCATAGATCCATCAACAGGCATCTCAGTCACATGCACTCCACTATAACTATGACGATTCCTCTATATTCAGTTTCACAACTCGATCTGGCAACAAAAGGTTGCTTCTTACTCAACCAAGATATGCATGATCCTCCAAGGAAAAAGTAATTACCACTAGTGGACATTTGTGTATCATAAAAACCAACTCAATCACTATTTGTAAAAGCATGCAAGCATGTTTAAGCATATTTTCCATAAAAGAGACCCAAACTCAAAGCACCTTTGAGATATCTAAACACATGTTTTAATCCTTTCCAATGCTTAGTGCCAAGGCTATGCATAAATTGACTCAACTAGGAAACTGCATATTGTATGAACTGTTGGTAGTGGGGTGGGCTCAATAACAATAATCATAGGTTTATAGGATCTTTTAACAGATGAAACATCTTAATACTCAAAAAGAGACAATTAAGAGAGAGAGAGAGAGAGAGAATAGACAAATTTTCAAAGTGTACGGTGATGCAGGTTTGGAGTATTTTGACATTTTTTCCAAAAACCCCCTCTTCAATGTCATTTGATGATATAAGGTTTAATAAATTGCAAGACTTCCTATGACTCTCTTTGGTCAATGCTTCGGTAAAAATATATACAAAATTTTCACTTGTAGGTATGTAGACTAGCTTAATGTGCTTCTTAGACAGTTGTTCTCGAATATAATGGTAATGTACCTCTATATGCTTTGTCCTATCATGATGAACAGGATTCATTGCAATACCAATACTATTCTAACTGTTTGAAAATACTTGAACTAGAAGATGAACATGAACATCAAGATAACTAACAATCTTCTATAACCAAACTCATTCAAGTGTAGCTATAAAGCTAGCCCTATACTCTGCTTCACTTGAAAATGGGTGCAAAAGACATTGTAAGATAGCAGCTTGAGTGGTCATTTACTTAGTAGAAGAAGATCAAGCTCTTGCCATGCATCAAGTGACTTTGCGGATCTATCTCTTATTGAAACCACAAGTAATGAGGAGTCACTCACTTTTGAAGATGAATGTGATTATTCAAATTGCAAGAGTGAAACGCAATTAGAATCGGATTCTATTCACAAAATTGTATTTGGGAGTTATGTGAATTCTCCAAAGATGAAAATGCCGTTGGATATACTAAATGGGTTTATATGATGAAAATAAAGTCATATGGTAGCATTGATCCCTACAAAGCCAGAATAGTTGCAAAAGGTAATGCACAAAAATGTGGCATTGATTATGAGGGGAACTTTTGGACCTACTTCATGCATGACTACCATTCATTTGGTGATTGCATTGGCTACTCATGATGGTCAAAAACTGCATCAATAAGAAATAAAAATTAGCTTTCTTGAATTGCGATTTGCTTGAAGCGATCTATGTAAAAGAACCTCCTTGATTTGCCATCAAAGGTCAAAAGCATTTGGTTTTTTGCTTGCGTAAGGCTTTTTATCAGCTTAAGCAAGCTCCACATGCATGGTACGACAAGATATATAAGCACTTGATTGCTCTTGATTTTACATGTAGTCCAATTGAAAGCACACTTTATGTATGCAAAGATGGGTCTAATTGTATAGTGATTGTTCTTTATGTTGATGACATTCTCTTTCGAGAAAATTTTCATGCTTAGGGATCATATGCAGCATACTTTTGATGTCACATATCTTGGTCTTTTGGAGTATTATCTTGACATCCAATTTGTATTCATTTAGGGGGGAATTGTTGTGCATCAAACAAAGTATAGTGAGAAACTACTTCAATGTTTTGATTTTGAGGATTGCAAGCCTATCTCAGCAGCAGTAGAAATATGAACCTAAGTTCTCAACTAAGGATGTAGGTGATCCATTTGATATTTCCTTTTATTGGAAAATTGTGAAATCGTTGATATATGCATGTAACACAAGTCCGTTCAAGTTGGAAGCAATGTCAAGATAGTCCAAACCTGTAGCCATATAAATACAATAGTTAAAGCATCCCACAACAAGCCACATTGGAATGTTAGTCTATGAGAAGGATATCAAAAGAAAATGACCTGCTATCGATCCAGGTTCAAATCTCGTTGACTTCAACACCATGATTTTGTAGTTCTTATTTTTGCGGTCGCCAAAATAAGTGATGATGGCTTTTCATAATGCTTTTTAGAAATAGTGCAAGATTCCTTTAGATAAGTTTGCATGCTTTTGGCTCCTACACATCTTCTCAAGCTCCAGAAAGTGTTACACAAGCTTTGAAGGAGATCTTGGAGGTGCTCTACTTGGAGGAAGAATTCTATACTCTTGGAGGAAGTGTGCTCTACACTTGGTGGTTATTTGGAGGAGTTCAGTTAAGTCAATCATCACCACTCTTGTTGATATATTGTGAGTAACAAGTCTACATCTTTCCTTACTTGTTCATTCACTAGTTTCTGATTAGGGTTTCTAAAACCTACATTCAAAATTAGGGCTTGTTATACAACAATTCTAAACTTTTCATATTCTCCATATTGTTACACACATATACTCTTCATACCTCTTAGTCACTTCACACACAATCTCTTGTATCTAGTTCCTATTTTTGCCTAGATTCAAATATTGTCCATTTGTAGGTGAGCATCCTACCTTATTGTACACTTTTGAAAATTTTTCTATTCTCTCTCTATCTTTGACTTATCTCTTTTTTAGTATTAAGGTGTGTATGCTAAGGTTCATCTGTTGGAAGATCTTGTAAACGTGTTATGGAGGCCCATCCCACTTCCATTGTTTGGTATCAAAGCATAGCTGACATACATCCTTAACAAGATGAGTGATTATAGACTTGAGAATGAAGACAAGCTTGAGGAATGTCTAACTATCTAATCTCGAGTTTTATGATGATGAGTCTGTTAGTATCTAAAGAATTGTGGAATATTGTTAATGGCATTTATCCAAGGCCAATACAAGTTGGAGAAGAGGCTACTTCATCTTCTAGAAGAACCCCTATTCCTATTTCTGCTCAGTAGGAGTTCTTTTATCCAAACCAAAGTATAAGTGAGATTATAATATTCCCCCATTATAAAATCATAGATATTTTTATGATGAACTTGTTCTTTGTAAATGCCATGCAGAAGGCATTAATCTTACCAAGTAAAAAAAACTTCCAAAAATAACTTATACCCCTTGTGCATATGACAAGTCCAAGTTAGTTTTATATTTCTTACAAACCTGAACTTTTGAGCTCTGATTTTATGTTCTAGACAAATATGAAGGACACATATCTTGAAATAACATGTTAAGATGGGCACTCATTCCATAACCATTCAATGGTTTACTGCCACAGTGCTTGAAGGAAAATTATTAATTTTTTAATTGCATCCATGGTGATGTTTGTGGTCCTATGTAAATGCCATCATTTGATAATTACCTAAACTTTGTCTCTTATAAGTTATTTTTCTAGGCTCGCATAGGTATATTCATTGAAAGAAAAGTACATATTGTGCTTCAAAAGGATTTCGTTAGGTCTCAAACTCTATCAAGATGTAAAATGGGCACCATTTGCTTTGACCAAGGGGAGAGTACATGTCTTCAAAATTCAATGCATTTTTTCATGAGTGTGAGATAAAATTTTAATATATAATGACATATACTACTTATGAGTTTGGACATGGAGGTAATCCATAGGTTTTTGCGTTACGTGTTTTTTATTGTTTGATACATGTGAGCACTAATGCAAAGTTTTGGATGATAAGATTTTATGAAATGTATTTTTGAGATAAAATTTATTGTCTTCATCATTCACAGCCTACATGCATTTTGATCATTTGGGTATGATTTTGAAATAGGAAAATATTTTCTTTATCATTCACAAACTAAAGCATCTTTATCATTCATGATGGTTTTTGTGAAAAATAAAGTTTAGCCTCTATTTCCATGTACTAGACATGAATTGATCAATCTTCAAATCTTTTGAATTAGTTCATGAATCATTATATTTCTAATGTAGATATACATGATGCACTTTTTGATGGAAAATCACAAATCAAAGTGGGGAAAATAATGGAAAACTTGGTATAGACTTTGAGATATGGTAATTTAGATGCACTTTTGCTTTTTTGTACTCCCTCAAGTTCTCATGGTGCCTTGTTTGCATTACATTGGTATGATATGGATATCTTTAGTCATTGTATAAGAATGAGACTCTCTTTTCACGAAGAAAAAAAGTAAAAATTGTTGGGTGTGTGAGTGAGCGAGGAAGCATGAATAGTACATACAAGAGTGAAGAAGGAGATAGGCACACCAAGAAAGATGATGCTTGAAAGAGCTCTCTGCCGATAGATGATCAATAGTATGAGAATGAGTGAAGTGAGAGCTATAGGTGAATCGTTAAGTATAGCTAGGACTAGAGTAAAAAGTTTCCATGTATAAGGAAACAATTCACATCAAAGCTACTCGAGGGACATGTAAGTGTAACAATTCCCCCTTGAGTGAATGATGTGAATACATACAAGGAGTGACAGATCAGCCCCCACAAGGTAATAAGCCTAAATATTTGTGAAAAGCTTCAAAATTTTCTCATGGGAGAGTTTTGATAAATATATCTACCACATTATCTTGTGTAGGTATATATACCAAATCAATATCTCCAATGTGAAGACACTCTCTAACATAATGTGTTAGCAGGATCTTCAATGCACGCACACACAGAGGCAGAAAGAAGACGAAACATGAATCAAAAATAGAGAGACAATCAATGCAATAATGGGTGCAATCTCCCCTCGTGTACTCTAATGGATGAGTCTCTAAGAGTACACGTATTTATATGTTTATTTCTATTACATCCTGAAAATAGAAGTTACATGAGGGCCGTCGCTTTTAGAAGCATCTTTTTAGGTAAAATTACTTTATTTACAAAAGGTGTCGCTTTCTAAAGCGAACCACTACTTTTACAACAAGATAAACCTAAATACAACTATTCTAGAAGTCTTCAATTTAGTCTTCAAATTTATTTATTTATGCGCATCCACTTGTATCCACGCCCTCATGCTTCTTCACCTGCTAGATCAAACACAACCACATTAAAACTTTTTGGATATTTAAAACATTAAAAATCCATTTAATCTTCCATGATTCCATAATATACAGCATGCCTCCCAGTTGACAAGCAACTGACCTCAGTTGATAAATATAAAAATAGACATGGATGATCAATCGCATGTCCCATCACTAAACAATAGTAAGCATGAACCATGTAAAACACATGCATGGAATCGGAAACCTGAAAGTTTAGTGTAATTAGCAATGATATGTAGAAATTAAATGATCATAGTGTTTTGAATAAGTCAATATTCTAATTCATTTTGAAAAGTATATCTAAAGTATGATTCTACATACTAAATTCTATGTGTAAATGCATTACATATAATCAAAGAAAATTAGGCTAGCAAAAAGATTGTTGTTGTTGATGTGGCTGCTGCAAACGGATCCTCTTGATAAGAAATTGGTACTCATTCTTCGCATCATGAGCAAAGGCAATGGCTTCATGAAGTGATGTAGACTTGCATGAGTGAAGCTTTGCTTTAACCTCCTTATTTATCCCATCATCATATTTCTTCTTCATAATATCGTTGGAAACATCTTCAAGCATGCGAGGAGTTACTAAGTATTGGTAGAACCGATCCGTATAGGTTGTCAATGTATCACTTTCCATCCATGTAAATTTATCCCACAATTGTCAAACATGTAGGTTGAACTATAAAGGTAGAAAAGAATCTTTAAACTCTTCTTGAAAAGCCTTCCATGTACATGGACAGTCTGCACTACGACAAAGATCATTCCACCATAGTTGCGCTCTTCCTACCAAATAACTGGTAGCAAACTTGACTTTCTTATGTTCTGAATATGACTCATCAGAGTAGAAATTGTCGAATAGAGAGAGCCATGATAGGACAAATCGGCCATCCTTTCGTCCATCGAATTGGAGCATAGCATAGCATTCTTATATAGCTTGTTGAATTTCTTGAAGTTCTTGTCGCATAATCTCTAGTTGTTGCTCAAATGAAACCCCAGGTAAAGGTGAATTGCCAAAATCCTCCATTGTTGTAGGGTCCATAACTAGAAAAAAAAATCCCTCTTTCAAACTATGTTGGATTCTCAATCTAATAGGTTAACTAAAAAGCTTGTTCCGAGAGCTTTCGAGCGATATATTATATGCTAAAATCCGAGTTATATAGTGAAAGTTATGGCCTTTTTATGATGCACTCCCCTAGGAAAATTGACGGGTGCTTCCACATGTGTGAGCTTAACTTGGGAATTGTAAAAGGAAGAGGGAGGTGAAAGTTGATGTAAATCTCACAAAAGTGAGATAGAGTGATAACTCAAAGAGATGGAGTAGTGGTTAAAGTACTTCCCTTGTAAGTAAGAGGTTGTGGATTCAAATCCTCCTACCTTAGGGAATCTAAAACTCTCTATTGCCACTCAAAATTAAAATTGCCTCGCACGTAGCCAACGGTCGCCAAGGGAGCCTTGGGTGCCAATGTTGCCAATGTATTGCCTAAGTTATTGCCTAGGTTCTTTGCCTTAATCAACATTTTGGAGTAAGCCGCAGGTATACATGCAAGTTCTGGTTCTGGAACTGAAACTGAAACTAAAATAGAGACAGAGACAGAAGAAGAAGCAAAAGCAGCGGATGCGGATTCGGATCGCGATCTTCAGTTCACGCACACACAGAGGCAGAAAGAATATGAGACAGGAATCAGAAACAGAGAGATAATCAAAGCAATAATGGGTGCAATCTCCCCCCGTGTACTCTGATGGATGAGTCTCTCAGAGTACACGTATTTATATGTTTATTTCTATTACATCATGAAATTAGAAGTTACATGAGGGCCGTCGCTTTTAGAAGCATATTTTTAGGTAAAACTACTTTATTTACAAAAGGTGTCGCTTTCTAGAGAGAACCACTACTTTTACAACAAGATAAATCTAAATATAACTATTCTAGAAGTCTTTGATTTAGTCTTTGAATTTATTTATTTATGCGCATCCACTTGTATCCACGCCCTCATGCTTCTTCACCTGCTAGATCAAACACAACCACATGAAAACCTTCTGGACATTTAAAACATCAAAAATCCATTTAACCTTCCATGATTCCATAATATACAACATAATGATAATGAACCTCAATGTGCTTTGGACACACATAACATAGCCAATTTCTTGCAACCACCAATGCACTATGACCATCAATGAGAATATGCATACGTGCATCAATATTCATGCATAGATCCATCAATAGACATCTCAACCACATGCACTCCACTCTAACTGTGAAGATTCCCCTATACTCAGTTTCACAACTAGATCTGGCCACAATAGGTTGCTTCTTATTCAACCAAGATATGTATGATCCTCCAAGGAAAAAGCAATTACCACTAGTGGACACGTGTATCATAACAACCAACTCAATCACTAATTGTAAAAGCATTCAAGCATGTTTGAGCATCTCTAGCATAAAAGAAACTCAAAGCACCTTTGAGATATCTAAACACATGTTTTACTCCTTTCCAATGCTTAGTGCCAGCTATGCATAGATTGACTCAACTAGGAAACGACATATTGTATGAATTGTTGGAAGTGGGTTGGGCCTCAATAACAATGATAATAGGTTTATAGGATCATTTAATAGATGAACCTTAGCATACACATCTTAATACTCAAAAAGAGATAATTGAGAGATAGAGAGAGAATATAAAAAATTTCAAAGTGTATGGTAAGCTAGGATGCTCACCTACACTATCTTATATTCCAATGTCAAATTACAATGAGTGAATATGATACAAACTCACAATATCTGAATCTAGGTAGAAATAGGAACTAGATACAAGAGATTTGTGTGTAAAGTGCCTAAGAGGTATGATGAGTATGTGTGTGTAAGAATATAGAGAATATGAATAGTTTAGAACTGTAATATAAAAAACCCTAATTCGGAATTTAGGTTTTAGAAACCCTAATAAAAGAATGAACAAGTAAGGATAGATATAGACTTGTTACTTACAGTATATCAGCAAGAGTGGTGATGGTTGGCTTAACTTAACTCCTCCAAATAACCACCAAGTGTAGAGCACACCTCCTCTAAGAGTATAGAACTCTTCCTCCAAGTAGAGCACCTCCAAGATCTTGTTCGAAGCTTGTGTCGCACTTGCTAGAGCTTGAGAAGATGCCTCAACAAGTGATCCAAGTCCTAATTATATAGGTTAAAAACTTGACCCATGATGTGCATCCTTCTAAAGTTAAAAGCATGTGAACTTACTTAAAAAAATCTTGCACTATTTTGTAAAATCACTCTGAAAAGAAATCATTGCTTATTTTGGTGATTGTAAAAAATTGTGTGTGAACAACAAAAAAGAAACTACAAAATCACGTTGCTATCGTAGATAGGATTTGAGCCCGAATCGATGGTTGGTTGTTTGCTTTTGATATCTTTCTCACATACCAACGTTCCAGCATAACTTGTTGTGGGATGTTCTAACTGCTACACATAATATGGATGCAGGTTTGGACTAGCTTGACATTGTTTCCAACATTCCACCCTTCAATGTTATAATGATAAAAGGTTTAATAACCTGCAAAACTTCCTATGACTCTCTCTGGTCAATGCTTGTTTAAAAATATCTACATCATTTTCACTTGTAGGTATGTAGACTAGCTTAATGTGCTTCTTAGATACCTGTTCTCGAATATAATGGTAATTTACCTCTATATGCTTTGTCCTATCATGATGAACAGGATTCTTTGCAATAGCAATAACATTTTGATTGTCTAAAAATATTTGAACTAGAAGATTAACATGAACATCAAGATAACCCCGAATCTTTTGTAACCAAACTGATTCAAGTGTAGTTGTAAAGGTAGCCCTATAGCAGACTGTGCATGAAGCTAGATACTTGAGAAATTGCAAACTGAATGTCCAAACGTGTATTACATAGATATCAAGCAACCAATTGCTTGACTATATAATGTAGCATCAAATGGTTCTAAATCTGCTTCGAACCATAATGTCACATTGACATCCATAGGTGTCTGCATAGGCTTGGAATTTGTCATCTCAAATATTTCCAATAATTTCTCAATGTATTTTTGTTGTGTTATATAGATACACTCATCTCCAATGCCTTTCCACCCTGCATATTGAATTT
The DNA here is from genome assembly GCA_020310875.1 of Ceratopteris richardii. NCBI lineage: Eukaryota > Viridiplantae > Streptophyta > Polypodiopsida > Polypodiales > Pteridaceae > Ceratopteris > Ceratopteris richardii. The sequence goes on along the minus strand of CM035438.1, from coordinate 71,228,823 downwards.
GTGAAGTACTTTGGATATGTACTCACTTTGAGACAAGTATATGCATCTTTTACTCCTATCACGAGTAATGCGCATGCCAAGAATATGTTTGGCATCCCCCAAACCCTTCGTATCAAATTTTTGACTCAACTTCTTTTTGAGAATTGACAAGTCATAAGAGGACTTCCCAGCAATCAACATAGCATCAACATAAAGTATCAAACATATCAAGCTGCCACCTGAGCATCTCTTTGTGTAGAGAGAATGATCCTCATTGCTTCGAGAATAGCCTTGAGGCTTCATAAAAGCATCAAACTTTTGGTACCATTGTCCAGGGGACTGTTTAAGTCCATACAAGCTCTTCTTGAGCTTACAAACTAGACTTTCCTTGCCACTACATAACCCTCTGGTTGTTCCATATAGATCTCATCTGTAAGATCTCTATGCAAGAAAGAAGTTTTCACATCCATTTGGACTAGCTCTAAGTCCTCCATTGCAACGAATCCAAGCAACATGCGCAAGGTAGTCATCTTAACCACTGGAGAGAAGATTTCCTTGAAATCAACACCATGTTGTTGATTAAAACCCTTTGCAACAAGTCATGCTTTATACTTTCGAGAAGCACTATGTGATGTGAATTTCAACTTATATACCCATTTACATGGTAAACCTTTCTTACCCTTTGGCAAAAGTACTAAATCCCAAGTACCATTCTTGTGAATAGAATCCAACTCACTCTTCATGGCATGCTCCCACTTGACATAATCCTCTATCTGCATAGCCTCTTTGTAGCAAGAAGGCTCACCAGCATTTGTTAGCATAACAAAATCTAAACCTGGAACATATCTATCAGGTGGATGTGAGACATGTGCAGAACGTCTCAATGGTTGCTGAACACGAATATGTGCAGACTGATGTGAATGGACATTCTCTTGAACATCCCTATGTGCAACATCTTTATGCATGCTAACTAGAGGACTAGTATCCTCAAACACTACTCTTCTCACTTCAACCTCCTTAATGGTTGTTTATGCATCTTAGACTCATTGAAAATGACATCACTACTTCTGATCACTGAACGTGTTTCAAGATCCCATAAGCGATATCCAAATTGTCCTTCTCGACCATATCCAAGAAAAATGCATTTCTTTGACTTATAGTCCAACTTTTGTCTAAGATTCTTGGGTATATGAACATATTTTTCACACCCAAAAACTCGAATATGATCATAATATGGTGGCTTCCCTATCCACAAATCTTGTGCCACTTTCAGACCTTTGGTAGTACTAGGTGAAAGGTTAATCACATGAACTGCAGTCAATACTGCTTCTGCCCAAAAGCCTTGTGAGAGGTTTGCATGCTGCAACATAGAAATTACTCTATCTTGAATAGTTCTATTCATCCTTTCAGCTACACAATTCTGTACTGGGGTATAAGGAGCTGTAAAATCTCTACAAATCCCTCTAGACTGACAGAAAAGGCTGAATTCATGTGAGGTATACTCACCCCCATTATCTGAATGTAAAGCTTAAGCTTAGTTCCTTTTTCAGTCTCAACTGAAGCAAGCCAATTTCTGAAAGTAGGGAATACCTCATCCTTCGATTTGATAGGATATACCCAAACTTTTCTAGTAGCATCATCTATGAAAGTGACAAAGTAAAGAGAACCACCTAAGGACCTAGTGGGCATAGGACCACACACATCTATATGAACGAGATCTAAAGGCCTTGACAATGCTCAAAAAATGAAAAATCAGAGAAAGATAACACAGGTAAGTAGCCAGAATGAGAAAGATTTTCCGTTCCACTACGAGATATATGGCCCAAACGACCATGCCAAATACAAGCCATAGGCTATTCAATAACAGCTAACAAGTGTTCTTTCTGTGATACAAATAAAGGATAAAGTGAGCCAACTTTGCTTCCTTTTGCAATAACCATATTGCCCTTTGATATACGAAAGGAATGAGCATAGAAGACTACCTTGTAACCAAGGTCCTCAAGTTGACCAACTGACATCAAACTGCATGATAATTGAGGTACATGGCGTACATTATGCATAGTAAATTTTGAACCATCAATGAACTGCACAATCACATCTCCAATCCCCACAATGTAACACTGGTAATAGTCACCAAGTCTCACGGTATCAAGAGACTTTGCTGCATAATTAGAGAACCATGCTCTGTGTGGTGTCACATGGAAAGAAGCACCAGAATCTAGCAGCCACATGTGGTAAAGAGAGTCAACCATAAGAGCCTCAGTTGGCATAGTACTGCCAAGTGTCAACACATCAACATCATAAAAAATAGCATTAATTTCTTCAATCTTCAGAGTCAAAGTAGATGGTGAAGGTAATTGTTTAACATGCCCATCAACATTCTGTCCTTTACCTTTAGCATTCTTTAATGCATAATAGTCTTTCTTCATATGTCCTTTCTTATGAAAATAATGGCATTCCATATCCCTCTTCCTTGATTTACTTCTACTCTTATTCCGTTGACCATTCTTTTCCTTGTTCTTGCTCCTGCCACGTTGCTGATTCTTTCCTTCGTAAGAATCACAAACATTATATGCATCTCCACTATGAGTGCCAACCATAGATTTTCTACGAATCTCCTCACTCAAGAGTGCTCCACATATGTCATCATAGAAGAGTTTACCACCAGGTGCACTATTGCTAATAGCTGTGCAGAACAGGGTGCATAACAACAATACTGCTTTCATCTCATTATCCATATCCATTTTTGAGCCTATAACTGGGAGAATACAGAATCAAACTCATTTAGATGAGCAGCAACACTATCTCTGTCCTTCATGCGAAGGTCATATAATTTTCTCATCAGATACACTTTATTTGATGTCGTCTCTTTTTCATATGTATTGCATAACTTCTTCCAAAGATCCTTTGCACTTTCAAGCCTAATACTGTAAAGTAAAAATTATCTTCCAGGTGCAAGTGAATGGTAGACCTGACCATTTCATCTAACTCATCCCAATCATCTTCATCCATGTCAACAGGCTTCTTTGAAATCCCATTTACTGGCTTCCATTGCCTCCTTTGAATCAGCACATCTTTAATCTGATTCTTCCATAGAGCAAATTTTGTGCCATCAAATTTTTGGATCTCAAAATGGTCTTTGCCCTGCAAGTTATAGCTCCTTCTCCGAACACTAGCACTAGAACCTGATCCACTAGATGTGCCTGAGACCTCTGATGCCATGATGGTAGAGAACTAGATAGGATGATAATGGAGCTAGAAGAGCCCAAACACCAACGAATAAGTGTATCAAGGAGTAAATCGACCACTGTATAGTTGGCTAAACAAAAAATCTAGAAAAATTTTGCCTAAGTATCCTCTACAAAATGAGCATATGACCAATGTCAAAATATCATAAAACTGCAAGTATTGACATGTTTTCTTGCATATAATCAGTTACCCAACAGAAGCCAACTAGGCTTATCGAGCACCTATGAACAACTATCATACATCTCCTATGGCAAGGCTAGGTAAGTCTTCCACCTGCATCACTGAAGAGACCCAAACATCTGGGTGTCTCCTACTTAAGAAAACCTCACCACACATAACCGCTATATCAATGACCAAATGGACGTACATAAGCGGTATCCATAGAAGCGTACATGGTGTGTATGTGCTCAATATATGCAGTAAAATAACACTAAAAGGCTGAACGCACATCCCAAAAACTAGCCAACAACACCTGCAAGTGTCTTTCAACTCTGACGTTTTAAGCTCAAAAACTTGCATAAATTTGAAGCAGCTGCTCCCACCAAAACTGAAAAACCTTTCAAGAAACCTGTAGTTTTACAAGTGTGGCTGAAAACACATCCCCAAAGGTTGATATTTATTGTGGGAGAATTACAAAGAACACTCTTCTTGATGTTCTTGGACTTGTGTGAAGAGAACTATGTGCAAAAATACTCCAAAATGGCTCCAAAAGACACCTCAAAAGTGCTTCAAAAATAGGCTTTGAAAGCAAAGAGTGAAGCTTTGAGGAACCAAAACATGTTCAAGGTAATGTCAACCTTAGTCTTTCCCCTTCTTCAGACACCACAAGAGTGTAACTTAGTGGCAAGAGATTGCCATGGAATCAATCTCTTGTTGCATAACTTTCTTCCATACAGGACTATGTGGTGCATCTTCAACACTAGCTGGTTCATTTTCAATTGAAATAAGTGCTAAAATAATATGAATCTCAAAATTTCTATATATTTACCTAGTCTGTTTGTTGTATCCTTGTTTGACTTTTGGTTCTTTCAATGTATTTCTTTATACCATTGTGCCTTCCAGGTTTGACATAAACACTTTTGCGTATCCTTGAAAAGTGGTGGAATCCTTTCTTGTTCTTCAGTATCTCTTTCTTCTCGAATTTTGGAACCTTCTCCAACTTCTTGAGTTGGAACTTCAAGAGGTATTGATGATGGACTAGGTACTGATATAGGTAATGCAACTCTCTCTTCATCTTTATCAAGTGCATCTTTTACGGTTTGAGAAGGATAATTACCCCCTTGTATGGCTGAATGTAAGAATCCAAATTCCTTCTAAAAAATGCATAGTCATATGCTTTTATGAATTCTCGAATCTCTTTCTTCTTATCATAAATCTCACTTTCTACAATATATGCATTGCATGAGATTAGGATATCACCTCTATCTAGAACATAGAATCTGTATCCTTTGATTTCAATTGCATAACCAATAAAGACAACTTTAATTGCTTTTACATCAAGCTTACCATGATCCTTCTTCTCAACATGAACATAAGCTGGAGAACCAAAAACTTTGAAATAACTCACATTGAGTTTCTTCCCATGATAAGCTTCATAATTTGTAATTTCCTTCAAAGCTTTTGTGGAAGACCTATTCAGAATGTGATTATCTCTATGGAATGCATCAAACCAAAACTTCGGAGAAAGCTTTTTGAATGACATCATACTACACATCATCTCACAAACTATCCTATTCTGTCTCTCTACAACACCATTCTGTTTTGGGGTGTAAGCAATAGTGATTTGATGAGAGATACCTTTGTCTTCAAGAAAAGACTTAAATTCTTTTGACATATACTCTCCTCCTCTATCCATTCTCAAAATCTAAATTTTTGACTAAATTTCATTTTTAGCCATAACTAAAAACTTCTTAAAAGTAGGAAAAATCTTTAACTTCACTTTAAGACCATAAATCCACAAATATCTTGAGAAACCATCAACAATAGTAACAAAGTACCTAAAATCTTGAATAGAATCTCTTCTCATTGGACCATTCACATATGAATTATGATCTGCAACTTCCTTGTGGTCGTGATGTATCCATGCTTCTTGAAAGGAAGTTTGTGAAGCTTTCCTTCAAGACATCCTTCACATGATTTTGCATCATCTAGTAAAGCAAAAATAGACAAACTCTCTACCATTCCATGATCTTTGATGTGCTTGAGAGCTATGTACTGATATGACCAAATCTAGCATGCCATAACTTCATGTTCTCCTTAAGTGTAGAAGACCTAGCAACATTAGCATGACTAATTTCCGATAATACAAACATGCCATTTTTGTTTTCACCTTGAAGTAGACAATGCTCCTCATTAGGTGAGAGGATCAGACATGAATCTTTCTTAAAAATGACTTTAAAACCATCTGACAAGAAAGTAGATATAGAGAGCAAATTCTTCTTCACTTATGGTACATGAAGATCATTAGAAATTGTGAAATTTCGACTTGCTTTTGACTTTAGGTTCACTTGTCCAACACCTACAACATCTAAATCATGACCATATGCAATGGTCACTCTTCTACCTAAAGAGTTAGTAAGAGAAGAAAATACCTTTCTGTAGCCCGTCATATGCTTAGTAGCTCCATAACAAAAAATATAAGGATTATTAGAGATTGCGTTTAATGTTGCCTAATCAAAACCTACTTTCTTTGAATCATATGTAGTCAAAGACTTTTCTTTGGGTGTAGAGGAAGTATTAGGAGAAGGACTAGAAGACTTAGGATTAGAAGACTTACTTTCCCTTGTAGTTTGTTGAATCTTCTTTTCCTTCTTTGTCTCCTTCTTCTTCTTTCCCTTTGATGATGATAACATGGCTTCATCATTCTCTTCCATTTCTTTTTGTTGATGTTCATCTTGAAGTAACAGGAACTGTAGTTCTTCAAATGAAAGTTCTCTATCTCTAGTAGTACAAGTTAAAAAAGAAGTAACAAAAGCAAGATATGAGGATGGAAGTGAGTGTAGAAGTGTAGTTACCATCTCTTCATATGAAATATTTACTCCAACATTGAGTAATTGATCTCGTAAATCTTAATCTTCAAAGTATATGTCTGAATTGATTCACCAACTTTCATCCTTGTATCATCTAACTGTCTCCTTAGATGAGCTTTCCTAGTAGGGTTCCTGCTCTGATAGAGATTCTCCAACTCCAACCAAGCATGAGGAGAGGTTTAGCATGATCTCATTTGGGGTATAATATGCCTCTTAACTCCTATAGCAATATATGAAAGTGCTTGTGCATCCCTAGAATTCCATCTTTTCTCTTCTATAGGAAGTAATCTGGTAGTAGTACGAACTCTGATGATGAAGTGGTTCCTTCTTCTTCATTGGGTTTTTTCCAAGCTCCCGATGCGATGCATCTATCAGAAATGGACTCAATTGGGCTTTTTTTGTGCGAAGTTATGATCTAAAAACCATAGTGGGGAAGGGGTAGACAACACATCCAAGCACACAATCATGCTATAAACACACACAAGCTCATGAAGAAGGAGATATATAAGCAAGAAGGAGGTACAAGATTTCTTGAAGTTACTTTTTACAAAATGGCAAAAGTCTCTATAGACGAGTCACAAAGTGACTTACTTATATACATGTGCCCTTGATCTGGTCTTTCATACAAGTGATCAACAATTTCAAGAAATTCCTAAAGAAACTACTAGTTTACAAAGATTTTGATACACTCTTCAGGGAATACACAACTAGAGGACTCCTCTAGTTCATTTACAAGGCTTCTATGTACTCGATGATGAAATATGAAAAAGAAAAATGGTTATTTCTTTGAAAAAAATTATGGGGCCCTTCTCTTCTTCTCTTCTTCATTTTACTTCTTCTTTCTTTTCTTCTCAGCCTCCGACTCTCTGCAACAATGGGGCCTAAAGTTGCAAAGCTTGTGGAGGCCAAAAAATATGTTATCCTTTTGCAGATTTTTCATGGGAGCATTTGGTCCAACTCAAAGTTTCAAAGCTAAGACTTGCTCCTCCTTGGTGTAAAAGATGCTTAAGGAAAAAAAGGACTTATATCCTTTTTCATTTATGTCTAGAGAGGATTTTGCATCTAAACTAAAGAATCCCTTGGAAACAAGGTATTCTTCGGGAAGCAATGGATTGATCTTCACCCCCATGGAATGTAGTTTGAGGAGAAGCCCTCTTGAAGATCTTGCAAATATGACATTGTTATTGATTTTGGTGGAAACCCCATAAAGCTATCTTCGGATAGCTCACATATCCCTATTGGGCATGATAATGAATAGTCATAAGAGTTTTTCCCCAATTTAGTCACACAATTATCTTTGTTTTGGAGGAAATTAAGATGAAATGAAAGTGGATCCCCCATCCAAAAGGAGTTCTACTAGCCTTATTTATTTGCATTGATATCTAACCTTTCCTTCAATTTAATGTAGCTATGGTTTTTTGAAAAAAGAAAGGTCAAGACTCACAATTGTCTAATCATAGAGCCTTTGTAATGTCTTCGGGCATGTTTAAACTAGATGCCTTTGGAGTTCTTTCCAAGTATTGCCTGCGAAAATGTTAACCTTGCTTTGCAATGTTAATCCTTGCTTTGTGAATTTCGAGAGATCCCATAGATATTATGCCCTTCATTTGTACATTTGTTAACCCTTGCTTCAGTGGAACTTCCTCCTAAAAAAAAAAGCCAACACTAATGGATAACTCGAAGGAATTTCTACAAAATGATACCGTTAATCTCTGTGAAAGGCGCATCGGGATTCGGGTTTTTGAGGCATCACAAGCCACTCTATTATGACGCGATCCAATGCAGTAAATCAACTCACAATTACTCGTTTTGCGTGACTTGTTTTACGGTAGGCCAGCTTTTGAAAGTCCGCCATCATCGCTCGCAGCTGAAAAAAAATGACCTACTGGATCGCGCTCCAATTTCAAAAGAATTCCTGGTTCCAGCGTCTGGATTTCCGAGTTTTGACAGCGAGGGAGAGGAGCATCAGAAGTTTATAACTTGACAACGAACAAATCCTTGCGTGTCCGCTCATGGATCCGCATGGTCTGAAGGTTGTAGAACGAGCACTATTCTTGGTTTTCAGATAGTTCGATCGGAGAGCTTTCCGACACGGCAATATACTCCTTGAGAGCCCGAGAGCATTACAGGGCATCGGTATTTGTATTTTCGGTGGGGGACTGTCCCATTTCCATCTGCAGATGTGGTCTGCCTTTTCTCTCTAGCTACGAATCGGAAGTACAGCTCGCTATTTCTCGCGAAAGAAGGATACACAATGTGACGGAAGATCCATCATTTTGTCCACATGCTAGCAGATTCCACTATAAGAGCCAGCTCTAATTATCAGCATGTCTGCAGAAGCTGTCCTTGAAGTTGCCGTGTACATGCACAGATTTCACAACCTCGATTTGTTTCAGCAAGGGTAAGTATGTCCATTGCGTCGTTTTGATTTTGAGGAGTCCTGGAAAAGGCTTAGCGTGAATTTTAAAAAACGGGCCTATGTCGAAGCTCGTGTGGTTGAAGTTTAGTTCAAGTTTTCGGTTCCTCGATGAGGAAACCTTAAATTCCTTTGGTGAACCCTGTACTTCGACAAGTTAAGCATCAAAGCTTAGCAGTGAGCTTTCGTTCATATTGAGATTCGAACCCCGCTCTTTTTGTACAATACAAAACTGGAATGAAATTTTTCAATATCTCTGGATTATTGATGAGAACGAGATTGCATAGAGGAGTAAAACGTTTTCCTATAGTCCTGATCTAATCGAGTAACATTGAAACGAATTTTTGTTCATGCTGTGCTTTTCTTAATATGTTTGAGTTATCATAAGGATTCACGCTGTTTGTGAATACATAGATATTCTTTTCCTCGTGTTACCACATCAACAACTTAACCGAAGCCTTAATGTTAAGAGTTATTTCAAATTTTAATATGAATTCCCCTCCTCTCTGAAAGAGGTTTGTTTTACCACAAACTTTGTTGCAACTCAAGGATTTGGAACCATCCACTTCTACTTTCCCTCTCCTTTCATTTTATGAGCGAGTCATTACAAATTTCTTGGTTCATAACCATTTCTAAACATTCAATACTTGCTTATGGTTATTTATGAAAAGTAAAAATTTTGATAAGGCAAATTTTGAATCATTGCAACTCGCTTTTCAGCTTACTCAAATTCCTACAAAATCTATACACTAGTTGTAAGAGCTCACTTGAATTCTTGAGTGAGTGCGTGTGTTTCCTCTCCTATCCAATGTATTTGCATCCCCCCAAATTGGATAGTTTATGGAATGATCTAGTGTGGACATGCTAACATCATGCACGCTCATTCCACTAATTGCTCAAAGGGCCTTAGGATCCCCTCAACTAGGGATCTTGGTGGTCTTGTCCTTTTCCCACAAACACTAATCAATGGTTTACTTGGCGTGTAACACTCTCTCCCCCTTCCAAAGATCATGCTAAAAGAAAGAACAGGTCTCTCATGGAGATGGCGATGTGTATGATCAAAAGTCATGATTTACCACATAGCTTCTAGCTCGAGGTTGTTACACATGCAACATATGTACTTAATATGTGTCCCACCAAAGCATTGCAGTCTATCACTCCACATGAGGCTTGGCATGGTCGCAAGCCATTTGTTGCTCATTTGCGTATCTTTGGTTGTCTGGCATACACATTAGTTCCTGAACAACAACGTAGGAAATTGGATGATAAAGAAGTGAAATATATTTTTGTTGGATACAGTTCTGAAAGCAAAGGTTGTCGTTTGTATCGTCCACATACTAAATGCATTTTGGTTAGCCGTGATATTGTTTTTGTGGAAGATACAATTCAGCCATTACTTTCATGTACCAAGGAGACTTTAGTTAGCTCTAGAGACGTGTATGACACTTTGATGTCTCATTTTACAAGTGGACAGTCAAGTGCTCGTCCAAATGGGGCAATTTCTCAGTCCTTATAGGTTTCACATGATGATGTAGATCATTCCATTTCTGATGTAGATTTAGAGGATGCACTTGTTGATGAGGGGACTGATATAGATGAGGCATAAACTATGCCAAAATGGTTGGTGTAGACTTTGCGAGATAACAAATTAGATGCACTGCTATTATATTGTACTCGTTCAGGCTCTCATAGTGCTTCTTTTGCATCATATTGCTATGCAATGGTTGCCTCTAGTCTTTGTGATGAGAATGAACGTGTTTCTTTTGATGAAGCACAAAATTCGGAAAATTGGATGGCTGATATGCAATCAGAATATGATGCTATTATGAAGAATGGTAAGTGGTCTTTATATGATTTGCGTCAAGGCAAAAAGGCCGTTGGCACTATATGGGTATACAAGCTGAAGCGTAAGCTTGATGGAAGAGTTGACAGGAGTAAGGCTAGGCTTGTTGCAAAATGTTATGCGCAAGAGAGAGGCATTGATTTTTATGCCAAATGATCAATAAAAGAGTCAAATTTCACATGTACAACTACCTTTTAGATTTGATATGAACCCTTGGGATGCACCATATATGGCTAGAAATGACAATGAGCGAGTGGTTATTGAGCCAGATGATGTTGGACAACAAAATGAGGCTCTTGAAGGGCATATGCAGCCACTTATTCATGCTGAAAACAGGGCTGGAAATGATGTACAACAGCCCATTAACAATGAGGAAGTTGATGTATCTCTTGATATAGATCCATTGCAAGAGAATGTGGATCATCGGGTAAGAAGATCTAGACATCATAGGAGGCTTGTGAACATATATGACCCCTCTATAAATTACATTATGTTATGAGATGAGGGTGAGCCTCTTACCTACAAAGAGGCAAAGCTATGTGAGCACCAAAAAAAGTGGGAGTTAGCCATGCAGGAAGAGATAAAGGCCTTGCATGCAAATGATACTTGGGGCTTGGTTGAGTTGCCCAAATAGGACGGCCATTCCGAACAATTGGGTATACAAAATCAAACCTATTGATGCAAACCGAAGTATAAGGCAAGGCTGGATGCTAAGGAATATGCCGGAAAAGAGGGCATCGATTTCCAAGGAGTGCTCTCTCTGGTGGTTAAAATGACCAAATTACGCATGTTATTTGCTCTCACAGCTGCCTTGGATTTGGAGTCATTCCAAATGGATTTTAAAACAGCCTTTTTGCACGGGTGATTTAGATGAGGAGCTGTACATGAAACAACTAGAAGGATGCGCCATTCTTGGAAAAGAGCATCTGGTATGCAAGCTTAAAAGGAGCTTATATGGGCTGAAACAAGCCCTCAGACAATGGTATTAGAAGTTTGATGCATTTATGCTCAAACATGGGTTCAAAAAAGGCCATGCAGATCACTATTTGTACACGAAAAAGAATGAAGATGGCAGCCCAATAATTCTAGTGCTGTATGTAAATGATATGCTCTTGGCTGGGAAGAAAAAGAGCACTCTGATTGCTCTAAAACAGCAGCTTAACTTTGCATTCTCAATGAAAGCCCTTGGGGAAGCTGAGCATATACTTGGTATGTGAATAAAAAGGGATATGCAATAGCTTACTTTGCATCGATCCCAAGAAAAGTACATTGAAAAAGTGCTTGATAGATTTAATGTGGCTGATGCTAAGCTTCTTGGAGTGCCATTGCAGCCACATGTTAAGCTCTCCAACAAGGTAGTCCGGTGCGTTCGGTGCGTTCAATTCGGTGGGCGTAAGGTGCGAGGACCGAATGGGATCCGAAGGTAAGGTGCGTAAGGTGCGTCGTTACAAACACATATATGCTCATAAATATAGTATATACATATTACATCTATATTTTGCTTGTTAAAACCTATAAATAACAAATTACAACCATAATACCATTGATGAACCATGTGGCATAAAATTAAAAACACTATAGTCGAGGGAGAAAATTCTGAACTCTGATAAATCATAAATATGAAGTGACAAGTCAGAAACATACATCTATAATGGAAGCTGGATACATCAAAAAGGAGTATGTGACCTACATACTTATTACTATCGAGTATCCAATGTCAAAAAGTATGAATCCAAAAACTAACATGATACATCGTACTCTTGAGTCTAAAGACTGACATCAGTGATCAATGATCATACATGGTAAGATAAACATCTATCATCTGCCAAAAAGTCTGAATCATCGTATGTAATGCCATATATACATCATAGAATATCTACTCTAGATCATCTATGCCAAAGGAATCCTCAGATGATGAAAGAGAAATATCATCTCTAGGAATGACATTCCCTTCGTCATCATACTCTGGTTCCACAGTAGGAACCATCTCTGCAAACTCATGATCCTCTGGTGCATCCTCTACAATGTCCTCGAGCTGTGCCTCTAAGACAATGGGCTTGCCTCTGCGTCGAGGACGCATCTTGCGTCTCCTGGTATAAACTGGTGCCGCACTCGTAGATGGTCCCTCCTCGGATGGATCTCTCTGAGGCCTGGAAGTAGCACGTGATCGTGCTCTCGTAACCCTCCTATCGATGCTTTCAAGCTCTGCATGAAGCATCCTGTAAACCTGATCTTGCTCATCAAGAATGGATGCCTCTATGCAAACTTCCGCTGATGTGAAAGCACTCTCAAAATCAATAGGCGAAGTCTGAAAAAAAAACAATAAAGTTTAAGAATGTTATAATTTATAAATTATCATTCATGAATCATCACATTAAAATTAGTCAAGATTCAAGAAATATTTACACAAACTATAATTATCAATATTATTACCTGCTTTGGACCCGTAAGAGATCGCAATGTACGTAATAGTCGTAAATTGGCCTTACAAAAGACCACACGATGCAACTGCTCCACACTCAAACGATTGCGGAGCTTGGTGTGCACCAAGGAGAATGCACTCCAATTCCGCTCACATGGGCTAGAAGAGCAATCCTACATTTATCATTGATCATGATTCATTAAACATTATTATCTATAATCTAATATCCATGAACATTTGATTATGATTATGTACTAAATCACAAATGATAAATCAAGGTTCAATATATGGAATACCTGTGACAAGACCCTGAGCGCGTATGGTGCAATCGAAGGGTGACCATAACCATAATGATTCCACCACTCAAGAGGTCAAGCTGTGACGTCTGACCTCAATGAGGTGGATCTAGCATAGGCAATACCAACATTGCTCATATAGGTTGAAAACTCACTATCAAATGTCACCTGCTGATCAGGACTCATAATGCGGTCCATGTATAAGTCCTTCATATGTCGCATGTGAGGCTGTGACCATAGACGTGGACCCTTAAAGTAAGGGTGTAAAAGTGCTGCAAAACTATGAATGGGTCGCGATAAGAACTGCCATCGCGACTCCACTAGCTCCGTCACATCACGTAATCTACAATAAAAATTATAAAAATAAAAAGCAATTATACAATCATCAATGTAGTCACAAAAAATTATTAATTAAGAAATTAGAATTCAAATGTACCTGGAAGTCGATAGAGTAGTCACAGAGGAAATAGCCTCCTGCATCCGTGTGTACATATGATACAAAAGGCCAAGTGTAGAACCCTCCATATTGGCAAATCGTAGAACTATATGAATCGGTCGCAAGATAGGCATAATGCGCTCTATCTCTGCCCAAAAATCCATGTCGAATATCTTTCGTTGCACAAAATTTGCTCTCTCTGTGCGTCCTCTTGCCATGCTCCGCCATCGAGGGTCTACAACCGTCATGCGTAGTGCATCCATGCATACATGTAGTCTGGCAAAGACATGGTAGACATAGCCAAATCGGGTCTCTGCTGGACGAATCAACTCTTTCTCACTATAAGCTCGAAAAATAGCTAATGCTTGGTGATTCTTACGTATGAAAGAAATCACCTTTTTTGCATCACTGACCACAGGAGATAGCCAAGAGAGCTTCCCTATATCCTCGATCAACAAATCTAAGCAATGTGAAGCGCATGGACTCCATACAATGCTAGGAAACTCAGCCTCTACCAACTCTCCCATTCTCTTACAGTTTGAGGCATTATCGGTGATAACTTGTACAACATTTTGCACACCAATTTCCTCAATGGAAGCTTTAATGTGCTCAAATATAAACTCTCCAGTGATGCGTGTGCCAGCACGACTACAATCAATTGCCTTAAGAAAATAAGTTCCCAAACAACTAGAGACCATTATGTTTATGATATGACGATGTCGAATGTCACTCCATCCATCGGATAGAATGGAGCATCCATATGTTTGCCACCCCAACTTAATGGGCTCTAGAAGATTCTCAATTCTCTCTTTCTCTTCTATGAGCATGGAAGTGTGCAACCTCTTGTAATCAACTCCATGCCAATCATCAGAAGGACCTGCTTGAGCTATTGCTTTTACCATTCTCTTCCATGCATCTGTGCGAACAACATTGAAGGGAATGTTGCACTCAAGTATGCAACGCTCTATCTCTATGTCAGCTACTCTCTGGCGTTGCTTCAACAAGCCAGTGGATAAAAAAGTGGAATGAAGAGAGGAATGTGATGCTTTAAATTTTTGAGATGAATGTTCTTCCGATGGATTAGAACCTTCATTCTCATCACGTAGAGAAGAGGTGCGACTTTTCAATGTGCTAGCACTTTGTCCTATCTCTTCAACTTCCTCTAATATATCCTGAGAAGCTTCAAGAAACTCACGACAACGAGCCATTGCAGCATCTTGAGAAAGCTTATGCTCTTTGCGCACAATCTCTGCAATGTCCTCTGGAACTTCTGTGCATCCACTAATGCCTGATCCTCCTAGTCCTGATACATGTCGAATAAGACGTGTAGTTGTGGTAGAAAATTGCTTGCCACAATACTTACATGCCCATCTTCTTGTACCAGAACCGGATGAAGTATTATTCACCAACTCATTATGAGTGGTATGAATACCCCATAATGGTGAGATTCCACGAGGCATGGTGTCACAGATAAGTTATAAGTTATAACTCTAGTCTCTCTCCTTCTCTCTCTCTCTCTTTCTCTCTCGGGTTGAATCGTTGAGGCAGGCTGCAGCCGAGTGAAGTCACTGATGTATGAACTCGGGGGGGAGGAGGGGGGCTGACTTGCTGAATGTTAAGTAGTAAGGGGCTAGGGCCAAGGCTTGAACAATGAAGGCTGAGAACTCAGAACTCAGAAGGTGACTCCGTCGGAAGTCGCTCGATAGAGCAATAGAGCAAAGTCGAGCTAGGTCATAAGTCAGCCAAGTAAAAAATTCGTGCCCATGTAACGACGAACCGGAAAAAAAAACGTACCGCACCGCACCGAATCGAACGCACCGATAAATCTATAAATTCGTCGCACCGAATCTACCCTGCTCTCCAAGGATGAATGTCCCAAAGATGATGAAATATGATGGAGCCAACTATATGAAGAGTGTTCCATATGCATCAACTTGTGGTTCACTTATGTATGCTATGGTTGCCACTCAGTTAGGCATTGGAGTTGTTAGGGTTTATGGCTAATCCTGACAAAGCTCATTGGGAGGCAATCAAATCTATCTTGAGATATTTGAAAGGGACCAAAGGTAAATGCCTATGTTATGGAAAGGGTCCATCGGAGTTGAAAGGATTCTATGATTTGGACATGGCAGGTGACATGGACACTCGCAAGTCCACAAGTGGCTATGTTTACACCCTTGCAGACGGTGCTATTTCATTGTGCTCTAGATGTCGGAGGATAGTTGCACTATCCACTACAGAGGCTTAATATACTTCAGCCATAGAGGCTTCCAAAGAAGCCATATGGCTAGCTCGTTTGTTTAATGATTTTGGGATGCCTGAAAAGGCACGTTTTCTTGGATGTGATAGTCAGAGTGCCATATGTTTGGCAAAGAATGCCATGTTCCATTCTTGCATAAAGCATATTAATGTGAGATATCACTTCATCAGAGAGGTGTTAGAGGATGGCATGACCACATTGATCAAGGTAAACACCTCATAGAATCCTTACAGATGCTCTCATGAAGTGTCTAGCCAAGGCACAACATTAGCGATGCTTACCGATGGTGGGAGTTACTTAGCTTAAAGGAGCCTCCTTTGTGCTTTAAGTGGGAGGTTGTTGGGGATAAAGGCCCCAAGGACTCTCCTTTTGTATATTTTGACCCTTCAAGGTGATAGCTCTCTCCGAGAGCTTTCCAGATTTTTGTTATATTTTTGGATCCCAAATTAGAGAGTTATAGGCATTTACATTATTTTTATGACTTTTGGTCACTGGCCATTATGGCACTTGGTTATATATTTTAGAGGATTTCATGGTTTATTACCTCCATCGTGGTATGATCAAGCTTACATAGTTCCGCGTTCGGCACGTATTCTTCATATTTTTACTCCACAGAGGAAGCATCATATGGAGTCATGTCACTTTGATGATGTTAGTTATTATGAGAGTGATAGTTTGGAAGTTAGGTGTACATGGGAGATAGTAGGCACTTTATAGAATTTCCCACCTTTGACTTGTTCTCTTATGAGGCTTCTCAAGGGGAAGGATACGGGGAAAAACACACATAGATGATCATGTATATAGAGTACATGGGGTTCAAGAGAATCCAAGCACTGGTATTAGAGGGACTCTCTCCTCGTATATAGGAAAAATCAAGGTGATGTGCGCAAAACCATTGGAGCTCGTGGAGCCATGATTGCTTAGCTTGACATGTCTTTCACCCTTCTATATGGGATGGACAAGGGGAGAACATGCAAGGGGTGGGGGAATTCACAGGTATGTCCCACATTATCTTTGAATTTCTATGGAGGTAGATGAGTAACTGGTGCCCTTCATGGTTGGAATGTCCTACATTATCTTTGAATTTCTATGGAGGTAGATGAGTAACTGGTGCCCTTCATGGTTGGAATCTCCCTTCCTATTGCAAAAGGAGAGGCATGAGCCCCATGGAGATAGCATGTGTTGGATAAGAAGGGATATGTAGGAGGGAGAACTACGTGGGAGCAACCAGCTTTCTATGATTATGGTTTGGGGGGAATTCGAGTACGAATATGTGCATATCCTTAGGGGCTGATGTGTTCTCCAAAAGGCCCCATGCACAAGGGTGGTGGAAGCTGGCTACCAAACCACCTCTTGCGAAAGGGGGGACAAGTTAGGTGTTTTTAGGTGGAGATGAAGCTGGGTGGTCACAAGGGATTGCTACAAGAAACTTCTTAGTTTGATATCCATAAGGGGGTGTGATGGGAGTCGGGACTGGAAGCCAAGGTGCTTGGTAATAGAAGGGAGGGATCAATTGAGCAAGGAGAACAAGTAGGACTCCTAGGGAGATCTTCTTACTGCCTATCATGGATTTTCTTCTCAAAGAATGGAGGAGAGCCAGAGAAGTTGGCATTGAGAGGGTTCTATCGTGTCTTTTCATGATTCTTCGATGAAAGACAACTCCTTCCTTCTTCTCTTGGTGATGGGAATTCTTAAAGGTGGTTGCGACACGAGTAAAAGCCACGATTACTAGGGAAACTTGTTGGAAAACCAGACGTAGGGGCATCTTGGGCACCAACGAATTTTTCTTGGGCAGCAAGGTAGGTTTCTTGGGCTGCAAGGCATCTAAAATAGAAGGTTGCTCAAAGTAAGTGGAAGCCATGATGCAGCCATGCACATGGCAAAAACTAGTGTATGAATTCCCAACCACATAAATCGAGTTAGTAATAAAAAAATTCGTGGTTGAGATCAAAGGTGTGAGTTAAGGAAAATTAGAAAGTTTTAAAAACTTTCTAAATTGAGTTGACGAGGTGGGATGAATTAAAAATAATTATAAAAAGAGGCATTCTTTCTTGTTGGGGAGAAATGCCTCAAGGACTCTCCTTTTGTATATTTTGATCATTCTAGGTGATAGCTGTTTATACAAGCTTTCCAGACATATTTTTGTTATATTTTTTGGACCCTAAATTAGGGAGTTATAGGAATTTACAATATTTTTATGACTTTTGGTCATTGGCTATATGTGAACATGCCCAAATGATCTAGAAGTTAGTTATTAATAAGACTTGGTCTTTTTCCATTTCTTTTTCCAAATTTTCGTGTAGCTTTCTCTCTCTACTTTCTCTCTTCTCACATGATAGCTCATTTCCTTGGCATTTAGAGCAATCAAGCACACCACCACATAGCTCTCCTTGGCCTCTTTCAAGTGACATCACAGCTTTGAGTTGTCCTATCGCGACAAAGTCCTACTTGTCATTTTTCAGAACCCATACTCTAGTGTTGGTTTTTCATTTATAGGTCATTTGTTGCAAAGATTTTCTCTCGTTTCAAGTGGAGTACATGTATAAGGATTGTGAAAGTACATACTTGCTTGAAACTTATTATAGGTAATTTCCTTGATTTTATAGGCATATTGTTGTAAAAATTAGGGTTTTTGTGAAAATGAGCACCCACTAACTCTGTTATGCATTTATGCATGTCTTTTTGTGTTTGAAAAACAGTAAATTTGTTTTTTTTTTTGCAATTTGGGCTTGGTGGAATTCAAGGTGGCTAGGTTTGTAAGGTTCGGTAGGGGTAAGGGATGTGAACCGAATCTTACCTCCAGGGTAAGGTTCGTAAGGTATGTTAGGTAATAGGTGTCACTTGGCACTTGGGACTCGAGAGCATCAAATTTCAATGTACATTATAATTTGAAACCAAACAATGTAGAATAAAGAAAACTTAAAATATGATGCGACAAAATGAACACAACAACATCATACATGTGCCAACATCTCCATTACATGATACATCTCAAGAGAAGTGGAATACATAATGAAAAACAAGTCAAAACTCGAGTTTGGCATAATGTCAAGACTCAACTATGTAGTAGCAAGTGCCAAGTGGCAAGAAGTAAGCATGAAAGATCTATCATCCATGATCCAAATACATAACAAATCAAAAGCATATCGTCCGAGTCTGTGACATGATACATCAATGTCATATGGTCAATCATCATACATATGAATGGCTACATGCTACTACTCGTCTAAACCCTTTGATGATGAAGATGATGAACGAATATCTCCAGTACTAATAAGATTTCCTTCATCATCATACTCAGGCTCCCTAATAGGAACCATATCCAACACTCTAGCATCTGCCTCTCCGATGTCATCATCTCCCACAAGTGAAGCTCCTCTGCGTCGTGGACGTAGCTTTGGTCGTCAACCTATCATAGAACTCGAAGATGGAACATCAATACGTGACTGTGCCTGCTCTGATAGAACACGTGAACGAGCCCTAGTCACTCTCTTGTCAATGCTCTCGAGCTCTTGATGTAGCATGCGGTATATGTCCTCCTCATCTCTAAGCTGCGATATCTTCCTAAGTGTCCACACTCTTATCAAATATAGTAGGTGACACCTGCAATGGAAACATGGAATGGAAAGAAGAATCAGGATTCAGGAATCAAGATTCAACTTTCAACTTTTAACTTTCAAGTGACAAGAATTAAACTATATTCTTTATTGGATGTTAAAATTATAAATTAATTTATTTGCTTTGGACCATCCAACTTCTTCAAGTCTTGTACAAGGGGTAGCTTCGCCTTGCAAAAGACAACACGCTCTAATTGTGCGACACTCAAACGATTTCGTGTGTGCACAAGGGAATATGAGCTCTAATTACGCTCACATGCACTCGAAGAAGCGTCCTATGTACATCGTAGCAACACAAATTCATCAAAATGTAGAAAAAAATAGACATTGAATACTATTGCACTCTTTTAACCGTGAGAGAACTTGCAACGCAACAAGTGCAATGGTAGGATGACCATAACCATAATGCTGCCACCACTCAAGACGCCGCATAGGCACCTCCTTATGAAGCGAGGTAGTCCTGCCATAAGCAATACCAACATTGCTCATGTAGCCAGTAAACTCTCTATCGAATATGAGTTGCTCATATGGTGTCAAGATGTGCTCCATGTACCGATCCTTCATCATCCGAAGACTCGTCTGCGCCCATAATGTAGGTCCCTTGAAAAAGGGATACAAGAAGGCTGAAAATCCACGGATAGGAAGAGATAGTGTTTTCCATCGTGCATCCACCAAGTCTATGATATCTTGCTTCCTATAAAATTGAAAAATTCATATTTATCATTTTAAAATTAATTTACTAAGGAAACTGTAAACTTCAATGAAACATATAAAAATTACTTGTCAAGTGACAATGTCTTCGATGAAGAAATAGCCTCTCGCATCATTGTGTACATATGGTATACAAGATTGAGAGTAGATCCCTCTCTGTCCACAATACGTAGCACAATGTATATGCATCTCAACACGGGTACTATGGCCAATATCAACCCAAAAGATGTCATCCAACACTTTGCGTTGCACATAACGTGCAAGCTCAGTGTTTGTCATATGCATGGAAGCCCATCGACGATCAATCACGGATATGCGCAAAGCATTGCTCATTGTCTTGAGTCTCTGAAAAACCATGTATATATATGCAAAACGGGTGTCTGTAGGACGAATCATATCCACTGAACTATGACAACGGAAAATGGCAGTGCCTGATGGTTTTTGCTTATAAAAGTCACAATCCTCTTTGCATCACTCACTAACGGTGCAAGCCAAGGTAATTTGCCTATGTCTTCAAAAAGAAGATCAAGGCAACGTGCAACACATGGAGTCAAGACAATACTAAGAAACTCTTGCTCTACCATTTCCCCCATCCTTTTGCAATTGGAGGCATTGTCAGTGATAACTTGTACCACATTCTCAACCCCAATCTCAAGGATAGCGATCTTTATATGCTCAAAAATAAAGTCCCCAGTGATGCAGATCCTTGCACGACTAGCATCAATGGCTCGTAGGAAATATGTGCCAAGACAACTAGATACCAATATATTGATGATGTGGAGTCTCCAAGTGTCACTCCATCCATCGGATATAATAGAGAAACCATAGGTCTTCCACCCCAATCTAATTGGCTCTAGTTGTACTTCTATCGGGTCCTTCTCTTCATCTAACATGGGTCCACGAAGTCTATTATAATCCACCCCATGCCAATCATCACAAGGACTAACCTAGGCTATTGCGTTCACCATTCTTCTCCAAGCATCTGTCCTCACTACATTGAATGCTAAGTTGCATTGAAGGATGCATCGTTCAACCTCTATTTCAGCAACTTTCTGTCATTGCTTTTGCAATGTAGAAGACAACATAGAAGAATGTAAGCTCCCTTGCCTAGGTCTATGTGTAGGAGGGTGACAAGAAGGGGATGTGGACACATCCTCTTCATCTCGTTGAGAGACTGTATGAGCTCTCTGTGTTGCTTGACTAGGAGAAGGATCCACATCATCCATGAGCTCAACATATGAGGCTGCCATCTCACGACGACGTGCTTCCTTTCCTTGTTGAGCAATATGACGTTCGTTTTTTATAGCCTCTGCCACTTCAGGAGGCACCTTCTCACATGCAGAGATGCCTCCTCCTCCTATACCAGATACATGACTTATGAGGCATGTTGTGGTAGTGGAAAAACTCCTACCACAGTACTTGCATGTCCATTTCCGAGTACCAGACCCGGATGCATTTGAACCACTAGCCAAAGCATGGCTAATTGTATGTGCATCCCAAACACTAGACACAGCATGAGGCATGATGATAAGTCGAGATGAGTGATGAGTTGAAGTCTTAATGGAATTATGAATATAAAGGATTGATGACACACTCTCAATGAGAAGAAGGCTAAAGCTCAATGGATTATGGAATACTAAAATGTATGCACATGCCACACGGTTAGTTCGAGCACTTAGGCATCACACACTTCAACACTCGAGCTCGAACTTCAAGGTGCTTTGAGCTCTCCGGCTGAGGGTGTAAGGCTTGAACCTTCTTGGGCTGAGGCTTCAAGGCTTCAAGGAACTTGGAAGGTGTGGCTGCTCGGGAATAGGTTGAGTCTCGGGAATAGGCTGAGTCTCGAGAATAGCTGAGTCCTGACCAAGTTCACCTAGAGACTAGTAGTGTGCTCGGGAGTCGATAGTATGCTCAATGGACTGCTCTGAAGAAGAGTCGGTAGTCGTGAACGAGAAGATGGCTCGAAAATTAAAAAAACGACCTAAAACTAATGCCTCAAAAATTCTCGAACCGGATGAAAGGTATGCTTGTGAACCGAACCGAACCGTAAGAAGGTACCTTACCTTCCGGTTTGCTTACTGGGGCCACCATGGTGGAATTTTGTAGAATTTTGTGTAGAAAATTTTAGAAATTGGTTTTTTTAAAGTTTTGATCAGTTTTTGGTCCTAATTTCTGAGCTGTAGCCTTGTCAGGTGATTGCACACATGACAACATATCAATTTTACCTCTTTCGGTGAAATTTTGAAGCTCTTAGTGTGCAAACATGACTCATTTCTCTTTCAATGTGAAAAACTTGTTTGAGATCCAAAGATTTGAGGGTAGCGGCTTTGATTGCGTGCACACCAAGACTTGTTGGACTTCTCAAATTGATCTGCTACATCTCATAGAAGTTCCCAAGTCTCTTCTATTGCACTTCCAAGTAACCTGCTCTACTTGATAAATCCTAATTGTGTAGTTGAGCTAGGTTGGGCAACCAATGGGTCTTTTTTCTTTTGCATATTCAACACTTTGTAGGGCACCGGCAATAAAAGGAATAACCTTTATATACTATAATCATTGCAAGACTTCCAACACTATGAGAATAGTCATTATTAAGGACTCTTCTGTCAAATCGTCACATTCTATGTTCAATAGGTGCCGACCTTGAGAAATCATGTCACTTTGTCATTCAGAACTCCACAACTAGACTCTGGCAAATTGCAAGCTGTGAGTTTGTACCTCAAGAGATAGTGATGCTACTACAACTTACAATCCAAGCTCTGGTGCACTTGAATTCTGAGTGTTGGCTGGTGTTGAAATGAAAAAGACATGATAAAAATCTAATCAAATAAATACCAACACAAGCTGACTGAAATCTCTCTCTGGTAGCATCTGATTGTGTTGTTAAATATGACAGAAAGTTTGACAA